>JALAZF010000298.1:4922500-5260000 GCA_022829125.1 Lathyrus tuberosus | reverse complement strand
TGGGAATTTGTGCATCAAATTCAAAGTTCAAACCCTAATATTCCCCCTATAAGTTCATCATAAAGCAGAGCAGAAAGGAGGCAAAAAAAAAAGATATATCGGAACCCAGAAATCCCAGTAGCATTCAATCAATAAAACCTAGAACTATCATCTTCAATACACTCATAAAAACAAACTTAGCAGTCATAAGCAATTCATACATGCAAGAAGCCATCATCTATCAACACTAATATGATACTACGCGTTAACACACACATCAAAAATTCAAAAAAAAACAAGCTACCATATTCATCGACCAAAAGCAAAAACGAAACCTAATTTTCTAATTTCCTTTACTGTTATGCTTATTTCCTGCGATTTTTTGTTGGACTGCCTTTATAGTTTTCATAGTACGAAGTGGTTTTTGTTCTTTTGTCTAACTGGTAGTTGCAGAGTGTAACGCGTTAGGCAGAGGAGCTCCTTTAGGTTTCTCTCTCTCTCTCTCTCTCTCTCTCTCTCTATATATATATATATATATATATATATATATATATATATATATATATATATAGAGAGAGAGAGAGAGAGAGAGAGAGAGAGAGAGAGAGCAAAGTAAGTAGATGGAGAAAGGTTTGTTCTTTTCATTCACAAGGGTTATGTTTCCATGGCTGATAAGCTTTGTTTTCATTGAGAAAGAAAAAGTAAACGTTTCATGAGGAGAACGATTTTGAAACAGAGGAACAAAGGGCGATTGCCAAGAGAGAAAGGAGATGAGCATTTTAACTTTCTGAGTATTTCATTTTTTTTCCTTTTTTCCTTTTTTTAATATCATTAATCTCCCCTTTTATTATTTTGATTTATTCCATGTGGTCATTAATGCTGAAACAGTTAGTCTCTTTGCATTTCTCTATGCACTGGCTGTTGACTATATTAAGAGAGGGAGCATTCATTATTTTGGTCAGGTTTCCCATGCAAGTACACGTGGCACTGAGGAAGTAAATGGGCGGCTAGGGTTTGGATTTGGAAATCCTTCCTTGTTTTTGTCTACCTGGGCCATGGGAGTCCGAACCGGGTTTCTATGACCCAAGACCAGTAGTGTCGTGGGTCTCTCCCCTCAAAATTACTTGCCCCCTCCCCATTTAGTTTAGACACCCCAAGCCCATTATCCTTTATTTATCTTGTTTGGTTCTTGTTAAATCAAGAAATTAGATTAATTTTTTTTAAATTTAATTTTGAGTTTTAAAATTAAAAACAATATATATTTTTTATTTTTACTTTTATTACTTTTATTATTATTTTCTCATTTTATTTGTTTATTAGCAACTTCACATATTTCATAAAAAATAATAGACTTAACTCTAGGTTTAAAAATAAAAATAGTAATTTTAGTAGTTTATTTAGGTATGTAGATTTCTTTTAATAAAAAATATAAATAAAAAAAAAGTTTTTTCCTAATATCAAAAAATCCAAAAATATATTAATAGTGTTTTAATTTTATCCTTAGAAAAGTAGTGTATTTTTATTATCTAGTTTATCTTTACTAGTTTTATTGCACTTTGTTATATTCCCTAATTTCCAAAATGTATCCCCACCCTTTTGTTTGTAATTGTGTATTTACTTATTGCTCTCTCATATTTGTTTAGGTAGAATATTTACTTATATAATAGACATTAAAACAAACAAAAATATAAAAAAAATATAAAATCAACCTTTCAAAAATAATCAATGTACTTGGTCAACACCAAATTTTATTTTCAAAAACATTGGTCAACACCAATTTGTCACTATCATATCTCATTCCATTGTCAAACCCCTTTTTTGAACCATTTCCATTTCATTAGTTACCTCTTTTTAAAATCATTTTTAAAATCCTCCAGTCACTTCAAACATTTTCATAATCATGAATAAAAGTTTGATCAAATGTCAAGTTATTTTCTCAATCAAACTTCAAAACATCTAATAAGATGAAAACACTTTTCAATATAAAGATGAAAAAGGAACGGGGTAATCCACGAGCTCCCGAGAGGTGGGATACGAGATGTAGCTCTCGCCCGTCCGAACTCTCTCATTAACCCTAAAATACACCAAACACATTCAAACTCTTTTGCCTCTTGACACAAACCTAAAAACTTTTCAAAAGCAAAAGACATTTTATCTTAAAATAATGCAAAACAATGCTTTATCAACAATTGTTGAGTTGAGATAAGTGGCGTTTTCCCGTGGATTTTATTTGTAAATCCATTCAAAGTGATGCAAATGTCCGTTACTCACCTGTTTTGGGTAAAACAATGTTTTTCGTCGATTAATACAAGATAGTTGCCGCAACGCGAAAAACAACTGGCGAAAAAACAGCGTCTCCACGGAACGTTATTTATCCGAACGGGGGAAAGGAAACGATAGAATAAACCTCAAAAAGGGAAAGGAGTATGGTCTCGCGACCAAATCCTGGGTTTGGGAGTCGATTACGCGAGAAGAAGGTGTTGCACCCCTCGCATCCGTTGTACTCAACGGGATTCACTCTTGTCATTCTAATCAAAGGGTATGTTTATCTAAAGCCTATTTTCTAACAGAAACGAAAAGGGAGAAAAACAAAAATGAGACTTGATAGGACTTCGCCGTCATATGCCTATGTATTCCCTCGTACAATGGGAAAGTCAGAGTCAACGTAGTTCAGAGGACTACAGGTGGAAGGGGGGAGGTTGCTCGCCAAGACTTCGTTGTTTTGTGCCTACATATCCTCATTCGGACGAGAATGAAGAAATCAAAGCGTTTGTAGTTTGGCCTACCACGGGTGGCTAAGTGTCTTTTATGAGCGATGCTAAGTTCACGTTCCAGTAGTTAGGGATGAGGCATGTTTGCGCTAGAACGAAAATAGCATGCCCTTTCTGAAAAAAAAATTGAAAGAGAATCCCGAAGGAAAAAATGGTTTGAGTTTGTTCAAGTGTTTTAAACAAGTGAATTGACTTTGTTTGAGATGTGTATTGCATTAAAGTTTATGACATAGGATCAAATACTTTGCAAGATCGACCCAAGATGGGACGTATGCAAAGCACTCTAGACAAGGTAAGGAGAGACTACCACTTATCATTTCCCATGTACTTAAGGCTCGTGACGCACAATACTCATTGTATTTATTACATGTTTTGATTTGATTTGAGAGAGAAGAAAGAGACTCAAAAGGAAAAGAAAAATATAAGGAAACTCACACCTAGATGTTATCATGAAAAATAGTCCTATAGTTGAGGATGAGAAAAGGAAGCCTTTCCTAATATTATCATGCAAGAGTTGGACCTAAGGTTGAGGTCAAGAAGGGGTCTAAATTAATGTTGTCATGCAAAAGATTGAGAGCCTAATGTCTATCATACTCCAATCGTAATCAAAAATTAAATTGGACTAGGATGCCCTAAGGGAACATGCAAGAGAAAGCAAACCAAGCTAAAAGAAAACACAAACAACAACATACAACAATGCTTAGAACATAACAGTAGTGTATTTACAGCAATAACACAACAACATTCAACAACATGAATGGTAATAATTAACAGTGCATGAGTAGGACAATGGTGTATGCATAGGCAGCATGTATGCATTCAATAATGAAGTAATTAAACATGAGCATGTATCAAGAATGCAACATTAACAATGCATATAAACATGAATCATCATCAAACATCTTGAATATGCAACCACAACAATCAAGTATCAACATGTTATCAATTAAGCATCATGAATGAACATCAAGAATTCAACCAATGACGTTGAACATGCGACACGTAATCAACAAGCAAAGTATGTGAACGTGTGACAAGAGAACAAGAAATCATGATGAGCATATATCAACAATCAACGATGCACATAAGCATACTTCAATATCACACTTAAGCATCAACAAGCAATTGTCAACATGTAAACAAGTATACATCATGAACATGCTTTAAGAATGCAATCAATCAACAATTGAAAAAACCATCACTAAAGATTCGCATATAAACTGCAAATAAAGGTTAAACAACCCTAGAAAATTCCACACATGCATCACACAAAGACATGAGGTTTAGAGGTGGAATAGGTATCAATACATGCTTCAAAACAAGCCAAAACACAAAAGCTACAGGTGCAAATCGACTGCACAGCTCCAGACAACACTTCCAAGCAATTCAAATAGGTGCAAATCGATTGCATTAGGATGCAAATCAATTTGCATCAGCAGAAACAGTAAAAATCACTTTTAGAAAGCACTTTTCCAGCATCAATTCAAGGTTCAAATACAACATGTAATAGCATGTAATTGTGCATGAAATTTACATCAATTAACATCAAATGAACACATATTGAATCAATCACACATCAACAACATCAAAAATTGAATCAATGGATCAAATCACACCAAAATCTCAAGGATCTACATTGTGAAATACAAAATAAGCCAAAATGATAAGTAGATATAAGAATTGCCAACCTACAAAGCGGAGATTTGCTTTGGTACTTGTTGTAAACAGAATTTGACAGATCAAGCAAAAAAAATCAAATATCCAATGAATTCCTAGCAAGAAACTTGAAGATCAATGCAATAAGATGAACTTGCTTCTAAAATCACTTCAAGAAAGTGACTTCAGATCTAGATCTAAATTAACTTCTACTTCAGAATTTGATGTTGATGAAAGGATATGATGAAGGTTTAGCTCTAGAATCAACAAACTCCAATGAAGAATTTGAGAATTCTAATGGAAGAGGTTTGGTGAAGGCTGAAGATGAAAATGGAGAGTGAAAAAAGTGAGAGAGAATTGGGAGAATGTGAGTGTGAAATGTAGAAAAATCAGAAAAAATGTAGTGTGTTCCCCTTGGAATGGAGCAAATTGGTTTAAATATGGTCTAGGTTTGGAATGAAAGTGAGGTTTGGAGTTTGGGTTTGAATGAGGGTTGGGTTTTTGGTTTGGAATGAGGAATAGAAACCATTTGAATTTTGGAGGGAAAGTGAAATTAATTTGGAAATGAACTGATATTTGGAAGCATTCTAGATCCTTCTACTGATATAGCATTGATCCCAAGTGAATGTAGTGTGTTGCAAGCTGATGTAGTGCAAAAAAATGAGTGTTTTGGGTAAAACTAACATTGTAGAGTCTATTGCACTGCAGTACAAATCGATTTGCACTGTTCCAAAAGGCAAAATGAGGCATCCTGAAGGGGTGCAATCGATTGCACCAAGTCAAAAGTGCAAAAATGGCCTCGTTGTAACTTGTTTTTAGCCCGACTTCGCGTCCAAACCTCAGCCATTGATAATACCCTTGAATGATGCATGTATCATGATAGAGAACCTGTCTAGAACAAGATCAAATGAACCCTGCTTTATGTTATTGATTCTGAAATAATCAAACCATCTGCTGAGCAAAATAAATGCGTGAAGATGATGACGACTGTCTCTTTAGCTCTGAATGCTACTGAAACAACCCCTGAAATAAAAATGCTCTGAACTGCAAGAAATAAGTTGCGATCCTATGTCTTAGAACTAATGCAATTCATGAATGATTATGACCTAATTAATGAAGCATAAGCCAAAAAAGGTTAAAAAAGGAGGGCAAATTTTGGGGTGCAACAATTTCCCCTATTCAATCAACTAAAACCTGAAGGTATGAAAGACAACGACGCTCAGACATTCAAGGTATAAGGGGATTGAACACAAAAAGAACCATAAAATTTGGACTCTGTGGGAAAAGAAAAAAGGTAGTCCGATAGGGTGTCAGCCGAAGGTGGACTTAAAAAAAGAAGTTTGTCGGCCGAAGGCGGACTTAATAAGGATGTTGGCCGAAGGCAGACTTAACAAGGATGTAGGCCGAAGGCGGACTTAGAAGAGAATTCCGGCCAAATGAGGACTTAAAAAGAGGATTTGCCAGCCGAAAGCGGACTTAAAACAAGGGTGCCAGTTGAAGGTGGACTTTAAAAGAAAGGGTTTGCCGGCCGAAGGCGGACTCACAACCAAGGGTGTCAGCCGAAGGTGGACTTTAAAAGAAAGGGTTTACCGGCCGAAGGCAGACTTAAAAACAAGGATTGATAGGAAGTAGAATCAACGGACTTACGATCTGAAGTAAAGATAAAATGAATCCGCTGGGGATTAAAAAGGTGAGCAAAAGGAAGATCGACATATGATCTACGACCCTGGGGATAAGCACGGACGAGTGCTCAAGATCAATACGAATGAAGTATTGATGTATTGAAATAAACACGGACGAGTGTTTGAGATTAATACGGACGAAGCATAGAAGAAATAAAATAAACACAGACGAGTGTTACTCGAAGCTATGGATCATGAAAAACACCAGTTATATTCATCAAAGAGTTGATGGAAGGAAAAGACATCATCATTAAAAGGACACATTGTCATACCTCAAATTTTGACCCTAGATTCCATCATCATTCTAGGAACATCAAGCATTGCATTGTTAACCCTAATATTATTCAAGTTTGTTCTTGTTTGATTCCATCTGAATTAGGGTTTTGGCTCAAGAAAATCAAGAGGATCTTCACTTGATCAATCAATGTTTTGGATTGATCATCAATATACCAAGTGTACATACACTCAAGATGCATCTCTTTATCAAGAATCAAGTTCAAGTTGGTCCTATTACAAGTTCTTTGAAGCTCAATTTCCTCTGGTCACAAATTAGAGTTTTGTTTGGAAAAGTCAACTGTGCCTTTGACTTTTGATCAAAGCATGATCCCAAGCCTTGGGACATGGTTCAAGACACTCAAATACATCCTTGGATTCCATCCATGATGTTTTAAAGATTCAAGAATACAAGATCATTAAAGATCACACAGTTGAATTCATCTGATACATAAGCTTTATCTGACAAAGTCAATCCTTTGACTTTTGGGTTCTTTGGTCAAAAGTGAGGTAATCAAGCCAAATTTCATCAAGACATGTTTGATCAATGATTTTGAGCATTAAAAATCAATATTTGAATGGTTTCTTGCAAAAGGGGCAAAGTTAAGAAACTTGAATTTTTCTAAGTATAGGAAAAAACCCTAGCTTTTGTGTCAACTTTGGAGAATCATAACTTTCAATCTACACATCCAATTTTTGTGTTCCAAAGATCAAATTGAAGACCTCACAACATACTACAACTTTGTCAATTTGAGCCCATCTCTAAAAATTGCTTATATTTTGAGTTATGGAGCCATCAAGTCTGGAAAAATCTTCCAACAATTAGAAATTTTTCCAAGACAGTTTTTGTTCATTGAAAATACCAATCTTTGGAGCCAGTTTTCACCATGATCCTTTGGGATTCAAGAAATTCATCAAACATGAAAGTTGTAGAGCATGTTTGGGGTTTTTCATAAAGTACATAAACTCCTCCATAGTATTTGTGAGCAAGGAGTTTCGAAGATAGGAAGTTAGCCTTCCACACTTGAAATTTTGGTCATTTTCACCAAGATGCAAGTTGCAAATTCAAGTTGATTCAGCATAATCCTTGATTACAGGTCTTGAGATTTGTAAATCTATCCATAATCACATAATTACACTTGCTTTTGGTGCATTACCCAAGTGGTTTTGGCTTTGTTCATTAGTTCTTTCCATTTTTGGCACAAAGGCAAGACTTCCATTTTGATAAAGCTACTTTAATCAAGAAGTCAACTTCCCTTGAGCTTCCAAATTGTTTCTCTGCACTCAAACACTTTCTTTGCATAGAAGTAAACTTTCTAAACTTCCCAACAACTTCAGAAAAGTTTGTACTTGACATTGGAACTATGAAAGTTCATGAAAATACCATTGCATTTCAACTAAACCAAGTGAACCAAACCATTTGCATTTTCTGTAGAACTAAAGCCTCATTCTTTCCCTATAAATAGAGGCTCCTTCTAAGCCTCAAACACACAACAAAACCACAACAATCACCCCTCCAAAAGCCTCCAAACCAGAAACTTGTTTCTTTTCCCTTTTGTGCAAAGTAACCTACCACTTGCACAAACTTACAATATGCCTTCTACAAACCATAAACCACTAATCCAACCATCCAAACACATCATAAATCATCCCTTGAAGATGTTCAAACCTTCATCTTCACCCCAAAACACCAGAATCAAAAAGTCAACTGTCAAAACCTCATATCTTTGACTTTTTCAATTTTACAATCCATGTCTTGATTCTGTCTATTTCAAAACCTTCCATCACCTCAAACACACTCTAATAAACATCCCTAAGTTGTTCCAAGAAATATTTCTTAATTGTAACACCATTTGGTGAAGGTTCCATTTTGGTCACTTTTGACCACTTTGCAAGAAGAGGTCACTTTCTGTTCCAGAGGTTTTCTTTTGATTCCAAGCATTCCAAAAGCTTCCTAAAGGTCTATTAGAGGTGTCCAAGGCATTCATTCACTTCTATAACAAGTATCTTGGAAGTTGGCAAGTGAGCTTCAAGAGGTAAGTGCATAAGAACTTGAACTTTGCAAAATATGTATTGTTTTGATGTTCCTTGAGATTGAACTTGCTCAATATATCAAATATGTTGCGTTTGAACCATTTTTTAATTCTATACTGAAGTGTACATGACTGTTGGATAGAACTTGCAAAGACGTGTCCTTTTAGGTGATGCTATCGTGTTTTTAAATAGATTTATTTTTATAAAAAATTAAGACCACCATTGGATTCCTCATGGAATTTCAAGCAGGTTTGGTCTTTGGATCATCAATTTTCATGAAGAAATGATAAAGATCTAGAGGTTTTTGCTCTAGGTTGAAAACTTGAATTTCCTTGCCAACCATAACCATGGCGCCATGCTTGTTTCAGTCATATGGACATGTATAGGGTTATGTATTAATCTGGGGAGGTGATACAATGGATGTATCACCACCTCAGTGGTTCAGCATGCGCGCCCTTGAGAACTTATGCCTACAAGAACTGGGGTTCGAATCCCCCTCGCCCTAGTTCTTTTGTAATTTTTAGGATTTTATTTGAACAACAAATATATATTCATGCCTTCCCCTTTTTAGCACCACGCGCGTATGTTTGGAATGGCTAATGTTTTGATCCAGTAGCGAACTAACCTGAGTTCAAGTCCCATGGGGACCATTCCCATTATTTTTTAGGACTTTATTTTATTTTTTATTTTCCTTTGCAATTTCATTTGATCATAACTTTCTCATTTTTAATCATTTTGAACCCATTCTTTTTGCAATTTGTTCATGACATTGTGTATTTTCTGTTTGTGAAAAGAAATGACCAAAAATATTTATTTTTGATGCATTTATGTATGCTTAAAATGTGTGTTTATTTTAGGGTTTCCATGGCTTTCTCTTGATTCTTTTGAGTAATCCCTTGATTTCTCTTGTACATGTTGCCTTGTATGGAGCATATACACTTTGTAGAAACCTTGTTTGACTTGGTGAACTTGTACATTGTGTTATTACTTGAGTTTTATGCCTTTTTGATGCATGTATACATGTTTAAAGTGTATGTTGAACTTTGTCCATACCATGAGCTTTTGCATAACTATTTTGCCATAATACGAGATGTTCGTTCCATGTTTACATGACCATGATATGCATGTTTGCCTTTGTGTTGAATTCGCCATGTTTATGTGTCCTTATACACTTGAATTTTTGTCTTGAAAGTGACTTTGAATACATGTTTGTATGCCTAAACTTTTGTGATGTTCATACTTATACATGACCATGTTTGAACCCTAATATCCATGTTTGGTTGTTACCTACTTGTCTTAACATGTTCAACTTGTATCCATATCCTTTTGTTCAAGTAATGCCTTAACTTGCTCACATGATGTTTTAACTTTAAACATGTGATCTTTAAGTATTCTCACATGCCATCCCTTGTATGTTTAAATCTTCGTCCACATGTTGTTGTCATAAACATGTCCTTTTGCTCAAGTATGCTTGGTTGTTACCTTTACTTGTCCATCTTTGAACTTTCTCCATGTTTAAATGATGTTTTAACTTATACATGTCAACTTTGAACTTTGTCCTCATCCATGTTTAAGTATTACATGTTAAATTTTGAACTTTTGTTTCCATCCATGTTAAGTGTTGTTATAACTTACATATATTTGAATCTTACCATGCTTAAGTGTTGTAATAACTTATCCATGTTTGAAATGTTTAAATTGTATTCTTGATTAAGTGTTGCTATAACTTATTCATACTTGTCTTGTATTCATGATTAAGTGGTGTTAGTAAACCTTAATGCATGCTTGCTTTGACTTTGAACTTAACTTGTTATCCATGATGCTTTAGTCTTGTTAGAACTATACTTCATAAATGTTTAGAGGTTTTAACACCTTTGTTTATCTTGGTTGTCATCATGATGTTTTAAACCTCTTCAAATTTTGAATGTACTTGGTTGTTACCTTTGTGACTTTGTTAAGTCTTACCTTTAGATGTTCCTTCCAAGGACAAGGATGCTATTCCCATTGATGAAGATGAAGAGTTTCTCAAGATTATCAAAAGGAGTGATTACAAGATTGTCAATCAGTTGCATCAGACATCATCGAATATTTCCATATTATCTCTCCTCATGTGCTCTCCCGCACACTGCAATGATTTGCAAAAGCTTCTTGCTCAAGCCCATGTGACATAGGGTATTACTATTGAACAATTTGATAATGTGATAACTAACATCACTGCCTATAACACTTTGAGTTTTGATGGAGAAGAATTTCCTAAAGAAGGTAATAATCACAATTGTGCCTTGCATATCTCTGTTAAGTGTGAAGAGGATACCTTAGCTAGGGTTTTGGTGGACACAAGATCATCCCTTGATGTATTGCCCAAAAGGACTCTTGCAAAGCTTGCGTGTGATGGAGCAGAGATGAAACCCAGTTCTCTTATTGTGAAAGCTTTTGATAGTTCTAGGAGTTCTGTGATTGGTGAAGTGGAGTTACCTGTTCTCATTGGTCCCTATGTTTTTGACATAATTTTTCAGGTGATGGAATCAACACCAACTATAGATGTCTACTGGGAAGGCCGTGGATCCATGCTGCAGGAGTAGTAACATCCACTCTTCATCAGAAAATGAAATTTGTGGTTGATAACAAACTGGTGACCATATTTGGAGAAGAAGTTCTCATGGTGAGCAATCTTTCTTTCTTCAAATACGTTGAAGCAGATGAAGACGCGCTGGAAACTTTTTTCCAAGCGCTTGAAATTGCCAATGCAGTCTTGTTAGACATAGAGGAACCTGAGCAGAGGGTCTTCCCATCTTTTGCATCTCTGAAAGGCGCCATTTCTGCCATTGAGGATGGTAAAACAGCAGGCTGGGGTGATGTGATCAATGTCAAGGTCAAAAAGGACCTCTTTGGGTTGGTTTACAAACCAACTTCCAACAAAGTGTCAACTCCTAACAAAAGCCGACCAAGAGAAATCCAAGAAGTGTTCGTCAATGCTGGTTTCCAAGTGAATGCAGTAGACAAAGATTCTGAAGAAGAAGGCTTAAACATCTTGGTGTATCGTTCTGATGTGGCCTTGAGCAATTGGGACTCTGTCGAGATTCCCGAAATTCTCCCATTATCAAAGTTATTTTGTTATTTTGTTTTAATGTTTTCAAAAATCCATAGTCGTGCCCAAGGCTATAGGATTATTTTGTAAGGGGCCCCTTCTGATTTTTAAAGCTTAATGAATGAAGGCGTTTTGTTAAATTCTTGTCTTCTTCATTTACTGTTTGTCTCTTTTTCACTTTAAAATGAAAATGGAAATCTTTCAAAACCACTAAAAAGAAGAAAAAAACATTTTCTCATTGTATTCTTTCATCTTTCACTTTAATAAAAGTAATCATCTAAAACATGCAGAATCATTGATACCCACATTGAATCCAATGACTCTCTAATCTGTCCTAACTTTGATGCACCCATCAATCAAGCCGAAGAAGAGGGCGAGGAAGATTGTGACAGATCTCAAACCTCACCAAGAGCAGGTCGAAACCATTAACTTGGGAAGTGAAGAAGAGAGAAAGGAAATCAAGATTGGCACTACACTTGGGGCAGATGTTAGAGCAAAGTTGGTCAAGATTCTCCATGAATATGTGGATGTGTTCGCATGGTCGTACCAAGATATTCCCGGTTTGGACATAGACATCGTCGTTCATAAGTTGCCACTCAAGCCCGACTGTCCTCCTGTCAATCAAAAACTCTAAAGGACAAGACCAGACATGGCCTTAAAGATCAGAGAAGAGGTAAAAAGACAAATTGACGCATGATTTCTTGCTTTTGTGAAATACCCTCAGTGGGTGGCCAATATTGTTCCTGTACCGAAGAAGGATGGAAAGGTTAAAATGTGTGTCGACTATAGGGATTTGAACAAAGCCAGCCCAAAGGATGACTTCCCTCTTTCGCACATTGATACCTTGGTGGATAACACTGCTAGATTTGTTGTCTTTTCTTTCATGGATGGCTTCTCAGGATACAACCAGATCAAAATGGATCCTGATGACATGGAGAAAACTACCTTCATCACTCCTTGGGGGACCTATTGTTATAAGGTCATTCCATTTGGACTTAAGAATGAAGGTGTTACTTACCAAAGGGCGATGGTGACGCTTTTCCATGACATGATGCATAAGGAGATAGAGGTCTATGTCGATGACATGATCCCTAAATACCAAAGTGAAGAGGACCATTTGGATCATCTATTCAAACAGTTCGAGCATCTCAGAAAGTTCAGATTGCGGCTAAATCCAACTAAGTGTACTTTTGGAGTTCGGTCTGGAAAACTGCTTGGATTCATTGTTAGCCAACGAGGGATTGAAGTTGACCCAGATAAAGTAAGAGTCTTTCAAGAAATTCTCGCTCTGCAAACCAAGAAGAAAGTCAGAGGCTTTCTCGACAGACATAACTACATCTTCAGATACATCTTTAATATGACTGCTACTTGTGATCCAATTTTCAAGCTGCTCCGAAAGGATCAAGCAGTTGAATGGAATTCTGATTGCCAGCTTTCTTTTGAAAAGATCAAGGGTTATCTTCAAGAACCTCCAATCCAGATTACGCCTGTGCCTGGAAAATCTCTCTTCATGTCTCTGACTGTGCTAGAAGGGTCCATGGGTTGCGTACTTGGACAACATGATGAGACTGGAAGGAAAGAGCACGCCATATAATATCTAAGCAAGAAGTTTACCGATTGTGAAAGCAGATACTCACTCTTAGAAAAAACTTGTTGTGCTTTAGCTTGGGCTGCCAAATGTCTCAAGAAATACATGATCTGCCATACTACTTTATTGATCTCCAAGATGGATCTGATAAAGTATATCTTTGAAAAGCCTACTCAAACTGGAAGGCTTGCCCGTTGGCATATGCTCTTGCCCGAATATGATATCCAGTACGTAACTCAAAAGTCCATTAAAGGGAGTATCTTGTCAGATTACCTCACAGAGAAACTAGTTGAAGAGTATGTGCCTCTCAAGCTTGATTTTCTTGATGAAGACATTATGTTGATAAGGAAATATTATGAAGAACCTGGTCCAGATGAGGGTCCCGAGCCTGGCTCCCGTTGGAATATGATGTTCGACGGTTCCTCTAACTACAATGGGCACGACGTATGTGCTATTCTGAAAAATTCGGATGGTGGTGACACCCCGTTTACAGAAAGATTGGATTTTGAATGTACAAAAAACATTGTCGAGTATGAAGCATGCATTCTAGGCCTTGAAGCAGCCATTCACCTTCGCATCGAAAATATTGAAGTAAGTGGAGACTCAGCTTTGGTGATATACCAAGTTAAGGGTGAATGGGAGACCTGAGACAAAAAGACGATTCCCTACCATGCTTATATTGTGGAAATGATCAAGTACTTTGACGATATCACTTTCTGATATCTTCCAAGGTCTGAGAATCATGTTGCTGGCGCTTTGGCTATGATAGCTTCCATGTGGAAGGTTAGATTTGTAAATGAAGTGACACTCATCCGGATTGAAAGAAAGACTGAGCCTGCTTATTGCCAATTAGTTGAAGAAGAAAATGATGGAAAACCTTGGTTCCACGACATCAAGTTGTATATTCTAAACCCAGAATAACCAGCTGATGCTACCGCTCTTGACAAAAAAGACTTTGAGAAGACTGGCATCCAAGTTTTTCCTCAGCAATGATGTGTTGTATAAAAGAAATCATGACATGGTTCTACTAAGATGTGTCGACAAGCGTGAAGCAGGCCTTTTAATGCAAGAAGTTCATGAGGGACAATTTAGGACTCGCGCCAATGGCTATGCTATGTCCAAGAAGTGTTTGAGGGATGGATATTATTGGTTGACTATGGAATCTGATTGTATCCAATATGCCAGCAAATGCCATAAATGTCAAATTTATGCTGATAAGGTGCACGTGCCTCCAACACTGTTAACATCTTCATGGCCTTTCTCTATGTGGGGCATTAACATGATTGGAGCAATCGAGCCTAAAGCTTCCAAAGACCATCGTTTTATCTTGGTTGCCATCGACTACTTTACAAAATGGGTAGAAGTTGCTTCCTATGCCAAGGTGACCAAGCAAGTGGTTGCCCGCTTCATCTAGAAGGACATTATCTATCGCTACGGAATTCCAAGCAGAATTTATCACAGATAATGGGACTAACTTGAACAACAGAACTATGAAAGAGCTTTGTGAATCCTTCAAGGTCGAGCACTATAATTCTTCACCTTACCATCCGAAGATGAATGGAACCGTTGAAGCTGCCAACAAAAACATTAAGAAAATCATGTAGAAGATGGTCAAGACCTATAAGGATTGACATGAAATGCTACCCTTCACTTTGCATGGATACCAGACCTCGGTCCCCACTTCAACAGGGGCAACCCCATTCTCATTGGTTTATGGCATGGAAGCAGTTCTCCCAATGGAAGTGGAGATTCCATCCTCGAGAATTCTGATGGAAACCAAGCTGGAAGAAGCAGAATGGATCCGTAGCAGATACGACGAGTTGAATCTCATCAACAAAAAGCGGATGACAGCCATGTGCCATGGGCAGTTATACCATAAGAGGCTTAAGAGAGCATTCGACAAGAAGGTTCGCCTGCGTGAATTCAAAGAGGGAGATCTGGTACTCAAGAAAATCTTGCCATCACAAAAAGATGCCCGAGGGAAGTGGGCTCCCAACTACGAAGGCTCATTTGTTGTGAAGACAGTTTTCTCAGGAGGATCCCTCATTCTCATAACAATGGATGATGAACAGCTTGCACATCCTGTAAACACTGACACAGTTAAAAAATATTATGCCTAAATAAAAACCCGCTAGGTCGAAAACCAGAAATGGCGACTTAGGCAGTAATGGGTATCCCAGTGGATCATAACCTATGAAGGAGATCCAGAAAAAAAATTAGGGATGAAAATAAAAAATAAGATCTCGCTAAGTTGAAAACCCGAAAGGGCGGCTTCGGTAAAAATGAACGTCCCGGTGTATTGAAAACCCGAAAGGAAGGTCCAGGCAAAAGTTAAGGACAAAGGCATTTCACTGTATCAGATGGTGTTTACCAATACTAAAGAATCAGCTGAATATCAATCCAATCGCTCTCGTCAGAAGCAAGGATCTGGAGCATCTTAGTTATTAGGGATTGTAGTAGTTGTTGGATTCAATGTAAACATCTCCCTATTACCATTTTCACGATTGTATTACTTTATGGAGCTTTTGCCATTTGCAAGCTACCATTCGTTAATAAAATACAAACCTTGCCAATCATTTTATTGTCATTTATATTTCCTCTACCTTTTCTTGTTATGCAAAACGTCATTTATTTGTTAATAATGAGCTTTGAAAATAAAAGGTTTTGAAAAGAAAATGTTTTGAAAACATCTTGATAAATCATAAAATCTCTTTAACATATGGGAGGATAAAAAAGGGAAATACCAAGTAGCCTCAAAAGCTTCAAGGTCGCAAAGGCATCGTCATACCATTTGCAATATCCCCACTGAAGTTGAAACTTGCAGTACTTTTGGATTAACCTGTTGATTTTAATCACCAAGTCTGAGGATGTTTCCCCTGTGCTCATCCTGTTGATACTTGCTTGAGTTGCTGATGTGGAGGATTTATTTCCCCTGTGAAAGTCTCTCCACCAAAATCTTATCTCTCCATGAGTCTGCATTTGCATGCCATGATCATACTCATCATGTTCAACATGTGCATTTTTGCATTTTCTTCTTGTCTTGGGTTTAGTTATCACCAGTTTGTTTTCCCCTTGAAGTCCAGTTATCACTTTGCTTCGTGATTGCTAAGTCTTTCCCCTGCGGCCGTCACCATATATTATTTGTTTCCTAGTCGTCACTGGCGCTCACCAGCATGTTATTCTTGGTGTCTTGGAATATTGTTTGTTACCAATATTTCTTTCCCCAATTTAGTCTGCCTGAAATCCAATCATCATTGGTAAGCTGTTTTGGTCTTCACCAATATCCTCTTGAAGTCTAGTTGTTACTAGCACCAATCCTTCGAAAGCTGGTTGTTACCCTTGCTCGCGGTCTAAGTCCAATTGATTTGGCATGTACAGAAGTGTCGTTACCCTGTACCTTTTCCTGATGGTTCCTGAAGATCCCGTTTGAACTCTTCGCTTTAAGGAATTTTCAGAAGATTGGATGTTTAAGACTCCAATGTTACGTGTTGTTGATCCTATGGTTATAAGGATCCTTTCTTAGCTCGGTGATCCTATTATTGTGAGGATTCTCTTTATCTACCATCCCTGTTGTTATAAGGGTACTGTCAACATATCCCTATTGTTGTAAGAGTACTTTCAACACATTCCTATTGTTATAAGGAACTTTGTCTTATCTCCTATCGTCAAGAGGAATTTTGGGATCAATCCTATTGTTATGAGGATCCTGTTTCGGTGATTCTATTGTTATAAGAATGTGTTTTGTTTCCTATTGTTACGAGGAGCCTTTCGTGATTCTGTTGTTATAAGAATATGTTTTTACCTCCTATTGTTATGAGGAATCTGTTTGCTGATTCTATTGCCATAAGAATCTGTTTTGCCACTCCTATTGTCATGAGGATGTTACCCTGTATTATATCCTGTTGTTATAAGGATTCCTTCTTCTTCAATCCTATTGTTATAAGGATCTTTGTTTGCTTATCCTATTGATATGAGGATCTTGTCCTACTTTACACCCTATTGTTATAAGGGTTCTTGTTTTATCTTTTGTTCTAGAGTGTTAGCCGGTTATGCCTGAACCCGTTGGTCAACTACTCTAGATATTCCCTAGTGGAGACCACCTTGTTCTGTTTTTGCTTCCTTTTTGTTATGAGGATCCCCTTTTGTCTTTGATCTCTTGTGAGAAGATCTTACTTTTGTCTGCTAATCCCTAGTGATTTTCGGTCATGTCTGAACATGTTGATCAACCACTTTGGATATTCCCAGAGTGGTCTCCTTCTTTCCCTAGCGAGTCTTTCCTCATTATCTCTTGCTCATCTTGGTATGCATTATGCATTCAGCATGTATCATTCCATCATAGAGCATCATACTAGAGTTAATTGCATGTCTACATTGTTCCTAGCATTGTTTGAGAAAGCCAGTTTTGTCTGTAGCATAGCATACCATTGCATCTAGGGGCAAAATTTCTGGTTATTTCTGTATTTAAATACCTTTCACTCTGATTCCATGAGGGTTGTCACCACTCATGCCATCTAATGAAGTTATTTAAATAGGGGAAACTGTCATACCCCAAAATTTGACCCTAGATTCCATCATCATTCTAGGAACATCAAGCATTGCATTGCTAACCCTAATATTATTCAAGTTTGTTCTTATTTGATTCCATCTGAATTAGGGTTTTGGCTCAAGAAAATCTAGATGATCTTCACTTGATCGGTCAATTTTTTGGATTAATCATTAATATACCAAGTGTACATACACTCAAGAGGCCTCTCTTCATCAAGAATCAAGTGCAAGTTGGTCCTATTACAAGTTCTTTGAAGCTCAATTTCATCTGGTCACAAATTAGGGTTTTGTTTGGAAAAGTCAAATGTGCCTTTGAATTTTGAACAAAGCAGGATCCCAAGCCTTGGGACATGGTTCAAGACACTCAAATATATCCTTTAAGTCCATCCATGATGTTTGAAAGATTCAAGAATGCATGTTCATTGAAGATCACACAGTTGAATTCATCTGATACATAAGCTTTATTTGACAAAGTCAACCCTTTGACTTTTGGGTTCTTTGGTCAAAAGTGAGGTCATCAAGCCAAATTTCATCAAGACATGTTTGATAAATGAGTTTGATCATGAAAAATCAAGATTTGATTGGTTTCTTGCAAAAGGGGCAAAGTTAAGAAACTTGAATTTTTTTAAGTATAGGAAAACAACCCTAGTTCTTGTGCCAACAATGGAGAATCATAACTTTCAATCTACACATCCAATTTTTATGTTTTAAAGATCAAATTGAATCCCTTACAACATACTACAACTTTTTCAATTTGAGCCCATCTCCAAAAAGTGCTTAGATTTTGAGTTATAGAGCCATCAAGTTTGAAAAAATCTTCCAACACTTAGAAATTTTTCCAAGACAATTTTTGTTCATTGAAAATACCAATCTTTGGAGCCAGTTTTCACCATGATCCTTTGGGATTCAAGAAATTCATCAAACATGAAAGTTGTAGAGCATGTTTGGGACTTTACAAAAAGTACAAGAACTCCTCCATAGCATTTGTGAGCAAGGAGTTTCGAAGAGAGGAAGTTAGCCTTCCACACTTGAAATTTTGGCCATTTTCACCAAGATGCAAGTTGCAAATTCAAGTTGATTATGCATAATCCTTTATTACAGGTCTTGAGACTTGTAAATCTAGCCACAATCAGATAATTACAATTTCTTTTGGTGCATTACCCAAGTGGTTTTGGCTTTGTTCACTAGTTCTTTCCATTTTTGGCACAAAGACAAGACTTCCATTTTGATAAAGCTACTTTAATCAAGAAGTCAACTTCCCTTGAGCTTCCAAATTGTTTCTCTACACTCAAACACTTTCTTTTCACAGAATCAAACTTTCTAAACTTCCCAACAACTTCAGAAAAGTTTGTACTTGACATTGGAACCATGATATTTCATGAAAATACCATTGCATTTCAACTAAACCAAGTGAACCAAACAATTTTCATTTTCTCTAGAACTAAAGCCTCATTCTTTCCCTATAAATAGAGTCTCCTTCTAAGCCTCAAACACACAACAAAACCTCAGCAATCACCCCTCCAAAAGCCTTCAAACCAGAAACTTGTTTCTTTTCCCTTTTGTGCCAAGTAACCTACCACTTGCATAAACTTACAATCTGCCTTCCAAAAACCATAAACCACTAATCCAACCATCCAAACTCATCATAAATCATCCCTTGAAGGTGGTCAAACCTTCGTCTTCACCCCAAAACACTAAAATCAAAAAGTCAATTGTCAAAACCTCATATCTTTGACTTTTTGCATTTTACAAGCCAAGTCTTGATTATGTCTATTTCAAAACCTTCCAACACCTCAAACACACTCTAATAAACATCCCTAAGTTGTTCCAAGCAAGATTTCTTTACTGTAACACCATTTGGTGAAGGTTCCATTTTGGTCACTTTTGACCACTTTGCAAGAAGTAGTCACTTTCTGTTCCAGAGGTTTTCTTTTGATTCCAATCATTCCAAAAGCTTCCTAAAGGTCTATTATAGGTGTTCAAGGCATTCATTCACTTATGTAACAAGTATCTTGGAAGTTGGCAAGTGATCTTCAAGAGGTAAGTGCATAAGAACTTGAACTTTGCAAAATATGTATTGTTTTGATGTTCCACTAGTGCAAAAAGAAGAATATAATTTTAAAATTTACACCCGTTATACTAAAAACAGGTGTAAATAAGAAACACGGTGGCAATTTTGTAAATAAAGTGTCATTTAAAATATTAGCACGTGACAATAGACACCTTATTTTTTTAAAATGGGTGTAAATTCAAAATATTATTATAATCAAATCTCTATTACACCCATTAAATATAAAACGGGTGTAAATTTAGATGGACTAAAAAGATTGTTTAATTTTATAACACGAAATATTAATTATAGTAACTAATTAAGTGAATAACGGATGCAAATTTTCTTAAGTGAATATTGTGTAAATTAATTAATCTAAACACATTAACAAACCACAAATTTTCTATTCTCTTCCATCAAAACACCTATTTCTCTCCCAAACCCATAATTATCTCCATTGCACAACTTCATTCTCTCATCGCGTATCGTACAACTCCATTCTCTCATTGCACAACCTTACTTCATTATCTCAGTTCACGCGACTTTTTTAATCAACGGCCCTTGAATTTCCGTTGAAAACCCCCTAAAATAAAATTTAAAAATAACATTTATTATTTTCATTAATTAATATTCAATTAGTAATACTAATTTGCTGGGTGTCTTCGTCCATATAGATTGGAATCCACCAGTGGTTCAACAAGTGCTGAAGTGTTTCCTGGACAAGGACACAACCTTGATCGTTTTCGCAACCCGCTTTACAGCTCTGATAATCATGTGAAGTGAGAAAACCGAGTTGGACTTGCGTAGCGTGTAACTCCACCAGGATGATATTCATCAAGCGAATATCGAAGATTTGAATCATGTTGATTTGATAATGATTCCTATCATGGTAATTTTGGATCCATCCAAGATCCATCTGATGCTGGAGGGCCTCTTGTACAAAAGAGCATCCCTGTTTGTTTACCGAGCAAGTCAGACAGGAGTTGTACTCATGCCACGGCAGATTATGATACTGGCTTTGCCTTGAATATATCACCACCAGGTTGACATTCATCGCACCGATGTCGTGGTTCTGAATGACGTTGGAATTTGTATAGGTCATGTTAACCCCATGAACTCGGTGCTCCTGGATCCATCCGAGATCCATCTGTTCCTGTAGAGCGGATTGCACCACAGAACATCCTTGATTTTTTTTAGAGCAGATATCACACTGGTGATAATTATGAGGTGGCACATGGCCATATCCATTATGTCTACATTGCATCTTGACCAAGTTAGCCCTTAATAAGAGTACATCATGAATTTAATAGATGTCGCTAGACTCTCCTTCTATCAAATTAACTGCAACTTTCGCGTGTTGAGGCAGCGGGTTTGTGAGAACATTCAGATTCGTATCTTTGAAAGATAAGACCCCGCTCCTAACAAGCTTTTGCACATCGGATTTGAAACTGAGACAGTTCTCTATGTTATGCTCTGGTCCTCCTTGATGGTAAGGGCAAGTCTGATCCATCTTAAACTAAAAAGGCAGATTTTTCGGTACTGTAAGAGGAGCCTTGGTCTGGATGTGCCCCTTGACCAGCAGTAACGGAAATAGTTCTGCGTACGATATGGGTATAGGATCAAATCCTGGTGCCCGCATTGTATGGTTGTTGTTGTATGGAGGACGAGCCTGCTGAAGAGGCTGCTGTGTCCTTTGCTGAAATTGTTGTTGATTAGGTTGGCTCTGCACAACCTGAGGTTGATACGTAGAAACAGGCGCATGGTTGATAGCGGGAGTTACAGTTGCTACTGGTTGGTACCGTTGCCTTTGCTTTCCGAGAGAGATATTCCCAATATCTTGCTCTTTTTTCTTAAGTAGAGCACTACCGTATTTCTTAGTACCGCTTATCGATCCAGTGTCTTTGACTAGATGTCCTTCTCGAATGGCTTCCTCGAGACGTACTCCCATACCGACCATTTAGATGAAGTCACTGGGCGCATTGGCGACCATTCCGTCATAGTAAAATGAGCTCAAGGTCTTTAAGAAGATCTTCGTCATCTCTTTTTCCTCAAGAGGTGGACAAATTTGAGCGGCAATTTCACGCCATCTCTGAGCGTATTCCTTAAAGGGTTCTTTGCCCTTTTGCGACATTGATCTGAGTTGATCTCTGTCTGGTGCCATGTCCAAATTGTATTTATATTGTTGGACGAAGGTAGTGCCAAGATCTCTGAAAGTGTTGATCGTAGAGCGGTTTAAACCCATGTACAATTTTAAGGCGGCACCGGTTAAACTATCATGAAAATAGTGAATCAGTAGATCCTGATTCTCTGTCTGAGCTGACATTCACCGAGCGTACATCACTAAGTGACTTTGAGGGCAAGAGTTACCCTTGTACTTTTCAAAGTCGGGCACCTGGAATTTGTGCGGAACTTTCACGTTGGGGACCAAGCAGAGATCTGCGGCGTCCTTTCCAAATAAATCCTGACCTCGAATAGTTTGAAATTCCTTCTGCATTTCCATGAACTGTTCCTGGAACTCGTCCATTCTGTCAAACATAGTTTCCTTTCTACCATAAGGTATTTGTGAAATATGTCCTTCCGGGACAGTGTGCACCACAAGGGGTGGTACCGTTACTACGACAGTGAATCTTGGCGTTTTCCGAAGTTTGTAACCTTCAGGAGTTGTTGGTATGCCCCTGGCATCTTCGCTTTCTCGAAGTTTGTAACCTTCAGGCCTAGCGGCTTCTGCTGAAGTTTTCGGATCTCCAGTGATCGGCGGAATATATCCTTCCGAGATATAGTTAGGTGGCATGCCCCAAGGACGATCTTTCGGCATTTGATAAATTGGATCATACTTCTACACTATGGGCGTTGAGGTGGTCTCTGAGATCACAGTTCTTTATAGCTGAGCTTCTGCCACGGCTTGCATGTCGTTACGAAGCTTTCTCATATCCTCCCTCAGAGCGTAAATCTCTTCTTTCAACTCTCTGTTCTCTTCCTCGAGATCATCCATCTTTTTCTGACGATTGGCCCGAGTATTGTAAGAATGAGACAGTTTGACTCTAGAACCGAGACACAAACGTGAGATTCGTTGGTAAGAAAAATACGTTACGTGAGAATGATGGATGCAATGATTATATTAATTGTTTTTTTGGTTTAATCAAAATAAACTTCGACAATTAAATTGCAAATATCAAACAGTGGGGAAATCCCCGTTTTTTTGAATTCAAAGGATTGCGGAAATGGAAATACAGTCAATTACAAGGTGCGGAAACAGAAACCTAAGCTAATGGGTCCCGAGTCCTCTCTGAGGAGAATTCGAGTGCAGATTCTGGCACTTTCCTCTTCTTGGACCGAGGCTCTTAGGCCGTTGTCGGGTTGTCATTCCTTTGCCAAGTGAAAGGAGTGAGCAAATTCCTTTGGTCATCCTGATTTTCTACAGCATGTTGCTCCAAAATCTCAATTAGAGCATCCTTATCCTTCAGTAGTTGTTGTATCTTGGTACACTCCACATTGAGAATGCGGTACTTGTTCTTCCAAGACCTCCTCTCCTGCTGAACTTTGTTGAGAGTAACCTGAAGTTTTTCTACTTCAGTCATGAAGTACATGACAGATTCCCTTGGCGGAAGAACTCCGTGACGAGGATAATGCATCTTTAGCTTGAGAGCTCTAGTTTACACCCAGTGGAGATAAGGTTCCACCGAGACACAATCTGGTTTTCCTAGAGACTCTCGTCCTTTATTATGAACATGTTTCCAAGTGTGCACTATTTCCATCTTGAGTGCCCTGTCATTTTCTCCTTCCTTGAAGAAAAGACCTTCCAGATGATCATTACACGGGACATGCCTCATCGGGTATCCGAATTGATGACGAACCAATACTGGATAGTAATTGATTCCTCCTTTAGTTCCTACGAGGGGTACGTTGGGGAAGTTTCCACAATGGTCAATGATCTTGATCCCGTCATAAATCCTATTGCACCAATCTATGTCAGAGTTGGTAAGGGACATGATTTTCTGCGACCAACGTAAGGCACTCTTATGATCCCAAAAAGCGGCAAACTTAGGCAAGTGGGAGATAAACCATTTGTATACCAGGGGTACACAGCACGTGATCACCCCTCCGCTGTACAGATTCCCTAAGTGTACAGAATGATACGCATCTGCGAGCAAAGTTGGTACAGGGTTTCCAATGAGAAAAACCTTAATGGCGTTGATATCTACAAAGTTATCTATGTTGGGAAACAAAAATAACCCGTAGGTGAGCAAAACAAAGATGCTCTTGAAAGCGGCCACGTTCCCTATACTGGCAAAGTACAGGGCCTTCTTTGTTAAGAACTGGGCTGGTAAACCTGAGATTCCTCCCTTGGTGGTTATGTGAGTCTTGACTTCTGACTCATCCAAATAGATTGCTCTTGCAATGGTCTGATCCTTTGGAATTTCTTCCAGTCCAGAAAATGGAGCTCGATTAGTGATATGTAAATCAGTCAGATGAGAATACTCCTCCAGCGTTGGTGCGAGCTGGTAATCCGGGAATGTGAAACAGTGATAGACCAGATCGTAAAATTGAAGGAGTGCATCCATGATTCTTTTAATTACTTGAACCCTTAACAGAGGTATCAGACCTCCGTACTTGGCTCTAAAAGTGCCAGGGTTAGTGATCATCCTTGCTAATCTTCTCAAATCCTCTAGTTTTGGAACCTTGAAGGTATACTTATGAGTTTTCCTTCTACCGAAATCCATGAGCGCAATCTTTTTCCTCTGACATTTGCAATCATTGTCTTAGTTTAATTTGAAAAAAAGAGATACTAGAAGAGAAAATTTTCTTTGTTTAATGTTTTTAAAATGAATGCATGAATGCAGCACACAAAAACATAGAAATAACATGGGGTCAATGGGTCGGTGTCATGAAGTCAAGGCTCTACCCATCCCAAAGGTTTATACTAGTGATTTTTGTACCTGTCTCTCAAAATCATTAATTCTTGTCAAGAAAACACTAGCGGGCCAGGAACCGTGCTAGGTGATGTTTTTTTCGAAGAATCTCAGAAGAGGGTAGTATCGCGTAACAGCCATTTCCGGTAGCTTCTGCAATACTAAAAGAGGTTTTTCCTAGGTGTATACTCAATCTTTCCACATGCGGCATCACACACATTCCCATTAGCAGAAAAATAAACACATATATCAATTAGGAAAAGCAGTATATATATTTGTCCTAATGTCCTAGACTTTTAAGAGCTATGAATCCTATGTTCCTGATAGAAAATGGCTTCCCGGCGGAGTCGCCATTCTGTGGTTCCTTCCCATTTTAAAGTTTTGGACCTAAGATCCTAGTGAAGGCCGATCCTAGCGATAATGGCATTCCCTGATGAAACTGTCATGAAAATAACTTGTCCAAGGTTT
Organism: Lathyrus tuberosus; assembly: GCA_022829125.1. Taxonomy (NCBI): domain Eukaryota; kingdom Viridiplantae; phylum Streptophyta; class Magnoliopsida; order Fabales; family Fabaceae; genus Lathyrus; species Lathyrus tuberosus. The sequence continues at coordinate 5,234,956 of JALAZF010000298.1, read as the reverse complement.
TGTAGGAAAGAAAGAAGTAGAGCCCCACGGTGGGCACCACTTTTCTGTAGTGAGCGATTTTGGACGTGGTTCTTAAGCACTGTTGCTCTTTGGGGGACTACAGGTCGATTCATTTTTTATCCTATTGAAGTTGATGAAGGAAGGGAAATAGATGTCTCCAACTAACCCTGCTTGCATACTGAGTTTAAACAGCGGTCTGTTAGGTTACAGATGTTATGTGGTCATGGGGCCTCTCTTTCTACTTACTTTGTTAAGGTTTGAAATTACGGGATTATGCTATTGGTAGGATGTTAGGACTGATGCTTTTCGATTGATATGTGAAGGTACGGGATTTTGGGTTTTTGATTAGTGTGCTCGCTAAGATATTTCTTTCAATCTTATGCCTACGTATTCCCGTTTACTGAAACAGGGAAATCAGAGCGATCGTAGTTCCTCCTATTCTATGGGAGGAAATGGTGTTTTGGTGTCTTGTTCAAAGCCCAAGACTTGAAGCTAAAAGTGATTTGTATCTTGTTCGAAGCCCAACATGTGAAGCTGAAGGGTCTATTTATATCTTGATTAAAGCCCAAGATATGAAGCTAAAGGGTTTCGCTTTTAGAGAGAATTTGTCATTTCTAAAGGGGTCTGTTTGTCACAACCGTTGGGTGACTGGTTATATAGGAGAATTAATTTAACTGGACATGTGAATCCGACAATGCCATAATTTCCTTTATAGGGGTTTTTTAACCTGGAGGAGAAGACTTTAACTCAGTTTAGAGTAATACCATCTTTCCTTAGGAATTTCTCATGCTAAAAGAGGGACAGTGGCGTGGATGTAAATAATCCAGAGGCTTGCCGCTTACAGTAATTAGATGGGGGAAAAGAAGTTATTGATGTTTGTATGTTGTGACCAAAGCATGATTTGATGCTAAAAGGTTGGTTGTCTCAATCGGGGTTTCCTTATACAAAGCCTAAGAGGAGGCAAAAGGGTTGAATTTTTCGGGGAAAATGTTCTTTCTGTCATGTACAAAGCCCAAGATTGAGGCTAAAGGGGTTCGATTCGACAAGAGAGTCTTTTTGTGTGTCTTGTACGAAGCCCAAGACGGAAGCTGAAAGTTGTTTTAACTCAACAAGAGAGTCTTTTATACTCAACAAGAGAGTGTTTTGTGTCTTATACGATGCCCAAGACGGAGGCTAAAGGAGTGATTCCACAAGAGAATCTTTTATACTCAACAAGAGAGTGTTTTGTATCTCGTACGAAGCCCGAGATGGAGGCTAAAAGTGTTTGTGACCCAACAAGAGGGTCTTTTATACTCAACAAGAGAGTGATTTATGTCTCGTACGAAGCCCGAGATTTAGGCTAAATGTTATTTGACTCAACAAGAGAGTCTTTTATACTCAATAAGAGAGTGTTTGGTATCTCGTACGAAGCCCGAGATGGAGGCTGAAAGGTTTGTGACCCAACAAGAGGGTCTTTTATACTCAACAAGAGAGTGATTTATGTCTCGTACGAAGCCCGAGATTTAGGCTAAATGTTGTTTGACTCAACAAGAGAGTCTTTTATACTCAATAAGAGAGTGTTTGGTATCTCGTACGAAGCCCGAGATGGAGGCTGAAAGGTTTGTGACCCAACAAGAGGGTCTGTTATACTCAAAAAGAGAGTGTTTTTGTATCTCGTACGAAGCCCGAGATGGAGGCTGAAGGGGTTTGACTAAACAAGAGAGTCTTTTATACTCAACAAGAGAGTGATTTGGTGTCTCGTATGAAGCCCGAGACGGAGGCTAAAAGTTGGGTGACTCAACAAGAGAGTCTTTTATACTCAACAAGAGAGTGTTTTTATATCTCGTACGAAGCCCGAGATGGAGGCTAAAAGGTTTGGCTCCGCTGGGGAGAATCATTGTACAAAGCCCAAGAGGAGGCTAGTGTGCTGGTGACTATTTCAGTTGAGTGACCAGTATGTTGGTTCAAAGAGAAAATCAGTTCTTATATGAGTAATGTTATACTCATAGATTTGATCTGAGGGTGGAGATTATTTCCTGTCCTCTAAGAAAACGGGGAATCCAAAGGAGCTTTAGACTGTCCAAGTCTACGAGTTTTATCTTTTGTACTATGCTTAAGAAATAGTGGTAGAGAAATCTAGACTCTTGAAAGACTATTCTATTAAGATGACTAATTTATGTTCCTATACCTCTAGGAGGTCGTCGGGATAATTTGTACGAAGCCCAAGAGGAGGCTGGAAACTTTTAAAAAGTCGAGGGATAATTTGTACGAAGCCCAAGAGGAGGCTATCTTCCCGGAGGAAGAATCATTATACGAAGCCTAAGAGGAGGCTGTGAAAACTTCTAAGAAGCCGACGGGTCCTTGTAAAATGCCCAAGAGGAGCCGGGGATTCTTTTAGGTAGCCTGCGAGTCCTTGCACTAAGCCCAAGAGGAGGCTGATGAACAGTTCCAGAAGGGGTTTCAGATGGAACAATGTCCTTCTATATATGAATTGTTCACGGGGAAATTCCTTAGATCTAGTTATCTAATGTTGATGTAAGGAGGCGAGGTTTTGTCTAGTTCTAGACGTAGTTTCCAGGGAAACTCTAAATATCTATACTATTATTACACAGTTGATATGAGTTTATGAAAGAATACTTACAGTGAGACAGCCCCACAGTACAGTTATATACATATGAAAGCAGTAAATGAAAGCGGGTAAACACTTCCTCGGTTGTAGAGCTTCCATGCTGTATTGTTAGTTGTTCAACAAAGAAAAGTTGGAAACAACAGTATATTACATAATCAAAGGAGAAAGTGCTTTGAAAGTAAAATTGGGGCTTACAGCTCAAGGAGAGGCCCAGGGTTTTATCAGTGATCGCACCATCATTTTGTACAGAGACTTATACAAGTGACTGAGGCTCAGGAAAGGTTTTCTGTACAAAGGGGATGGGTCTTACACTCTCTCAAGAGGTCCAAAGATTTATTTTTAAATAATGGGGCTTACAACACGATGGTAGGCCCAAGGGTTTGATTTTTCAACTGGCGATCGCGCCGAGGTGTTCTTTTAACACAGAGGGACTTATACAATATCTGAGGCCCAAAATTGTTTTGGTTAAAAAGGGGATTGGGTCTTACACTCTATTAGAGGCCCAAAAAGATTTTGAATGGGTCTTATAGCTCGAGGAGAGGCCCGTGAGTGTTTGAAAAAAAGTTTGTTAGCGTGAAAATCAATAAAACCCTAATTTTATCTTCTTTAAAAGTAAAAATTTAAAGAAAATCAAATAAAAATGATATAAATACTAAATAAATTTGAATAAACCACTTTTGATTTTTGTTTTAGGTTTGAAAAATGAGGTTTTAATCACAAGGTGAATTAAAACTCATTTGGTTTTGATTTTCAAGATAAATATTTACTTTTAAATGTTTAAAAACAATTAAAAAGGGAATTTATTCACAAAAATACTAATTATATTAAATAACTAATATAAACCTATTTTTTTTAGAATAAAATATTTTAACATTTTTGTGAGTTTTTGCAAAAAGAACCAATAAAAAATAATTAAAATTGAAAGAGTTATTAATTTTCCAATTAATTAACAAAACATGAAAATATAGGAAAAAAATAGCAAAATGTGAAAAAACACAAAATGGCATGGGTAGGGTTTGAACCCACGACCTCAAGGTTATAGGGCGCGCGCCTTACCACTAGGGTGGTGATACATCCGTTGATTGAAACAAACGAACAAATATACAAGGCATGCCTTGTTTTTGGCCTGGCCCAAGGCAAGGCAAGACAAGTTTTGGAAAGAAACGGGAAGGTCCATAACTTTCTCATTTCTCCATGTTTGGGGACAAAATTTATATGCATCTGGCCTAGAATTTCACAAAGAATCCAATGGTGGTGGTATTTTTCTCAGATCATGATCCCTACTCAAAATCCGATAGGGGTTTTGAAATAGGTCCATAATTGCATTTTCTATGCTACACTTTGGTACAAGCATGAATTACATGATGAATTGGTTCAAACATAACACATATGACATATATAAGAGATGCATGATCAGTGGACCTCAAAAAAATGCATATTTTGGCAAGTTCAAGTCATGAACCTTACCTCCTTTTGAGTTTTTTGGAGTTTTGATGCAATCTGTCAAGCCTCTTGTTCCAGAAATGGTTTGATGCTTTGGACACTCTCAAATGATCCCTTAGAAGCATTTAGGGTAAGTGGAATCAGTTGGAACCTGCAAAACCACAAACTGGCCCTTTCTTGTAAAAGGGGTTAAAATGGCCAAAATAGCAACTCTCTCAAATGGTGTTCCAGATGGGGGAACCATTTGGGATAATTCAAGGATGTTATTTGGAGTGTGTTTGAGGTTTTATCTGGTTTGGAAAGTGACTGATTCAAGACATGGCTTGAAAAATGCATAAAAGGCCTATTTTGAGGTTTTGAGAGGTGACTTTGTGATTTAAGGATTACAGGTCACTTGTGAGAGTTTGGATAGCCTATACATGACATATATGAGGTGTGTGTGTGATTAGTTTGGTTGGAAATGCTCTCTAACTCAAAAACTCAGAGTTACCTTGCTAAAGAAGGCTTTTTTGCCAAGAGAAAGAGATTTTGAGGAAAGCATATGTTTGATGGCTTTGGGGTACTCAAACTGAGCACAAATGAGCTCTATTTATAGTAGAGCAAGTTTGTTTTGGGATCAATAGTGAATGGCAACCACAGCAGAGGTTTGGCCAATGTTGATCAATGGAAAGCCAAGTCTCCTCTAGCCATTGACTAGAGGTTAAAGCACAGGCCTTTGGTTCCCTAGTTGTTAGATCATTCTTGACTGAATTCAGTTGCAAGTAGCTCAATCCATGCCACCTCTAAGCATCCATTAAATGCTCCAATCCAAAATTGGAGTCTTGTCCCTCTTTTAGGGATTTCTAGGTTTGGCATGCTACTTCTTGTTCCAAGGACTTTGGAGGCTTGGCTTAGTGTTTGTCCCCTTTGGATTTGATCCTAAAATATGTCCAAGATGATGACAAGGCTTGGAATTAGCTGATTTTTCCAAATCGAGCAAAAAATGCAAAATTTTGCCTAGCCTTGGCAGTTTTCAGCAAGGCATATTACCCTTGTCATATCTCATGGCTCAAGTGGAATTTGGTGATGTTCTTAGTCATTTTAGAAAGCCCTCATATGATATAACAACTGTTTGATCATATTTGGTTTTGATACCTTTTGAATCCAAGTGAAAAATCCCCCTACATTTGGAAAAAAGTAAGGCAGATTTTGACTTAGTGAAAATTTCAATAAGTGTTGGAAAAAGTGACATTTCATGTTTTCAGCCATTTTGATCATTCCATAACTCAAAATCCATGAGGAATTGGAATGAGGTGTAGTTGAAGCTTTTGTAGAGGGCCATGAGGGCTACAAATCCAGCTTTGGATGGGGAAAATGGCCTTGTGGTTTAGGAGTTATGATCCTCCAAAGTTGGTACCCTAGCCACTTTGTTCCATAACTTATAAAATTTTCTAAGTTTTTTTATGGTTACCCCTTTTACAAGTTATCCCACTTTTCTTGATTTTTCTTGATGAATGATGATTCCAATCACACATTAACATCATTTTAGGGTTAAAAAACAATTTTTGTGAAAAATCTCAAAAAGTCAAAGTTAACTTTTGTGCACAGTTGACTTTTTATCAGATGAATTCCAAACTGTGCGATCCTCTATGAAATCAAGTCCTTGACCTAAATCGAAATTGATGGATTGATTTCATAGGTGTTATAGGGTGTATTGAATCATGTCCTAGGGTTTGGGAGCATGTCTTGGTCAAAAGTCAAAGATACAGTTGACTTTTCTCGCGAAACCCTAATTGTGGTTCAGATGAAAATAAAACTTGTTGCTCAAGCTTCTTGGATTAATCCATTGTTGCAAATGGATCAATGTGGTGTGTTAGAGACCCTCAAACCCTCTCTTGAGGTCTTTGCTCATGATTTGTCCCAAAAGTCAACTTAGGGGTGAATTAGGTCAAGAAACCCTAATTCCTGATTTTTTTTATGACTGCATCCCCTGAGGCAAAATTGACTTGATGATGGGGTTCATGATGTTCCTTGGGGCATCATAGGTTATATTTTGAAGCACTGGCTCATGCCTAGAGGAAAATTTCCATCCGGTGGCCTTGGTCGACCAAATCCCTAATTTGGTGACACTGGCGATCTTGAGGCTTGATCCACCTGGAATGCTGCAACATTGTGCTTGATTCTTGATGTGGGGGTCCTTTTGATCCATTGTGGATGTTTGAGAGGTTAGACAAGTTGAATATCATGTCAATTCTTGATTGATCCTTTGTCTAAGGCTCAGAGAGGGATTGAAACCCTAATCTTTGATAATAGTGAATGCTCACCCATCTTTGGGGACATTGATGAAGTATGATGGTCTACCCATATTGTGATGATGATTTTCCCAATGATGGGAAATCTTGGTGGTCAAAATTTGGGGTATGACAGATGCCCCTATTTAATCCTCTTGGACCCAAAGGTGTGAATGGCGAAGGTATTCGGGCATTCGGGGTGCAAGAGGATTAAATATCGGAATACCCAAAATTTTGATGGTTTGCTATGAAAGGTAGTTTGCACGTTCATCTTCTTTTGCGAAGCAATAACGCTTAGAAAAGGTAAACTTCCCCTCAATCCTGGTCTTTAGCCAAGGAACTGATCTCAGTTTTCTTTTGAAATGAACTTCCCCTCGATCCTGGTTTCCTACCAAGGAACTGGTCTCAGTTTCTGGAATGAACTTCCCCTCGATCCTGGTTTCCTACCAAGGAACTGGTCTCAGTTTCTGGAATGAACTTCCCCTCGATCCTGGTTTCCTACCAAGGATATGGTCTTAGTTTCTTTTGTCAATAAACTTGATTGACAAGGGACGCTATGCGTAGCGGTTTTCCTCAAACTTCTCGCCGAATTTTCCTGGGGAGATGCCATTTGACGGAAAAAGTTTTGATGGTAGAGAGGCACAAACTTCTCTGTTGGAGACGCCATTTGTCGAATTTACTAGGGAGAGCGAGTCTCTTGAGAGATTGATGTCTACTTGGGGAATATTACACCATACTTTTCTCGAGATCTTCTCAGAGAAATGCCATATGATGTCCCCCAATTTTGAGGTGCCGATGAGTTTGTTGACATTGACTTTCTGGAGAGAAGAACCAATGTGCTGCCGAAATTCTTTAGTTGAGGAGCTTTCTCTAGGGATTTTCCTTAATCCGGGAAAGCAAAGACATCATCTTCAATGGCGAAGAGTGACGGTTGTTGAAGGTTTTCTTGCCTTTTCAGAGGTTCAAGTTATCAAAGTGGTCAAGGGCCGACTTTATCCCAGACATAAACTGGAGGAGAGATGTAGGGCAGGCGCACCATTTCCTGACGAGGAAAGAACTGACAACTCGATTGAGAGGACTGTTATCACTAGGGGATAAGACCGACTAGAGTGATAGTGATGCAATATGAATGTGAATGTGAATCAATAATGCATGATGTATGTATGTCTATGCTGACAAAAACTGACGCGACACACAGACTAGTAGATGAACATGACTGGATACTCGGCCACGGTGGGAGACGAAAAGTATTGCTGGTCCAAGAGTAGCAATTCCGCCTTGCTTAGGAGAGATAGTCCCTATGGGGAACAACCGTTGGTCGGGCTTAGGAGGTAAGGACTCTGCCGAGGATGTCAGATGGAGTATTTGCATCTGACATAGTTGATCCTTCATTCAGGTGCACTGGTTTAGAAGGAGTACTTTGATTCTGCACTTCGAGGTTCGATTACTTCTGGAGAAGCGACCGATGTTCTTCTGATGTTCAACAGCCAAAAGAAATTGCCATCTTTATTTTGAAAAGTAGAAAAATTTTAACAAGGAAATTCATTTTTGTTTTATTTCAAGAATCGTCAATCATATTAAAATGTCATTCTGTAAAGCTAAAACAAATAAGAATTGCAAACAAAAGCACAAGGGCTCAAATTTTATTGATGGGATGGAGTTCAGCCAAGCGCGTGATTCCATAGAGTATTTACAAAGTTTAGAAAATGGTAATTTAAGAGAAAATGGCTACATTGAAACATAACAACCATTATCCTTCTACCAACTTTGAATTCTGGACATCCTAAGCTTCTGTCGAAGATGACCTTGACTGGAGTTTTTCCTGATGGTGTAACTGTTGTTGAGGATTTGCCCCTGTCGAACATAGTTACTTGCCATTATCTCTAATTTTTTCCTGGATTGTACTTTGAGATTTCCAATCCATCGGGATGATTTTTTATTATGTCTCTAATTTTTGCATGAACCGCCCTTTTGGATTTTCAATCCACCGAGACGTTTTTTTTTGTTTAGGCGAAGTATTTCTTGACTACATCAACATTCGTGAGGTAGGAAAATTCTTCTCCATCCATGGTTACCAGTCTCAAGGCGCCGCCTGAGAAAGCTTTCTTGACCACATAGGGGTCGTCATAATTTGGAGTCCATTTACCCCGGGAATCAGTGAGAAATGATTGTATCTTCTTGAGCACAAGGTCTCCTTTCCTGAAGACGCGAGGTCGAACCTTTTTGTCAAACGCCCTCTTCATTCTTTGCTGATACAACTGACCATGGCATAGTGTCATTATTCGCTTCTCTTCAATCAGATTGAGTTCTGTCGACTTTGACACCATTCAGCTTCTGTAAGCTTAGCTTCCATCAATACCTGGATTGATGGGATCTCTACTTCTATGGGGAGCACTGCTTCCATGCCATATACTAGAGAGAAAAAGGTTGCCTTTGTTGAAGTGCAGACAGATGTGCGATAACCATGAAGAGCAAAGGGCAACATCTCGTGCCAGTCTTTGTAGGTTATAACCATCTTTTGAATAATCTTCTTAATGTTCTTGTTATCCTCTTCTATTGCTCCGTTCATCTTAGGTCGGTAGGGAGATGAGTTATGGTGTTCGATCTTGAACTCAGCGCACAACTCTTTCATCATCTTGTTGTTCAAGTTAGATCCATTATCAGTAATGATCTGGCTTGGAACACCATAACGACAAATGATATTGTTTTTGATAAATCGGACCACCACTTGTCGGGTTACATTGGTGTATGACGCTGCTTCAACCCACTTGGTGAAGTAATCAATGGCTACCAGGATGAACTGATGTCCGTTTGAAGCCTTGGGTTCGATCATGCCAATCATGTCGATTCCCCATATGGAAAAAGGCCATGGGGAAGAAAGAACTTTGAGATGCGTTGGCGGTACATGGATTTTGTCTGAGTATATCTAACACTTGTGACACCTCCTCATGTACTTGTAGAAGTCGGATTCCATGGTCAACTAGTAGTACCCTGCTCTTAGAATTTTTCTTGCCATTGTGTGTCCATTGGCATGAGTGCCAAAGGACCCTTCATGAATTTCTTTTATCAGTATGTTTGCCTTCGGTCTATCTACGCATCGGAGCAAGACCATGTTGAAGTTTCTCTTGTAGAGTGTATCACCGCTCAGGAAGAAGCTTCCAGCCAATCTTCTGAGGGTTTTTCTATCCTTTCTTAGTGCCCCAGGCGGGTACTCTTGTTTCTGAAGGAAGCATCTGATATCGTGATACCATGGTTTGTCGTCTATGACTGCTTCAATCGTGAAGATGTAAGCGAGCTGTTCAAGGCGCATGATGTCGATCTTAGGTAAGTCATTCCATTGACCTACACTAATCATGGAAGAGAGAGTGGGAAATGCATCAGCCATGTGATTTTCGTCCTGAGGGATATGATGAAACTCGATTCTGTTGAAGAAGGGTAACAACCTTCTCGTGTAATCTTTGTAAGGAATCAGTCCTGATTGGTATGTGCTTCAATCTCCTTTGATCTGATTAACGACTAAAGCTGAGTCGCCATATACGTCCAACTTTTTTATTCCTAAATCAATTGCTTCCTCGAGACCCATGATACAAGCTTCGTATTCAGCCTCGTTGTTTGTACACTTGAATGTCAGTCGGGTGGTGAAAGGAATGTGGGTACCCTGAGGGGTGACAATGATTGCCCCAATTTCGTTTCCATAATGATTGACAGCTCCGTCAAAGATAAGTCCCCATTGGGAACCTGGTTCGGGCCCTTCACTGGGTAGCGATTCATCGCAGTCTTTCATCTTTAAATACCTGACATCTTCGTCTGGGAAGTCAAACCCGACTAATTCTTGATCGTCAATCGGTTGATGGGCCAAATGATCGGCTAGAATACTCCCTTTAACGGCTTTCTGAGCGAGGTACTCAATGTCGTATTCTGATAACAACATCTGCCAACGGGTATCCTTCCCGTAAGAGCAGGTTTTTCAAATACATACCTGATTGGATCCATTTCAGAGATCAACCAAGTAGTGTGACGAATCATGTACTGGCGAAGACGTTTGGCTGCCCAAGCCAAAGCGCAATAAGTTTTCTCGAGCAGAGTGTACCGAGTCTCGCAGTCGGTGAATTTCTTGATCAGATAATAAATGGCAGACTCTTTCCTTTTGGTTTCTTCTTGTTGGCCAAGTACACAACCCATCGAGTCCTCTAGGACTGTTAAGTAGATGATTAGTGGCCTTCCTTCCACTGGAGCTGATAGAATTGGTAGATTGAACAAGTATTCCTTGATACTGTCAAAGGCGGTTTGGAAATCTTCTGTCCAAACGCAGTCCTGGTTCTTTTTCAGTAATTTGAAAATTGGCGCACATGTCGCGGGGATGAGGAATATGAACCTAGAGATGTAGTTCAAACGTCCCAGGAACCCCCTAACTTGTTTTTCAGTCTTTGGAGAACGCATTTCTTGAATGGCCTTGACCTTGTCAGGATCAACCTCGATTCCTTTCTGGCTGACGATGAACCCTAAAAGTCTCCCTGAACGGACACCGAAGGTGCACTTGTTGGGATTCAAGCGAAGCTTGTACTTTCTCAACCGCTCGAATAGTTTTGACAGGTGGTTCATATGCTCCTCTTCTGTCTTAGATTTTACAATCATATCATCGACATATACCTTGATTTCTTTGTGTATCATGTCATGAAACAGAGTAGTCATGGCCCTTTGATAGGTTTCCCCGGCATTCTTCAAGCCGAACGGCATTACCTTGTAACAAAAGGTACCCCATGGGGTAATAAATGAAGTTTTCTCCATGTCCTTTGGCGCCATTTTTATCAGATTAAAGCCCGAGAATCCATCCATGAAGGAGAAAACTTTGAACTTTGTTGTATTGTCTACCAGCATGTCAATAGGTGGTAAAGGAAAGTCGTCCTTTGGACTAGCCTTGTTTAGATCTCTGTAATCGACACACATTCTGACCTTTCCGTCCTTTTTCGGAACGGGTACAATGTTGGATAACCATTGAGGATATTCTGATGTGGCGAGGAAACCCGCGTCAATCTATTTTTGTACCTCCTCTTTGATTTTGATGGCCATGTCTGGATGAGTCCGTCTCAACCTTTGTTTTACTGGCGGACATTCCGATCTTAATGGTAGATGATGTTCCACGATGCTGGTATCCAACCCTGGAATATCCTGATAGGACCAAGCGAATACATCGAGAAACTCTTTGAGAAGTTTCGTCAAACTTTCTTTGACAGTTGGACTGAGTAGTGCCCCAATCCTGATTTCTTTTCTTTCTTTTTCTGAACCCAAGTTTACCGTTTCCAACGGCTCTTTGTGAGGTTCAATGGACCTTTCCTCCTGTCTGAGTAGTCGCGAGATCTCCTCTGGAATTTCGTCGTTATTTTCTTCTTCGGCCCCAAATACCGGGAATTCAAAGTTGAGAGAAGGCATTGGATCGTATGTTTCAATGGGGTTTAAAACAAGCAATCTGCATGACGTGATGATTTGTGTTTAGAAGAGATAGAGAGAATGCAAAAGTGTGTGCAGTGTATTTTTTTGTTTACTGCTTATTTTTTGTTATTGAATTGTTTTTTAGGATTACCATTTTCTAAGAAAAGCAAAAAGAGAAAACAACAATAAATGCGGAAATTACAGAACAACATTATTTTATTAATGAACAAGTCGATTCTTGAAACTACAGCCCTATAAAACAAAACTCTGTCGCTTTGGGCGAAGCGAAGAGGGATATTTACAGAAAGTAAGCCCTATCAAAACATCCGTTTCACCTGGGCAGGGTGAAAGGTTAAAGTAAAGATGGCAATTACTTTGACTTGTGAACAATCTTCGGAACATCGACAGCAGCCCATTGGCGGCGAACTCCTCGGTGAATCACAAAGTCTGGTACCTTCCTTGATTTGTCTTCAGAAATGACACTGATTTCTGGTGGAGCAGGATCATTGGAATCTGTCTCCCAAGTAGAGTTGTCGTAGGAGGATTCCTCAGTTGTATTTTGCGTAGTATTTGTACTCTCAACTGTATCTCCCCATCCAGTTGGCTGGATGTCTTCAAGCCTGATTAGAGAGCTTTCAGGAGCGGTGTACTTGACCAATTAGTCGTATTTTCCACTCATTTGTCCCAGGGTATCCCACACTTCTTTGGAACTGGAGGAGTCATCCCTCTCGATGACGTTGACCTCGAGAAAAGCATAGTTAATGAATTCTAGTCCTGCAAACATTGTGAATTCATCGTCGTGCTGAGTATTTTTAGGATAACCTGGGTGTTGATCCCATGACATGGTGGGGACGCAGGTATTCTTTTCAATGATGCCCAGCTGATTTTCATTATTCGGCTGGCTCTCTTGCCCCAAGTCTCCTGGGTAAGGTTGTCACATTGGCAGGCCATCCATCGGGCCATAATAGCTGTGGTCAAAGTCGTCTTTCATCAGAGTGTCCTCCTCTAATGAGTTGGACGGAGCACGACATCCTTCTGGATCGCAATCTCCATATATCATTTAGACATCTGACCGGGGTATAAATCTTGGACTCTGTGCGGGAAAGCAAAAACGAGTCTGTGTTTCGTCCTGAGACATATAACCGTCCTCGTTGAGATAAGACTTCCATTCTTCATCCCTATCAGATGAATCATCTTTATTGATGGTATGCACCTCATGAGTCACTGGTTGAAGGAAGCCTCCACTGTGGAAGAAGTTCTGAATGGGATGAAGACCTTCATCTTTAGCAACTGTCTGGGTACAAGTCGTAGAAAAACCAAGACCCTTCTTTGTTTTATTGTCAGTAGGAATGACAAGCTGCCCCCATCCTGTTGTATTGGTACTCTAGACCGCTTTGATAGCATCTTTGTACGAGGAAATCAAAGTTCCCCCTTCGGATTAATCGTCCTTGTGTAGCGAAAGCGCTTGGAACTGGGTTCCGATTGCCCCGTCTGGTTCTACATAAGTGGATGATGATAAATTGCTTACTAGCAAGGCATGTTCTCCACAGACTATGACGAGTTGGTCGTTCTGGATGAACTTTAGCTTTTGGTGGAGGGTTTAATTGACCGCCCCAGCCTGATGTATCCAAGGTCTTCCTAATAAACAACTGTAAGTTGCCCGGATGTCCATGACCTAGAAAGTGACTTGGAAAGTGTGAGGACCAATAGTTATGGGAAGGTCGACTTCGCCGATAACCGTTTTTCTGGATCCGTCAAATGCTTTGACGACGACTTCGCTGGTTCTCATCGGAGGGCCTTTGAATGATAATTGCATCAAAGTGGACTTCGGAATAACATTCAGGGCTGACCCTGTGTCTATCAGTACGCTGGCTAAAGCATCGTCCTGGCAGTTGACTGTAATATTGCGCGCCATGTTATGACGGCGACCTTCTTCAGGTAATTCCTCATCACTAAATCCCAAGTTATTGCAGGAAGTAATGTTAGAGACAATGATATCGAACTGTCTGATCGTTACATCCTATTCCACAAAGGCTTGCTCCAAGACTTTCTGTAGAGCCTCCCTGTGTGCTTCTGAACTAAGTAACAACGATAATACCGAGATCTTTGAAGGAGTCTGTAACAGCTGATCAACAATGTTGTATTCACTCCTTTGGATGAGCTTCAGCATCTCATCGTTGTTCTTTGAAAGGTCGGGATTATTGGATTGACCAACCGGTGGATTGGGAACTTCTGTTTGAGGTTCCTTTTCTTTGTTAGGTTCTCCAACTCCTCGGTTGAAGATTAGACCGCTCCGTGTTACTCGACTAATGTCTGTAATATTCACGACGGAGGGCAATGTAATTTCCTTTCCATTCTCGACTGTTGTTGCACCATATTTGTAAGGGATAGCCTTAGTTGATTCATACCGTATTGGTCCCGGTAGATAGATGACTATGGGAACCTTCTGATTTTTCTGACCATCTTACGTAATTTCGATCCGTTCCCGGTTGGGAACTCTCGATTTGTCAAGTAGAGGGATGATGGCACAAACATCCCTAGCCCTCTGATGATCAGAGATTATGACAACATCCTTGATTTGGTCAGCGAGATAGTTGACTGATCCAGAACTTGAGCATGGTTGAATCTCTTTGCGGTCCAACTGACTTTGAAGGGCTGCTCGCACGAGGTAGCATCCTTGATTATCCACTGAACAAACTCCACACCGCTCATAGTTGTGTAGTGGCACCTGGCCACGTCCGCTTTGAATACAGTGTAACCTGACGAGGTCTATTTTCGTCGGCCGAACATCCTGACTTTGGTATCTAGTAGGATTTTCGTTAGTAATACTAATTTGCTGGGTGTCTTCATCCATATAGATTGGAAGCCACCAGTGGTTCAACAAATGCTGAAGTGTTTCCTGGACAAGGGCACAGCCTTGATCGTTTTCGCAACCCGCTTTACATCTCTAATAATCATGTGAAGTGAGAAAACCGAGTTGGACTTGCGTAGCGTGTAACTCCACCAAGCTGATATTCATCAAGCGAATATCAAAGATTTGAATCATGTTGATTTGATAATGATTCCTATCATGGTAGTTTTGGATCCATCCAAGATCCATTTGACGCTGGAGGGCCTCTTGTACAAAAGAGCATCCCTGTTTGTTTACTGAGCAAGTCAAACAGGAGTTGTACTCATGCCACGGCAGATTATGATACTGGCTTTACCTTGAATGCATCGCCACCAGGTTGACATTCATCGCACGGATGTCGTGGTTCTGAATAACGTTGGAATTCGTATAGGTCATGTTAACCCCACGAACTTGGTGCTCCTGGATCCATCCGAGATCCATTTGTTCCTGTAGAGCGGATTGCACCACAGAACATCCTTGATTGTTTTTAGAGCAGATATCACACTGGTGATAATTATGAGGTGGCACATGGCCATATCCATTCTGTCTACAATGCATCTTGACCAAGTTGGCCCTTAATAAGAGTACATCATGAATTTGATAGCTGTCGCTAGACTCTCCTTCTATCAAATTAACTGCAGCTTTCTCGTGTTGAGGCAGCGGGTTTGTGAGAACATTCAGATTCGTATCTTTGAAAGATAAGACCCTGCTCCTAACAAGCTTTTGCACATCGGATTTGAAACTAAGACAGTTCTCTATGTTATGCCCTGGTCCTCCTTGATGGTAAGGGCAAGTCTGAACCATCTTAAAACAAAAAGGAGGATTTTCCGGTGCTGTAAGAGGAGCCTTGGTCTGGATGTGCCCCTTGACCAGCAGTAACGGAAATAGTTCTGCGTATGATATGGGTATAGGATCAAATCCTGGTGGCCGCGTTGTACGGTTGTTGTTGTATGGAGGACGAGCCTGCTGAAGAGGCTGTTGTGTCCTTTGCTGAAATTGCTGTTGATTAGGTTGGCTCTGCGCAACCTGAGGTTGATACGTAGAAATGGGCGCAGGGTTTATAGCAGGAGTTATAGCTGCTACTGGTTGGTACCGTCGCCTTTGCTTTCCAAGAGAGATATTCCCAATATCTTGCTCTTTTTTCTTAGGAAGAGCACTACCGTATTTCTTAGTACCTCTTGTCGATCCAGTGTCTTTGACTAGACGTCCTTCTCAAACGACTTCCTTGAGACGTACTCCTATACCGACCATTTCGGTGAAGTCACTGGGCGTACTGGCGACCATTCTGTCATAGTAAAATGAGCTCAAGGTCTTTAAGAAGATCTTCGTCATCTCTTTTTCCTCAAGAGATGGACAAATTTGAGCGGCAATTTCATGCCATCTCTGAGCGTATTCCTTAAAGGTTTCTTTGTCCTTTTGCGACATTGATCTGAGTCGATCTCTGTCTGGTGCCATGTCCAAATTGTATTTATATTATTGGATGAAGGCAGTGCCAAGATCTCTGAAAGTGCTGATCGTAGCGCGGTTTAAACCCATGTACCATTTTAAGGCGGCACTAGTTAAACTATCCTAAAAATAGTGAATCAGTAGATCCCGATTCTCTGTCTGAGCTGACATTCGCCGAGCGTACATCACTAAGTGACTTTAAGGGAAAGAGTTACCCTTGTACTTTTCAAAGTCGGGCACCTGGAATTTGTGCAGAACTTTCACGTTGGGGACCAAGCAGAGATCTGCGGCGTCCTTTCCAAATAAATCCTGACCGCGAATAGCTTGCAGTTCCTTCTGCATTTCCATGAACTATTCCTGGAACTCGTCCATTCTGTCAAACATAGTTTCCTTTATACCAGAAGGTATTAGTGGAATCTGTCCTTCTGGGACAGTGTGCACCACAGGGGGTGGTATCGTTACTACGGCAGTGAATCTTGGCGTTTTTCAAAGTTTGTAACCTTCAAGAGTTGTTGGTATGCCCCTGGTGTAGCACCCCAAAATTTGCCTTCTTGTTTTTAGCTAACTGGCTTATGTTTCATTGCATTTCTGACATTAGCATTTGAGCATGGCATTGGTTCTTAGCATGGGATCAAGGTACTTGGTTCGTCTCGAAGGAGTCTCAATTCTCAAGGTGTTTTGTGGAGGTCATCATATCTTCATAAGATCAAGAATGGCTAAGGATTTCAAGTGAATATTTCCCTCCTATCCAGAGGGACCAATTAGGGTTTTTTGGGTTCAAAGGACTCCTTGAGAAACTTTGTGGATTCAAGCATGCTCTCATGGGTTCCATTTGTTCACAAACACTCATAGAGGAAGGCTTGGCTAGTGGTTCATTGTGGAAGATGTTCAGTGGATCAGTTACTTGTGAAGTAAGCAAAAGTCAACTGTAAGGAGGAAAGTCAACCATGGGTTTTCAAGGGTTCAAATCATGTTTCCCAAGTCCATGTACTTTTATTTGGTCAAGGAATAGCATGGATGGCATTATTCTTCAAGAATCAAGAGTTTGTGCAAAAGTTACTATTTTTGAAAAATGACCTATAATGTGAAATTTCCATTTTTGGCAACTTTTCAAACCATATTCAACTTGACTTTTCATCACCAAATAAGCTTCAAATGAATTTTCCTCAAACATGAAAGTTGAAGATCTTTCTCTCCCATTTCCAAAAAGTACTAGATTGTCTCCATATCATTTGTGGTTCGTAAGTTATGATCAAAAGAAGGCAAGGTGTTTTTTAAGGTTTTCTCATGTATTCTTTTTTCCACCTTTTACATTTTGATTCAAAATGACTTGTAATGACCTCTAATGCTTCAAGTCACATTACAACATCCAAGTACACTCCATGAGGATCACTTTTGACCTTTGAATCAATTCATTTCATGTCATATACCTCACTTATTTCGCATAATGCAAATTGGCAAGATGGATTGAAACTCACAAACCAATCAACCACAAGGCCCAATTTCAATTCCATTGTGATCAGCAAGTGAAATGTGAGTGAATCATGCTGATTTCATGACCCATGCACGTGTGGATTAAGAGGTGCATCACAACTTGCATTTTTGCATAACACTTCCATTAGCCTTAATCAAGGGATTAATGAAACCCTAATCATGCTCAGAGGTCTAACCTAGTCTATATAAGAAGGATCACACGCTCATTCACTCCTCATGCACCCTCATTTGCTCAGAATTCCATTTTTCATCCACACTTTCTCTCCTTCGAAACTCTCTCCTCACAAGGGTTTCTGAAGATTTTTTTTCATATTCTTGATCTACACACTCCATAGAACAAGAATCAACCATCATTTGAAGCTCTAAGCAAGATTTTCACTATATACAAATTTGAGGTGCTCACTTTCAAAATCCAAGATCCAGCCTGATTCAAGCCTCTATTTGCATTTATTTTGCAAATAGAGTTCAAAAGAGGAAGATCTGCACTCTTACACTGGGTTTCTAGGAGTATTTTTGCTAGTTTCAAGTTTCAGGTGAGTTGGATTTCATGATCTCATAACTTGTTTTTATGGTGTGCATTTTGTTCCTCATGACTTGCTGATGATTCTGATATGATTTGTTGTAAATTTGAACGTGTATTATGGCTGTATTTTGGATCTGAAGTTTTTAGATCCAAACTTCTTCTCTTCGATTTGCCTTGTGTGTTGATGATCTGTTGAAACTAATTGCATATTCATGATCCTTGTGAAATTCTGAATGGAATGGTGTGCTTGTTTGCAATTTCTGGGAATTTTTGAAGTGCAGGTCGCCGGAGAAGACGACCGGAGCTAGGGCTCCGGCGTCTGGTTATGTTTCAGGTCACCTGAGGTTCAAATGAAGAAGATGAAATCTGGACCGTTGGTGGTCCAGATCTGAGGGTTCATGTGCAGCCACGTCATTTAAAATCCTTTATTATTTTATTATTTGTGTGTTGTTGATCCATGCTTCCTATTGTGCACACACGGATCTGAGCCACACATCTTGCATGATTTTGTGATTTTTGATTTAATCTGGAACGCTTAATGAATCTGATGGTTGTTGATGTGCCAACACATTAAAATATCATGTGCCCTTCACGTGTTTTTTATTTTAATTTTTGAGTGATTGGATATGCGCGTGTGTACGTTGTTATCATGAACTATTGATCTGAGCCTTTGATCTTGTATGATCTTTGATTTTGTTGACTTGATACCATGCGTGAGATTGATCCAATGGCGTGTGTGAGTCAATCATGTTGACTAGGTCATTATTTTTTTTGTTTGGTATGCGCTGATGGATCATTTGACTTGGGCTTGCTATCCCCACCCCCCTGTTCAGCCCATTTGATGTTTTGAACGTATAAATTGCTTGTGTTGCACCCCTGGCTGTTTTATTTTCTTTTTATTTTATTTAATTGTTGCATTTTCATTTTTTATTTTTAAAAATAGTTTTAAGCATAAAAAAATTACTAAAAAAATTATGGATCATCTTTGGCATTTTATAAAATTTTGGAAAATTTTATTTTCCATTTTTATTTTATTTTGTGCCTCTAAAATTAATTGTTTGTTTAATTTCTTTGTGAATTGCTTCAATTGTGCACACCTTGCCTTGTTGAATTTTGTTCTCATCATTGGTATATGATTTGCATCTCATTATTTTTGTATATTGCAGAGGACATCTTGAGGTCCTTAAAAATATTTTTCTCATATTTTTAAACTCCTTGCATATTGAATTTTAGTCCCTCTCCTTTGCATATTGGTTCATGGCTCCTATGTGATCTTTGCTTAATTGTTTGAGATACTTAAACTTTGAATTTTGGTGTGATCTTTTGACATGTTGTTAGTCTCTAACTTACGTCCTTTGGGTTCTGATTTCACAATTATTTAATGTAATTTGATATATGTTTTATTATTTGTGCTTAAGTGAATTATGCATGATCATCATATGACATCTCTTAACCCTAATTGATTTGCTATGCCTAATTGATTGAGTTTCTTTGTGATTCTTTGCATGAGTTTTTGATATGATGTTTACCCCTGGTTGAGGTCCTTTGAGACTTATTTTTGTAATTTGTGGATCATGTTTGGCATGTGCTAAGTGCTTGAACTTTGTCTTCCTTTTGTGGACTTTCTTGGGTGCATAATGTTTCACGTTTTGATCTTATCTTGCACATGAGAATTGTTGATGATGATATGATCTTGATTCTGACTTGTTTTCATCTTCATCTTATTTTTCTCATTTCATTTTGATATGAAGTTCATTGGTGCTTAATTGTGCATTTCATATAAGTATGCTTGCATTCTTTCATGATTGCCTTTGCATGTTTACTTAAGATTGTTTGGCATAATCTTTTAGACTTGTTTATGGATGTAAGTTGGATATACTTGATATAATGTGCTTGCTGCCCTATCTTGTTTCTTATCTCATCCCTCTCTTTCTCATTCTTCTCTTTCACTCTCTTCCTCCCATGGATCTCAAGACTTGTGTAAGTCTTGGATTCTCTCCCTTTAGAGCTACCTAGTCCAACTTAATTTTTTATTACGCTTGGAGTAGGATTAGCATTAGGTTTTAGGTAGTCATCCCTTCTAAGCCTCACTAACCATAGGTTACCCATGCATGATAACATTAGGACTCTTAGTTTCCCCTTTAGAGTTTCCTTTGGGTCTTCTCTCTTCTCATCTCAAAACTTCTTGAAATCACTTAATAAAGATAAAGTGTATTGCGCATAAGCCTTAAGCGTGGGGAATGAGAAATGAGGGGCTTCCTCTCATCTTTCTAGAGTGCTTAGCGGGCGTCTTGTCTTGGGACGATTCGTTAAGTATTCGTCCCTGTGCCTTAGACTTTGGTGCAATGCAAGTTATGAACTAACTTAAAAAAAACACTTCTGTCTAAAAAACACAAAACCAATTCAAATCTTTTTATCCTTCTAGATTGTTGGGTTTCAAATTTCATTTTCAGAAAAGAGCTCGTCGCTCACGTAAAAAACACTTACCCATCCGTGGTCGTACCCACGAACTACATTAGCTTTGATTCCTCTCTCTCGTCCAATTGAGGATAAGTAGGCACAAGACAGTGATTGTCTTGGCGAGCAACCTTCCCCCACAGTTCCCGTCCGAACTACGTTGACTCTGACTTTCCCATTTCACTGAGGGAGTACGTAGGCCTAGGGCATTGAATATGTCCTACCGAGTCCGTCTTAGTCACCCCCATCCCCGTTTTCTTTTGTTCAGCCATAGATAGTAGGACAGCTCACCCTCCGTTTAGACAACAAGCGTGGATCCCATTGAGTACGATGTATGTGTGGGGTGCTAACACCTTCCCCTCGCATAACTGACTCCCGAACCCTAACTATGGTTATGATGACCATGTCTTTCCCCCTTTCTCTTCAGGTTTATGCAGTGTTCCCTTTCCCTCTCTCGGGATAAATACACATTGCTGGCGACTCTGTGTTTTCCCAAAGTTTGTAACCTTCAGGCCTAGCGGCTTCTGCTGAAGTTTTCGGATCTCCAGTGATCGGCGGAATATATCCTTCTGGAATATAGTTAAGTGGCATGCCCCAAGGACGATCTTTCGGCATTTAATACCTAGGATCATACTTCTCCACTATGGGCGTTGAGGTGATCTCTGAGATCACAGTTCTTTGTAGCTGAGCTTCTGCCACGGCTTGCATGTCGTTGTGAAGCTTTCTCATATCCTCCCTCAGAGCGTCGATCTCTTCTTTAAACTCTCTGTTCTCTTCCTCGAGATCATCCATCTTTTTCTGACGATTGGCCCGAGTATTGTACGAATGAGACAGTTTCACTCTAGAACCGAGACACAAATGTGAGATTCGTAGGTAAGAATAATACGTTACGTGAGAATGATGGATGCAATGATTATATTAATTTTTTATTGGTTTAATCAAAATAAACTTTGACAATTAGATTGCAAATATCAAACAGTGGGGAAATCCCCGTTTTATTAAATTCAAAGGATTGCGGAAATGGAAATACAGTAAATTACAAGGTGCGGAAATAGAAACCTAAGCTAATGGGTCCCGAGTCCTCTCTGAGGAGAATTCGGGTGCAGATTCTGGCACTTTCCTTTTCTTGGACTGGGGCTCTTAGGCCGTTGTCGGGTTGTCATTCCTTTGCCAAGTGAAAGGAGTGAGCAAATTCCTTTGGTCATCCTGATTTTCTACAGCGTGTTGCTCCAAAATCTCAATTAGAGCATCCTTATCCTTCAGTAGTTGTTATATCTTGGTACACTCCACATTGAGAATGCGGTACTTGTTCTTCCAAGACCTCCTCTCCTGCAGAACTTTGTTGAGAGTAACCTGAAGTTTTTCCGCTTCAGTCATGAAGTACATGACAGATTCCCTTGGCGGAAGAACTCCGTGACGAGGATAAGGTATCTTTAGCTTAAGAGCTCTAGTTTGCACCCAGTGGAGATAAGGCTCCACCGAGACACAATCCGATTTTCCTAGAGACTCTCGTCCTTTCTTATGAACATGTTTCCAAGCGTGCACTATTTCCATCTTTAGTGCCCTGTCATTTTCTCCTTCCTTGAAGAAAAGACCTTCCAGATGAGCATTACACGGGACATGCCTCATCGGGTATCCGAATTGACGATGAACCAATACTGGATGGTAATTGATTCCTCCTTTAGTTCCTATGAGGGGTACGTTGGGGAAGCTTCCACAACGGTCAATGATCCTGATCCCGTCATAAATCCTATTGCACCAATCTATGTCAGAGTTGGTAAGGGACATGATTTTCTGCGACCAACGTAAGGCACTCTTATGATCCCAAAAAGCGGCAGACTTAGGCAAGTGGGAGATAAACCATTTGTATAGCAGGGGTACACAGCACGTGATCACCCCTCCACTGTACAGATTCCCTAAGTGTACAAAATGATACACATCTTCCAGCAAAGTTGGTACAGGGTTTCCAATGAGAAAAACCTTAATGGCGCCGATATCTACAAAGTTATCTATGTTGGGAAACAAAAATAACCCGTAGGTGAGCAAAACAAAGATGCTCTCGAAATCGGCCACGTTCCCTATACTGGTAAAGTACAGGGCCTTCTTTGTTAAGAACTGGGATGGTAAACCCGAGATTCCTCCCTTGGTGGTCATGTGAGTCTTGACTTCATCCAAATAGATTGCTCTTGCAATGTCTGATCTTTTGGAATTTCTTCCAGTCCAAAAAATGGAACTCGATCAGTGATATGTAAATCAGTCAGATGAGAATACTCCTCCAGCATTGGTGCGAGCTGGTAATCCAGGAATGTGAAACAGTGATAGACCGGATCGTAAAACTGAATGAGTGCATCCATGATTCTTTCAATTACTTGAACCCTTAATAGAGGTAGCAGACCTCCGTACTTGGCTCTGAAAGCGTCAGGGTTAGTGATTATCCTTGCTAATCCTCTCAAATCCTCTAGTTTTGGAACCTTGAAGGTATACTTATGAGTTTTCCTTCTACCGAAATCCATGAGCGCAATCTTTTTCCTCTGGCATTTGCAATCATTGTCTTAGTATAATTTGAAAAAAAAAAGACTATAAGAGAAAATTTTCTTTGTTTAATGTTTTAAAAATGAATGCATGAATGCAGCACACAAAAACATAGAAAAAACATGGGGTCAATGGGTCGGTGTCATGAAGTCAAGGCTCTACCCATCCCAA
Organism: Lathyrus tuberosus; assembly: GCA_022829125.1. Lineage (NCBI taxonomy): Eukaryota > Viridiplantae > Streptophyta > Magnoliopsida > Fabales > Fabaceae > Lathyrus > Lathyrus tuberosus. The sequence goes on along the minus strand of JALAZF010000298.1, from coordinate 5,211,692 downwards.
AGGTTTATACTAGTGATTTTTGTACCTGTCTCTCAAAATCATTAATTCTTGTCGAGAAAACACCAGCGGGCCGGGAATCGTGCTAGGTGATGTTTTTTTCGAAGAATCTTAGAAGAGGGTAGTATCGCGTAACAGCCATTTCCGATAGCTTCCGCACTACTAAAAGAGGTTTTTCCTAAGTGTATACTCAACCTTTCCACATGCGGCATCACACGCATTCCCATTAGCAGAAAAATAAACACATATATCAATTAGGAAAAGCAGTATATATATTTGTCCTAATGTCCTAGACTTTTAAGAGCTATGAATCCTATGTTCCTGACAGAAAATGGCTTCCCGGCGGAGTCGTCATTCTGTGGTTCCTTCCCAATTTAAAGGTTTGGACCTAAGATCCTAGTGAAGGCCGATCCTAGCAATAATGACATTCCCTGATGAAACCGTCATGAAAATAACTTGTCCAAGGTTTTGTAGGAAAGAAAGAAGTAGAGCCCCACGGTGGGTGCCACTTTTCTGTAGCGAGCGATTTTGGACGTGGTTCTTAAGCATTGTCGCTCTTTGGGGGACTACAGGTCGATTCATTTTTTATCCTATTGAAGCTGATGAAGGAAGGGAAATAGATGTCTCCAACTAACCCTGCTTGCATACTGAGTTTAAACAGCGGTTTGTTAGGTTACAGATGCTATGTGGTCGTGGGGCCTCTCTTTCTACTTACTTTGATAAGGTTTAAAATGACGGGATTATGCTATTGGTAGGATGTTAGGACTGATGCTTTTCGATTGATGTGTGAAGGTATGAGATTTTGGGTTTTTTATTAGTGTGCTCGCTAAGATCTTTCTTTCAATCTTATGCCTACGTATTCCCGTTTACCAAAACAGGGAAATCAGAGCGATCGTAGTTCCTCCTATTCTATGGGAGGAAATGGTGTTTTTGTGTCTTGTTCAAAGCCCAAGAAGTGAAGCTAAAAGTGATTTGTATCTTGTTAGAAGCCCAAGATGTGAAGCTGAAGGGTCTATTTATATCTTGATTAAAGCCCAAGATATGAAGCTAAAGGGTTTCGCTTTTAGAGAGAATTTGTCATCTCTAAAGGGGTCTGTTTGTCACAACCGTTGGGTGACTGGTTATATAGGAGAATTACTTTAACTGGACATGTGAATCCGGAAATACCATAATTTCCTTTATAGGGGTTTTTTAACCTGAAGGAGAAGACTTTAACTCAGTTTAGAGTAATGCCATCTTTCCATAGGAATTTCTCATGCTAAAAGAGGGACAGTGGCGTGGATGTAAATAATCCAGAGGCTTGCCGCTTACAGCAATTAGATGGGGGAAAAGGAGTTGTTGATGTTTGTATGTTGTGACCAAAGCATGATTTGATGCTAAAAGGTTAGTTGTCTCAACCGGGCTTTCCTTATACAAAGCCTAAGAGGAGGCAAAAGGGTTGACTTTTCTGGGGAAAATGTTCTTTCTGTCTTGTACAAAGCCCAAGATTGAGGCTAAAGGGGTTCGATTCGACAAGAGAGTCTTTTTGTGTGTCTTGTATGAAGCCCAAGACGGAAGCTGAAAGTTGTTTTGACTCAACAAGAGAGTCTTTAATACTCAATAAGAGAGTGTTTTGTGTCTTGTACGATGCCCAAGACGGAGGCTAAAGGAGTGATTCCACAAGAGAATCTTTTATACTCAACAAGAGAGTGTTTTGTATCTCGTACGAAGCCCGAGATGGAGGCTAAAAGTGTTTGTGACCCAACAAGAGGGTCTTTTATACTCAAAAAGAGAGTGATTTTGTGTATCGTACGAAGCCCGAGATGGAGGCAAAAAGTTGTTTGACTCAACAAGAGAGTCTTTTATACTCAACAAGAGAGTGTTTGGTATCTCGTACGAAGCCCGAGATGGAGGCTGAAAGGTTTATGACCCAACAAGAGGGTCTTTTATACTCAACAAGAGAGTGTTTTTGTATCTCGTACGAAGCCCGAGATGGAGGCTGAAGGGGTTTGACTCAACAAGAGAGTCTTTTATACTAAACAAGAGAGTGATTTGGTGTCTCGTATGAAGCCCGAGACGGGGGCTAAAAGTTGGGTGACTCAACAAGAGAGTCTTTTATACTCAACAAGAGAGTGTTTTTGTATCTCGTACGAAGCCCGAGATGGAGGCTAAAAGGTTTGGCTACGCTGGGGAGAATCATTGTACAAAGCCCAAGAGGAGGCTAGTGTGTTGGTGACTGTTTCAGTTGAGTGACCAGTATGTTGGTTCTAAGAGAAAATCAGTTCTTATATGAGTAATGTTATACTCATAGATTTGATCTGAGGGTGGAGATTATTTCTTGTCCTCTAAGGAAACGGGGAATCCGAAGGAGCTTTAGACTATCCGAGTCTACGAGTTTTATCTTTTGTACTATGCTTAAGAAATAGTGGTAGTGAGATCTAGACTCTTGAAAGACTGTTCTAATAAGATGACTAATTTTTGTTCCTATACCTTTAGGAGGTCGTCGGGATAATTTATACGAAGCCCAAGAGGAGGCTGGAAACTTTTAAGAAGCCGAGGGACAATTTGTACGAAGCCCAAGAGGAGGCTATCTTCCCGGAGGAAGAATCATTATACGAAGCCTAAGAGGAGGCTGTGAAAACTTCTAAGAAGCCGACGGGTCCTTGTACAACGCCCAAGAGGAGGCGGGGATGCTTTTAGGAAGCCTGCGGGTCCTTGCACTAAGCCCAAGAGGAGGCTGATGAACAGTTCTAGAAGGGGTTTCACATGGAACAATGTCCTTCTGTATATGAACTGTTCACGAGGAAATTCCTTAGATCTAGTTATCTAATGTTGATCTAAGGAGGCGAGGTTTTGTCTAGTTCTAGACGTAGTTGCCAGGGAAACTCTAAATATCTATACTATTATTACACAGTTGATATGAGTTTATGAAAGAAGACTTACAGTGAGACAGCCCCACAGTACAGTTATATACATATGAAAGCGGGTAAACACTTACTCGGTTGTAGAGCTTCCATGTTGTATTGTTAGTTGTTCAACAAAGAAAAGTCGGAAACAATAGTATATTACATAATCAAAGGAGAAAGTACTTTGAAAGGAAAGTTGGGGCTTACAGCTCAAGGAGAGGGCCCAGGGTTTTATCAGTGATCGCACCGTCGTTTTGTACAGAGACTTATACAAGTGACTGAGGCTCAGGAAAGGTTTTCTGTACAAAGGGGATATGTCTTACACTCTCTCAAGAGGCCCACAGATTTATTTTTAAAGAATGGGGCTTACAACACGAGGGTAGGCCCAAGGGTTTGATTTTTCAACTAGCGATCGCGCCGAGGTGTTCTTTTAACACATAATTGTTTTGGTTAAAAGGGGGATTGGGTCTTATACTCTATTAGAGGTCCAAAAAGATTTTGAATGGGTCTTATAGCTCGAGGAGAGGCCCGTGAGTGTTTGAAAAAAAGTTTGTTAGGGTGAAAATCAATAAAACCCTAATTTTATCTTCTTTAAAAGTAAATATTTAAAGAAAATCAAATAAAAAGGATAAAAATACCAAATAAAATTGAATAAACCACTTGTGATTTTTGTTTTAGGTTTGAAAAATGAGGTTTTAATCACAAGATGAATTAAAACTCATTTGGTTTTGATTTTCAAGATAAATATTCACTTTTAAATGTTTAAAAACAATTAAAAAGGGAATTAATAACAAAAATACTAATTATATTAAATAACTAATATAAACCTAATTTTTTTGTTAAATAAAATATTTTAACATTTTTGTGATTTTTTGCAAAAAGAACCAATCAAAAATAATTAAAATTGAAAGAGTTATTAATTTTCCAATTAATTAACAAAACATGAAAATATAGGAAAAAAATAGCAAAATGTGAAAAAACAAAAAAATGGCATGGGTGGGGTTTGAACCCACGACCTCAAAGTTATAGGGCGTGCGCCTTACCACTGGGGTGGTGATACATCCGTTGATTGAAACAAACCAACAAATATACAAGGCATGCCTTGTTTTTGGCCTGGCCCAAGGCAAGGCAAGGCAAGTTTTGGCAAGAAACAGGAAGGTCCATAACTTTCTCATTTCTCCATGTTTGGGGACAAAATTTATATGCATCTGGCCTTGAATTTCACAAGGAATCCAATGGTGGTTATATTTTTCTCAGATCATGATCCCTCCTCAAAATCCGATAGGGGTTTTGAAATAGGCCCATAATTGCATTTTCTATGCTACACTTTGGTACAGGCATGAATTACATGATGAATTGGTTCAAACACAACACATATGACATATATAAGAGATGCATGATCAGTGGACCTCAAAACAATGCATATTTTGCAAGTCCAAGTTATGAGGCTTACCTCCTTTTGAGTTTTTTGGAGTTTTGATGCAATCTGTCAAGCCTCTTGTTCCAGAAATGGTTTGATGCTTTGGACACTCTCAAATGATCCCTTGGAAGCTTTTAGGGTGAGTGGAATTAGTTGGAACCTTCAAAAACACAAACTGGCCCATTCTTGCAAAAGGGGTTAAAATGGCCAAAATATCAACTCTCTCAAATGGTGTTCTAGATGGGGGGAACCATTTGGGACAGTTCAAGGATGTTATTTGGAGTGTGTTTGAGGTTTTATCTGGTTTGGAAAGTGACTGAATCAAGACATGGCTTGAAAAATACACAAAAGGCATATTTTGAGGTTTTGAGAGGAGACTTTGTGATTTAAAGATTACAGGTCACTTGTGAGAGTTTGGTCAGCTTATACATGACATATATGAGGTGTGTGTGTGTGTGTGATTGGTTTGGTTGGAAATACTCTCTAACTCAAAAACTCAGAGTTACCTTGCTAAAGAAGGCATTTTTACCAAGAGAAAGAGATTTTGAGGAAAGCATTTGTTTGATGGCTTTGGGGTACTCAAACTGAGCACAAATGAGATCTATTTATAGTAGAGCAAGTTTGTTTTGGGATCAATAGTGAATGGCAACCACAGCAGAGGTTTGGCCAATGTTGATCAATGGGAAGCCAAGTATCCTCTAGGCATTGACTAAAGGTTAGAGCAGAGGCCTTTAGTTCCCTAGTTGTTGGATCATTCTTGAGTGAATTCAGTTGCAAGTAGCTCAGTCCATGCCACCTTTAAGCATCCATTAAATGCTCCAATCCAAAATTGGAGTCTTGTCCCTCTTTTAGGGATTTTTAGGTTTGGCATGCTACTTCTTGTTCCAAGGACTTTGGAGGCTTGGCTCAGTGTTTGTCCCCTTTGGATTTGATCCTCAGATATGTCCTAGATGATGACAAGGCTTGGAATTAGCTGATTTTTCCAAATCGAGCAAAAAATGCAAAACTCTGCCTAGCCTTGGCAGTTTTCAGCAAGGCATATTGCCCTTGTCATATCTCATGGCTCAAGTGGAATTTGGTGATGTTCTTGATCATTTTGGAAAACCCTCATATGATACAACAACTGTTTGATCATATTTAGTTTTGATACCTTTTGAATCCAAGTGAAAAATCCCCCTACATTTGGAAAAAAGTAAGGCAGATTCTAACTTAGTGAAAATTTCACTAAGTGTTGGAAAAAGTGACATTTCATGTTTTCAGCCATTTTGATCATTCCATAACTAAAAATCCATGAGGAACTCGAATGAGGTGTAGTTTAAGCTTTTGTAGAGGGCCATGAAGGCTACAAATCCAGCTTTGGATGGGGAAAAATGGCCTTATGGGTTAGGAGTTATGATCCTCCAAAGTTGGTACCCTAGCCACTTTGTTCCATAACTTAGAAAATTTTCTAAGTTTTTTTATGGTTACCCCTTTTACAAGTTATCCCACTTTTCTTGATTTTTCTTGATGAATGATGATTCCAATCACACATTAACATCATTTTAGGGTTAAAAAAAATTTTTTGTGAAAAATCTCAAAAAGTCAAAGTTGACTTTTGTGCACAGTTGACTTTTTATCAGATGAATTCCAAACTGTGCGATCCTCTATGAAATCAAGTCCTTGACCTAAATCAAACTTGATGGATTGATTTCATAGGTGTTATAGGGTGTATTGAATCATGTCCTTGGGTTTGGGAGCATGTCCTGGTCAAAAGTCAAAGATACAGTTGACTTTTCTCGCGAAACCCTAACTGTGGTTCAGATGAAAATGAAACTTGTTGCTCAAGCTTCTTGGATCAATCCATTGTTGCAAATGGATCAATGTGGTGTGTTAGAGACCCTCAAACCCTCTCTTGAGGTCTTGGCTCGTGATTTGTCCCAAAAGTCAACTTAGGGGTGAATTAGGTCAAGAAACCCTAATTCTTGATTTTTTTATGACTGCATCCCCTGAGGCAAAATTGACTTAATGATGGGGTTCATGATGTTCCTTGGGGCATCATAGGTTATATTTTGAAGCATTGGCTCATGCCCAGAGGAAAATTTCCATCCGGAGGCCTTGGTCGACCAAATCCCTAATTTGGTAACACTGGCGATCTTGAGGCTTGATCCACCTGGAATGCTGCAACATTGTGCTTGATTCTTGATGTGGGAGTCCTTTTGATCCATTGTGTATGTTTGAGAGGTTAGACAAGTTGAAGATCATGTCAATTCTTGATTGATCCTTTGTCTAAGGCTCAGAGAGGGATTGAAACCCTAATCTTTGATAGTAGTGAATGCTCACCCATCTTTGGGATTTTTGATGAAGTATGATGGTCTACCCATATCGTGATGATGATTTGCCCAATGATGGGAAATCTTGGTGGTCAAAATTTGGGGTATGACAGTAGGCACAAGACGGTGAAGTCTTGGCGAGCACCCATCCCCCCTTTCACCCATAGTCCATCGAGCTACGTTGACTCTGACTTTCCCATTGCACGAGGGAATACATAGGCATAGGACAATAAAGTCCTATCGAGTCTCCTTTTGTTTTTCCCCTTTTTGTTTCTATTAGCAAGTAGGCTTTAGAGAAACACACCCATTGATTAGAACAACAAGAGTGGATCCCATTGAGTACAACGGACGCGGGGGGTGCTAACACCTTTCTCTCGCGTAATCGACTCCCGAACCCGAAATTTGGTTGCGAGACCATGTTCTTTCCATTTTTGAGGTTTCTTCGATCGTTTTCTTTCCCCCGTCGGGATAAATAATGTTCGGTGGCAACTCTATTTTTCTGCGGGTTGTTTTTTGCATTGCGACACCGCCACTCTGAACCAGACTCACAACTCAACTCTATATGCATGCGATACTAACTCAACATCTGGTTCTTCATACAAGCCGAGTTCCAACATCTGAACTCCGAGTCCCCCAATCTGAGCTCCAAGTCCCCCACTCTGAGCTTAGAACAAGTCACTAGTCCTCACTCTGAACTCATGACTCGCCTCTTTCACAACAACGACAACATATGATGCATGGCATATAACAATGCAATGACAACAACACAATAATGAATACAAACCAACTCTGACTGCAGACAATCATACAAAAACAAAAACATAGAAATGAATACATTTCACTCTTACCATAATCATTCATGCATTCAATGCATCACCAGTAGTTCTCAATCTAAACCATTCATCTCTTCAATCAACAACAAGCTTGTGTTATAGTTCACACAATTATACATATAATTCATAATATATATTCACACATTGAACATACATCCACATATAAATCATCTCACAAGGCACTACCATGAGGTAGCTTTGCACGTTAGCTCTCCAACGCTTCAAACAGCACCTCATTTGGTCTTACGACTAAAGTTATGACCAAAAATATTCGATTAAGTATATGGTTCAGTTTCAATAATTTTTCAAAAATTAACCAGTTTCAATCGATTTACATATAGGTGCAATCGGTTGACATCAAATCCCATTACACATTGCCATTCCAATTTTTCACGTTTGGGCTGCATGCATTCAATTAGTCCGTTGTATTAATCGGTTGTCATGGTTAAATTTTCCATGTTTTTCTAAGATAACACTCAAGCAATCGATTGACATCAGCCCGGAATGCAAAAATCCCAGTTTTTCTCACACGTACTTCATCTTCTTTATTCCTTATCCCTCATACATCATTCTAATCCTCATTATATCATTCAAATACATCAAATACACATTCTACTATGATCAAATACCTCACTTACTGGCTGATTAACATTAATCCATCATTTTTATCATGATTTGATTTGATTATGTTCATACCCTAAAACACCTAATTGAAACACAAATTCATCATCTAATCAGTTAACTTATGAACATGGAGCAACACAATATCAAATACGAATTCCACACCAGTTCATGGCATAAAACGGAATCAAACTCATCATTTATCATATTATCATCAATCAATAGAGAAAAGAAAAATCCTATTGGAGGTTAAGGAAAACCTATCTAACCTTTCATGACTAAGGCATCCTTAGATGAACAGTATCCCCCTCACCTTGTAATTCCAGCAAAAGAAACCTTTTATGTGATCTCCTTCCCAAAGCCCTAGCTTTCTCTCCAAAAGCTCTTGCTCTACAACCTTCTCTTTTCACGTTCTGTCAAAATGCTTTAAAAAACATATTTCTTCTAATTTCCTATATATATATATATATATATATATATATATATATATAACCTAATTACTTCTTTTAATTATACTTTAGCCCAACTAAACATAACCTCTTCATTACTAACCCCTCAATTTCTATGATTTCACTTTTTACCCCAACATTTACTATTCTCTCAATTTCTATTAATTTAATTAATTAAATCCCACCAAAACTAATTAAATCAGCACAATTTACCACAAATGCCGACACCGATCAAACACGTCATAAATCACATAAAATAATTATTTAAATAATTGAATAAATTAAATTAAATAAATAATTAAATAAAAGACTAATTAAGTCATGGTGTTACAGTCAGCCCCAACAGCTCCATGATCTTGGCTTTGTTGCGGTTCATTGGAAGGCTCTGGATCTTGTGGAGTTTCGAGAGAACTGTCTGATCCTTCATGGTCTTTATATGCTTGGGGATACAGATGCCCAAGAGTATGTTGATCTGAACTAGTTAATTGATTACCCTCTTCAACCACAAGTTGCTCGACAACTACAGCATCGACCAGACTCACAAGGTTTGTTAGCTGAAAAGACAGAGTGTCAATGTTGTGAGCAGGTGTAGTTATGTTAGAGAGTGGGTTTCCCTGCAAAATAATAAATTAGGATTTGTGTCAAGATAAGGACTGAAAAAGGGTTGAACAATGCAACATTGTCTTTACCTGAAGGTTGGTGGTCACGCCCTTCCTTTGTTTCTTTGGTATGGAAGGGATGGAAATCAATTTCTTTGTTTTCTTTTTCTCGACCACCTGAGAATCTGGAGCATCAGCAGAGGATTTTGTCTTCTTCCTACTATGACTCGGACTTGCATCTATTTTTTTCCAAGTGCTCCTGGTGCTTAGCAGAGGCGTGAATAGGAAACATTATGCCATCAGCACTATCATCAAAGGACTCAACCTCTTGAGGTATGTCTTTCTTAGCCTACTTGGCAGGAGAATTAGTGGAGGTAGCGCTTCCCCTCTTTCGACTCTAAGAAAGGATGAAGATAAATAAGAAAAAATTGTTTAAGCTTTTGTACAAAATTAGACCAGGCCTACATGACATACCAACGTGGGCTCTTGTATGGAATTAGATTTGGTAGCATCAGTAGGTGCTCCTCTTTGTTTTTTCGGTTCTCGAATAGCAAGGCGTGAAGCTATAAACATATAACATGGGTAAGCAAAAAGCATAAAGAAATGCAAAGAGTTATCTAAGAATCCTGTAAGTCACCTAGTAAGATGGGTGAAAAGAATCGAACATTTCAATGTCTATATGAAGATGGACTTTATAGTTATCCATGTGATACTTAGTTGAGACTACTCTATGACGGGAGTTTTTTAGTGCATTGTTTAAAGCCGACAAAGACCCATAAAATAGTCAGTCGGGAAATAGCAGATGGAAAGCCAACCAAGTTCACAGGGAGACAATGGGGGAAATTAGAAAAATAAGACTTTAAGGAAAAATTATACTTATCAATTATATAAGGTGGAATTTTCAAAGTGGGAAGTTTTTCAGTAATTTTCTATTTTATAGTAAGAGATGTGTTATAGATAGTTCGACGAATATCACAAGGGTTATGAAAGCCTCAAAGTAACATTGGAAAGCATGAATTTATTTGATATGTGTACATGTAGTCTTCTTGAAACGATTCTGCACAATTGAAAAAGCATTCGTCAGAAGTTGTAGAACAATTGTAGACACCACAAAATTAGCATTGTGATAATTCGACCACCACTCTTCAAATTCTACTGTGCTGAGATGACTATCTTGAAACTTAAAGGGGGTCAAGGTGGTGGTATCTATTGTCAACATTTTCAATTGCACCTGATAGTCATCATCCGTGAAGAGGTTAGTGGCTGAGAAGACTTCTGCCTTATGGAGAAAACTGAGTTGGGCAGAAATTGGAAAAAGCTAAGTTGTTAGGCTACAAAGTTAGGTTGATAGCCAACAAGACCAAAATATTTGTTTCCTACCAAAATCCTGGTAGACAATATAGTTGGTCAGAGGAAGGCTGACCAGATGTCAAGAGCCTTAGCACGATGTTCGGGAGAAAGAGGAGGAAATTCTCAATTAAACTAGTTAGGACCATAACTTTGACTGACAAACAGAGCCATAGATGGTTCAAAAATATCATGCCCTACGAACATAACAATGTACTTCTTGAAATCATCTGCATTTTCTGGTGTCATCAGAGCCAGCCTTATGGCTTCAACTCTCCTTTCTTCAACTTGTGATTCCAGGGCAGGAAGGGTGTCGAATTTCTGGAAAGATTCAAATGTAGCATTAAGCCATAGTTGTAAAATCCATATAGGGCCATTGATGTGGAAATTGTACGTTGGGTTATCAATAGACTTGAAGTCAAAAGCAGCAAGCCTAAGATCCTTATAGAGAGATTAAAGAATTAGCTTGATGAGATTTACCTTTCGACCTTCATGAAGTTGAGTGGCCAAGGTTGTAAATTTCTTGGTTACTTGTAAAGAATTGGAACCGAAAACAAAGCGAGATAGCCAGTAAGTTAAGAAATCAATGTGCTCCTATTCAAAAACCTCTTTAGAGTTAGTCTCATGGAAATATTTGACAAAATGCTTATAAGATGTGCGATCGAAGTCGAAGACTGGTTCGGTATTAGTTGTCAGAGTGGGGTCAAAGGTTTCTTTATTGGGGCGAAGACCAGCTATCGCAAATAGGTCAAACAGAATGAGAGCCACCATTCTATGCAGCAGTTAGAAAGTGTTGGTAGATCCTTCCCAGAAGAGAAGGGTTGCGATAAGAATGTTAGAATTGAAAGCAAGACCCATTCTCGATATCTGAACCAAGTCATAGATCCCTAGATCATTACATAACTGTGTTTTTTTTCTTCTCTACTTTATCTAGCCATGTAGTATATGCCTCAATCTTGGGAGAAGGGAAAGCACAAAATACGCGTCTTAGAGCACTCATGAACCTTAGTTAATAAGCTTTGTCTTGAAATATTCTTGGTTTGTGGCCTCGGTGACAAGGGACGAACTTGTCTAACTGCTCGGGTTTTTTCAGAAGCTATGGGGAAAGGACATAATAAGGCCTGAACAATACTATAAATGAAGAAAGGGATAAGTACCTAAGAAGCCCAGATCATAGTTTTCTCCTTCTCCATAGGTGGCTCGGGGACATATGTGCGTTCACCAACAATAATAGGGACGCTAATGTCATAAGTGAAAGGGATAGGAAGTTGTGACAAAGATGAAGAGACCATTTTGTTCTCTAGAAAATTGCTCAAGATGATTTTTGGAAGTTCTGAAGAGTTAGGGATGTCTAGGGTTATTGGAGAAGAAAAAGTTGAAAGAAAAGGGAAGAAGATGAAAAAGCCTATAAATGGCCACCAAGAAAAAGAAACTTTTAAGTTTCCCTCCAGAAAATTGGGACAAGTGGCATGTCCAAATTGACAGATGGCATTTAGATTTATTGGAAAAAATAGAATTAAATGAATGCTTTTAAATTTTTTTAATTTAGTGGATATTTAATATCTTGGGAACTCTGAGAAATGATGGTTAACTACACGCACGTCTCTGATGTGATGTTTTGGTGGAAAATAGTCATGATGATTAAAAATGTCTAGTTGATATGACGTGTGCAGCTAATGTAAATAGTGTCGAATAGTTACAAAAACCGTCACCTTTCTTCCATCTGAGACATATGATCGAAAATGACATTTTTGGGGGGCACCTGTTAGACTTGGATTTTTAGCTAAGTAAAAAATCAAAATATTAAATGGTCAAGCTACGTTGACATTGTTGAGTACCTAAAAGCTGAAGACCAAAGTGTTAACATAATAGTTGTATTAACATGTTGGTTCAACTAAGCTGTAATCAGAGTTGAGGGCAAGAATGGTTTGGAGAAGTTTCAAAAACAAATCCACAAGATTAGGATCACTCTCTCTTCCAAACATGTTTAGAATGTTGAAAGATCACATAACAACCTCTCGACATGAAGTTGACATTTTTAAGTGTTAAGGACTTAGGATATTTCTAATTCCTAAGATTAAGTGATTTGGAAACACACCCACCTTTCGAAAGAGGCAAGTAGTGCCTGTAGCGAGCGATTTATGTCGGTGACGCGACCACCTTATCGCCATGGTTGGAATTGGGTGCTACTTTCTGATTTCTTATTTATCCTATGAAGCTGGAAAGGAAAGGGAAGCTATCTAAAACTAACCTTGCACGCAAATGTTTTCTTTAACAAATGCTAAGAGATTGGGGTACAAGGTCAGGTTATACAATGGGGAGTTATCAATTACCCATCCTATATATGGTTATCCATAGATCATTAGCAATTTTCTTATTGTTTTCTACTTACTGGTGTTTATCTGTTTATTGGGAAAGTTTCTCCTTTGGGAATGTTTGAGAGAGAGTTTTTGTTGATTTCGGGTTTTTCGATGTTTTTGGTAAGGTACTGGACCTAAGGTTTTTGATTGGTATGCTCGCTAAGATTTCGCAATCTTATGCCTACGTATTCTCGTTAAAGAAAAATAGGGAAATCAGAGCAATCGTAGTTCCTCCTATTCTATGGGAGGAAAGATGATGTTTGGGTGTCTTGTTCAAAGCCCAAGATTGAAGCTAAAAGAGTATTTGTGTCTTGTTCAAAGCCCAAGAGTGAAGCTAAAAGGTTTGATTGAGAGAGAATTTGTCATCTCTAAAGGAGATATCTCGTCGGTTTATCACAATTGTTGGGTGACTGATTATAAAGGGGGATTACTTTAACTGGGATATGGGAATCCAGTAATGCCATAATTTCCTTTATGAGGGATTTGTCCTGAAGGAGAAAACTTTAACTCAGTATTGAGCAATGACATTTTTCCTTAGGAATCTTTCATGCTAAGAGAGGGACATGGGCTTGGATGTAAATAATCCAGAGGCTTGCCACTTATAGCAATTAGATGAAAGATGATTTACCAGGATAAGAGATGGACTACATCTTGGATATTTGGATCAACAAGTGTGCCACTTACAGCAGTTATCTGGGATTAAGGTTTGTTTTGATTTTCTGTTTTGATGTCTGATTTACAGAGAAATGTATTCCTACAGAGAGATTTTGATTTCCTCTGAGGAGATGTTGGTTTCTTATGTGCCTTGATCAAAGCCCAAGGTTGAAGCTAAAAAGGTCGACTCGACTAGGGAGTTTTATCTGTCTTGTATGAAGCCCGAGATTGAGGCTGGAAAGAGACTAGATCTTTTGGGGAATATCATTATACAAAGCCTAAGAGGAGCCTAGACATTGATTTTCTGGGGAAATATTTTTGTCTGTCTCGTACAAAGCCCAAGATTGAGGCTAAAGAGAGTTATTAACTCCACTGGGGAATATGTGTATGTGTCTTGTACAAAACCCAAGATTGAGGCTAGAAAGAGACTGACTCTATTGAGGATATTTTAGGTGTCTTATACAAAGCCCAAGAATGAGGCTAAAAGAAGATTGATTCTGCTCAGGGAGATCATTATACAAAGCCTAAGAGGAGGCTAGAAGGATTTGAATCATTTGGAGATAGTTTATATGTGTCTTGTACAAAGCCCAAGATTGAGGATGAAGGATTGACTCGGCTGGAGAATATGATTTGTTTTATATAAAGCCCAAGATTGGGGCTAACTCAATTGAGGAAAAATCATTATACAAAGCCTAAGAGGAGGCTGGTTGAGGAAATTCTTATATAAATCCTAAGAGGAGGCTAGCTTCTGCTGAGGATTAGTGAGATCCAAATACAGGTCCAAAGTGGGGAATCAACTATTTCTGAGGATTACAGAAGAGTTGAGATATCAGATGCCTTGAGGTTCTGATTTTGGCTAGTGCTGTATTGATGGTAAGATGACCTTAGCTGGGGGAAATTTAGGATGAGATATTGTGTTTATGGAATGATCATGGTTATTCCTGTGTTCTTTTGGGAAACTTGAGGGTTTCTGGAGCTCCAAAAGGAGGTGAGACTGTCCAAGTCTACTCATGCAGTCGTAGGTTATGGTTACAAAAAGAGATCTTTGTATAATGCCCAAGAGGAGGCCGGTGTTTTAAGGGATGAGAATCAACCCTAAATTGGTTTGAGATTTTGACTCTTAGGAAGACTGCTCTAACAAAGGATGACTAGGTTCTGTCCAATACCTGTAAGAGGTCTCGGGTCCTTGTACTAAGCTCAAGAAAAGGCATGAGAACTTTTAAGAAGCCTGATGGTCCTTGTACAAAACCCAAGAGGAGGTTGGGGATGCTTTTAGGAAGCCTGTGGGTCCAAACCTAAGAAAAGTTCAAGAATGGTTTCACCGGGAATTAATCCTTTAGAGAACAATTCTAGGGTTTGAAGAAATCCAAGAGAAGTTTCACCGGGAATTAATCCTCTCTGGGGAAATGAATTTCTTGTACAATTTTCTAATAGTGACAGTCTAAGAAAAGTTTCACTGGGAATAATACATTTCTCTGTTCCATATTGTATAAGTCTAAGAGGAGGCAAGACTGTATCTGGTATTTCCTATGGGGAACTAGTTTTGACAGTGTTGAAAGAGTGACCATTGGCTTGATCTAATCCTAGACCTAATTGTCGGGGAAAACTCTAAGCAGATAATATACAGGCATATACATATGAGATATATAAGCAAGTATGTAAAAGAGTGTAGAAGGACTTACAGGTGAGCAAGCTTCCAGCATTATAAACAAGTATATATATATACAGATGAAATATATATAAACTAGTATGTAAAAGAAAGCTGATAGAACTTACAGGCGAGCAAGCTTCCATTGTAATAGCTGTATGGTTAATTCTTCAATAAATTAAAGAAAGTTTTGATAACAACTATGAATTTGAATCTAAATCAAAAGGGGAAGGTTATTTAAAAAAAAAAGATTGGGGCTTATACTCAAGGAGAGACCCAGATGAAAAAACAACAGTAGTCGTCCCGTTGATCTAAAAATTGTATCGGGACTTATACAATGACTGAGGCCCAAATTATTGTATTTACAAAGAGGTTGGGTCTTACACTCTATTAGAGGCCCAAAGTTTATTTTTGTACAAGAGATGGGTCTTACAACTCAAGGAGAGGCCCATAAAGTTTTGTTTAAAAGGCGATGATCGCGCCGCGGTTTTAGAAAACACAGTGGGACTTATACAAATGACTGAGGCCCAAATTATTTTATGTACAAGGGATTGGGTCTTACACTCTATTAGAGGCCCAAAGGTGTTTTAAAAAAATAAAAAGGGGACTTACAACCAAAGGGGAGGCCCAAGTTAAAATTGCTTGAAAACGGCGATCGCGCCGAGATTTTTAAAATCCTATCGGGACTTATACAATGAATGAGGCCAAAAAATGGTTTAAGTACAAAAGGGATGGGACTTACACTCTATTAGAGGCCCACTTGGTCTAAGAGCAGTTTCACCGGGAATAATGCTCCTCTTAGTACCAGTGTATGTGAATCTTCTTTTTATTAAAAAGGGTGCGATATAAATATCCGGGAAAACATTGGATGTAAAGAGACGATGAAAAAATAAAAGGTTGCTCGCTAAGACTTTACAGTCTTATGCCTACATATTCTCAACGGGATCATGAGAAATCAGAGCAGTCGTAGTTCACCCCTAAGGGGCACGAACTATAGAAAAGAAAGTTTAAATCGCACGGTGGCGAGAGGGAAAATCTAACCTAAAATTATCATGCTTGGTTGAATATCCTGATGTCTATCTTATTTCAAACCTAATCGGAAATTAAATTTGAATTAAGAGAACCTAAGGGAGCATGCATACGTGGCAAAACATCACAAAATAAATGAAAACATACACGGGAAAGCATCGTGTCATCATGGAAACATATAATTAGAATATTTTAGTTATTTAGTAATTAAACAAAACTAACTAAACTAATTATCATTTAAACTTAATCTAATTAAAACAACCTAGATTAAGAAACATATAAGGGTGTGATTATAAATTATTGGAATGCGCCTAAAATATTTATAAAGTGCAAATCTTAATAATAATAATAATAATAATAATAATAATAATAATAATAATAACAATAATAATAATAATAATAATAATAATAATAAAATAATTAAAAATAGTGAATAAATAAATAAAATAAAACCCCAATTAAAAGGATGAAAAGAGATAAACCTGATGGGCAGATTCTTTTAACCGATAGTTTCTCGAAACTCTCTCTCTGTGATGCAATACTCCCTCCGTCAATCTTCACTCTGGCAATTTCCTCACCGTCGCAGAAATACTTCCTCCGTTCGTGCTCACGGTTCTCCCTCCTTCCGCGATTTCTTTCTCACATTGTTGCAGCTTCTGTTCTCATCTCTTGCGCATCGTCTCCCTCTGTGTTCTTGCGATTTTCGACGCCGATTGTCTCTCCGTCGCGGTCGTGCTTTGTCTGGGTGCGGATGCGTCACAGTTGTGTGAATTGCTTCTTCAGTTTTGTTCGTTCCAGGTACGTCCTGCTTTGATGTTGCTCGTCTGGTTTCGCTGCGTTTCCGATTTCGTGGCCTCGCTGATTTTGTGGAAGGATTTAATTCGCGTTGTAGCTGCTCTAAGATTGATGAGTTTATTTTCCTCTATTCTGAATTTTGCAGGTGTGACTGAATTTGTGAATTTGTTGAAGTTGCAGTGATGTTAATTGTTGTTGTGTTGGTTGTGGCTATTATATTTGAATTTGATTTGCGGTTTGTTAATTTGCAAGACTGCGTGATTTCTTTGTGAACCTGAAATTAACTTATGTAGATATGAGTAATTATTGTTGTTGAAATTGATTTTGTCAGGTTTGTATTGGTCTTTGTGCAGTTGTGTTGCTGATATGGAAATTAGAATTGATGAAGTTCTATTGGTAGCAGCAAGTTGGATTATGTCGACAATTGTATGAAGCTAATGTTATGTTGGAACTGCTGTAGAAGTTGTTGCAGTAGCAGGAGGTTGAATTTGTTACTGCTGTTACTTGTTAGCAGAAAAAAAAAATATATGTATGGAAGTGTGTAGTATAGTGAGGGGAGGAAATTGAGAAAACAAGTTTGTGAAATTGTTTTTTTGGTCTTTGTAAAGTGAAACAAATAATCCTATTTATAGGTGAATTGGAACTTGGAGATCAAGCAAAATGAAGATAAGATGGGGAATCAAATTCAAAGTTTGTTATGAAATCAAATGATGATTGTTGAAATATGAGGTTAACAAGTTGGAATGGAAATTTGAAAATTGACTTGTATTAATGAAGGTTGAACAAAAATTGATGTATAACAAACAAAATGGATTAATGTTAATCAAACAAAATTTATTTATGAGTTTTGATTGTTTTTGTAGTATATGAGAAAACAAAATATCATAGAAGATAGAAGAAGAAAGAAAAAGTGGCGTGACATTTGTGTGGGAGGAGAAGAAAATTGGCACTTTTGAGAGACTAGTAGTATAAAAGAGAGACTAGTAGTGTAAAAATAATAAAACAAAAATTATATTATATACTATAATAATATACTAATATAATAAACAAATTGTATAAAAAACAAAAATTGTTAAAAACAAAATTCATTTAAAACAAAATACATTAGAAACAAACCTTCATAAAAAAACAAAAATTATAAAAACAAATATATGAATTTATATTTTTTTTCCAAAATTATGAATATATATATATATATATATATATATATATATATATATATATATATTTATTTATTTATTTATTTATTTATTCATTTTTATTTTATATATGTAAAAATAAAACAAAAATGAGAGATCAGACTAAATTATGCGAAAGATAGATGAATAACGGACATTCGCAAGTTCAATTGAAAAAATGTCCGTTCGTCGATTTTTCGCATAATTAACCAAAAACGATTGAGATTTCAACGCGCATATTCCGACCAAAAATTCAAACAATATGCATGACAAAAATAGAAGATATGATATGCAGATGACACGAAGTGAAAGCACAGTTGGATTTTAACAATGAGTGGTCAAAATTTGGGGTATGACAGATGCCCCTATTTAATCTTCTTGGACCCGAAGGTGTGAATGGCGAAGGTATTCGGGCATTCGGGGTGTAAGAGGATTAAATATCGGAATACCCAAAATTTTGACGATGGTTATGAATAGTAGTTTGCTCATCCATCTTCTTTTGCTAAGCAATGATGCTTAGAAAAGGGTGAAACTTCCCCTTGATCCTGGTCTTCAGCCAAGGAACTGGTCTTAGTTTCCTGAAATAAACTTCCCCTCGATCCTGGTTTTCAGCCAAGGAACTGGTCTCAGTTTCTGAAATGAACTTCCCCTCGATCCTGGAATGAACTTCCCCTCGATCCTGGTCTTCAGCCAAGGAACTGGTCTCAATTTCTGAAATAAACTTCCCCTCGATCCTGGTCTTCGGCCAAGGAACTGGTCTCAGTTTCTTCTTGTCAAGTTCCTTCCTTGACAATGGATGCTATTTGTAGCATTTTTTATCAAACTTCTCGCCAAGTTTTACTAGGGAGATGCCATTTGATGGAAAAAGATTTGATGTCAGACTTGCTAGGGGTACCCATTTGTCTGAGCTGTAGAGGTGTACAAACTTCTCTGTTGGAGATGCCATTTGTTGACTCTATTGGGGAAAATGAGTCTCTTGAGAGACTGCTTTTTTCTTGGGGATACTACATCATACTTTTCTTCGAGATCTTTTTGGAGAAATGCCATATGATGTGATCCAATTTTGAGGTGCTGATGACTTCATTAACATCATCTTTCTTGGGAGAAAAACCGATGTATCGCTGAGAGTCTTCAGTTGAGAGGCTTTCTCGGGGGATTTTCCTTAATCCGGGAAAGCGAAAAATATCATCTTCAATGGTGAAGAGTGACATTTGTCGAATGTATTCTTGCCTTTTCAGAGATTCAAGTTATCAAAGTGGTCGAGGACCGTCTCCAATCCATAAATAAACTGGGAGGAGAGGTATGGCTCAGATGATACCTTTTCGGACGAGGAAATAACTGACAACTTGACTGACAATAGTGTTTTATCACTTGGGGAATGAGTATGACCAGAGTGATATTAATGCAATATGATTATGAATGTGGATCAATTATGCATGATGTATGTATGTTTATGCTGACAAAACTGACGCGACATACAGACTAGTGAATGAACACGAAGGGATACTCGGCCACCGCAGGGGATGAAAAGTATCAATGGTTCAAGATAGCAGATCTTGTCTTGCTTGGGAGAGGCAGTCCCTGTGGGGGAAAAAGAATTGTTCAATCGGTCTTAAGAGGTACGAACTCTGCCGGGGATATCAGATGGGACATTCGCATCTGAAACAGTTAATCCTTCATTCAGGCGTACTCGTTTAGAAGGAGTACTTTAATTCTGCACTTTGAGGTTCAATCATCTTCGTAGAAACCCTTAATGTTCCTTTCGCGTTCATCGGTCAAAAGGAATTGCCATCTTTATTTTAAAAGCAGAAAAAATTTGATAAGTAAATTCATTTTTGTTTTATTTTAAGAATCATTGATCATGTTAAAAATGTCATTCTGTAAAGGTAAAACAAATGAGAATTGCAAACAAAAGCACTAGGGCTCAAATTTTATTAATAGGATGGAAATCAGCCAAACGCGTGATCCCATAGAACATTTACAAAGTTTAGAAAATGGTAATTTAAGGGAAAAGGGCTACATCCAAACATAACGACTGTTATCCTTCTACCAACTTTGAATTCTGGACATCCTGAGCTTCTGTCGAAGATGACCTTGACTTAAATTTTTTTCGACGAATGGTGTTACCACTGGGGATTTAACCTTGTCGGACGTAGTTACTTGCCATTAATCCCTAACTTTTGCCTGGATTGTCTTTTGAGATTTCCAATCCATCGGGATGATTTTTTCTTAGGCCTCTAATTTTTGCTTGGACCGCCCTTTTGGGTTTTCAATCCACCGAGACGTTTTTTTTTTCATTTAGACGAAGTATTTCTTGACTACATCAACATTCGTGGGGTAGGCAAATTCCTCTCCATCCATGGTCGTGAGTCTCAAGGCACCGCCTGAAAAGGCTTTCTTAACCACATAAGGGCCATCATAATTCGGAGTCCATTTGCCCCGGGAATCAGTGAGGAATGATTGTATCTTTTTGAGCACGAGGTCTCCTTTCCTGAAGATACGAGGTTGGACCTTTTGTCAAACGCTTTCTTCATTCTTTGCTGATACAACTGACCCTGGCATAGAGCCATTATTCTCTTTTCTTCTATCAGGTTCAATTCGTCGTGTCGACTTTGACTCCATTCAGCTTCTGTTAGCTTAGCTTCCATCAATACCCGGATTGTTGGGATCTCTAATTCTATGGGAAGCACTGCCTCCATGGCATATACTAGAGAGAAAGGGGTTGCCCCTGGTGAAGTGCAGACAGATGTACGATAACGGTGAAGAGCAAAAGGCAGCATTTAATGCCAGTCTTTGTAGGTTACAACCATCTTTTGAACGATCTTTTTGATGTTCTTGTTAGTTGCTTCTAGCTCTTCATTCATCTTAGGTCGGTAGGGAGATGAATTATGGTGTTCGATCTTGAACTCAGCACACAATTCTTTCATCATCTTATTGTTCAAGTTAGATCCATTGTCAGTAATGATCTGGCTCGGAACACCATAACGGTAGATGAGATTGTTCTTGATAAATTGAACCACCACTTGTCGGGTTACATTGGTGTATGACACTGCTTTGACCCATTTGGTGAAGTAGTCAATGGCTACCAGGATGAACTGATGTCCGTTTGAAGCTTTGGGTTCGATCATGCCAATTATGTCGATTCCCCATATAGAAAAAGGCCATGGAGAAGAAAGAACTTTGAGATGCGTTGGCGGTACATGGATTTTATCTGAGTATATCTGACACTTGTGACACTTCCTCATGTACTTGTAGCAAACAGATTCCATTGTCAACCAATAATACCCTGCTCTCAAAAATATTCTCGCCATTGTGTGTCCGTTGGCATGAGTGCCAAAGGATCCTTCGTGAATTTCTTTCATCAGCATGTTTGCTTCTGGTCTGTCTACACATCGGAGCAAGGCTATGTCAAAGTTTCTCTTATAGAGTGTATCACCGCTCAAGAAGAAGTTGCCAGAGAGTCTTCTGAGAGTCTTCGTATCTTTTCTTGATGCCCCAGGCGGGTACTCTTGTTTCTGAAGGAATCATTTGATATCGTGATACCAAGGTTTGTCATCTATGATTGCTTCGATCATAAAGATATAAGCGGGTCTTTCAAGGCGCATCATGTCAATCTTAGGTACGTCGTTCCATTGACCTGCACTAATCATGGAAGAGAGAGTGGCTAGTGCATCAGCCATGTGATTTTCTTCACGAGGGATGTGATGAAACTCTATTCTGTTGAAGAATGGTAACAACCTTCTCGCGTAATCCTTGTAAGGAATCAGTCCTGATTGGTACGTGTTCTAATCTGCTTTGACCTGATTGATAATCAGGGTTGAGTCTCCGTATACATCCAAGTTCTTTATTCTTAAGTCAATTGCTTCTTCGAGACCCATGATACAAGCTTCGTATTCGGCCTCATTGTTTGTACACTTGAATGTCAGTCGGGTGGTGAAAGGAATTTGAGAACCCTGAGGTGTTATGATGATTTCCCCAATTCCGTTTCCATAATTGTTGACAGCTCTGTCAAAAATTAATCACCATTGGGAACCTAGTTCTGTCTCTTCACTGGGTAGCGGTTCATCGCAATCTTTCATTTTCAAGTACATGACATCTTCTTCTGGGAAGTCAAATCCGACTGATTCCTGATTGTCAATAGGTTGATGAGCCAAATGATCGGCTAAAATACTTCCTTTGACGGCTTTCTGAGCATGGTACTCTTTGTCGTATTCTGATAACAACATCTACCAACGGGAAATCCTTCCCGTGAGAGCAGGTTTCTCGAAGACGTACTTGATCGGGTCCATTTCGGAGATTAACCAAGTAGTGTGACAAATCATGTACTGTCGAAGACGTTTGGCTGCCCAAGCCAGAGCACAACAAGTTTTCTCGAGCATAGTGTACCGAGTCTCACAGTCGGTGAATTTCTTGCTTAAGTAGTAAATGGCAGACTCCTTTCTTTTGGTTTCGTCTTATTGGCCAAGTACACAACCCATAGAGTCTTCCAAGACTGTTAGGTAGATGATCAGTGGTCTTCCCTCCACTGGAGGAGATAGAATCGGTGGATTCAACAGATACTCTTTGATACTGTCGAAAGCTTTTTGGCAATCTTCTGTCCACACGCAGCTTTGATTCTTTCTGAGTAGTTTGAAGATCGGCGCGTATGTCGCGGTCATGAGGGATGTGAATCTGGAAATGTAATTCAAACGTCCCAAAATCCTCGGACTTGTTTTTCAGTCTTTGGCGAAGGCATTTCTTGAATGGCCTTGACCTTGTCAGAGCCAACCTCGATTCCTTTATGGCTGACGATGAACCCTAAGAGCTTTCCCGAGCAGACACCGAATGTGCATTTATTGGGATTCAAGCAGAGTTTGTATTTCCTCAGACGCTCGAATAAATTTGACAAGTGGGTCACATGCCCTTCTTCTATTTTAGATCTGGCAATCATATCATCGATATACACTTCGATATCCTTGTGCATCATGTCATGAAACAAAGTAGTCATGGCCCTTTGGTAGGTTGCCCCGGCGTTCTTTAGACCGAACGATATTACCTTGTAACAAAAGCTGCCCCAAGGGGGGGTGAATGAAGTTTTCTCCATATCTTCCAGTGCCATTTTGATTTGATTATAGCCCGAGAATCCATCCATGAAGGAGAAGACTTTGAACTTTGTTGTACTGTCGACCAACATGTCTATGTGCGATAAGGGAAAGTCGTCCTTTGGACTTCCTTTGTTTAGATCCCTATAATCTACACACATTCTGACTTTTCTGTCCTTTTCCGGAACTGGCGCTATGTTGGCTAGCCATTGAGGATATTCTGAGGTGGCAAGGAAACCTGCGTCAATCTATTTCTGCACTTCCTCTTTAATTTTGATGGCCATATCCGGGTGAGTTCTTCTCAGCCTTTGTTTCACCAGAGGACATTCTGACTTCAACGGTAGATGATGTTCCACGATGCTGGCATCTAACCCTGGCATGTGTCATACCCCGAATTTTGACCACTAAGATTCCCCATCATTGTACAAATCATTATCACAATATGGATACCTCATTAGTCTCCCCAAAGATGGGTGAGCATCCACTACAATCAACTTAGGGTTTCAAGCCCTCTTAGAGCTCTTAGACAAAGGATCAATCAAGGAATGACACAATCTTCAACTTTTTTAAACCTCTCAAACATCCACAATGGATCAAGAGGACTCCCACATCAAGGATCAAGCATAAGGCTGCAACATTCCAAGTGGATTAAGCCTCAAGATCGCCAGTGTCACCAAATTAGGGTTTTGGTCGACCAGGGCCTCCAGATGGAATTTTCCTCTGGGCATGAGCCAATGCTTCAAAGCATAACCCAAGGTACTCTAAGGGACCTCATGGACCCATCATCAAGTCAATTTAGCCTCAGGGGATGCATTCACCAAAAAAATCAGGAATTAGGGTTTCTTGACCTAATTCACCCCTAAGTTGACTTTTGGGACAAAGCATGAGCCAAAACCTCAAGACATGATTTGAGGGGGCCTAATACACTACATTGATCCATTTTCAACAATGGATTGATCCAAGAAGCTTGATTCACAAGTTTCAAGTTCATCAGAACCACAGTTAGGGTTTCGCGGAAAAAAGTAAAACGTGCCTTTGCCTTTTGACCAGGACATGCTCCCAAACCTTGGGACATGATTCATTACACCCTATAACACCTATGAAATCAATCCATCAAGTTTGATTTAGGTCAAGGACATGATTTCATAGAGGATCGCACAGTTTGGAATTCATCTGATAAAAAGTCAACTGTGCCCAAAAATCAAAGTTTGACTTTTTGATTTTTTGATCAATTATGGTTCCCTAACCCTAAAATAATGTTAATGTGTGATTGGGATCATCATTCATCAAGAAAAATCAAGAAAATGGGATAACTTATAAAAGGAGTAACCATAAAAAACTTAGAAATTTTCTAAGTTATGGAACAAAGTGGCTAGGGTACCAACTTCCAAGGATCATAACTTGTGATCCAAGCAACCATTTTGGCTTATCCAAAGATTGATTTGTAGATCTCATGGCATACTTTAAAAGTGTAAACTACACCTCATTCCAATTCTTCATGGATTTTTAGTTATGGAGTGACCAAAATGACAAAAACATGAAAATGCCACTTTTTCCAACACTTGGTGAAATTTTCACTAAGTCAGAATCTGTTTCACTTTTTTCAAAGTGTAGGGGCATTTTTCACTTGGATCCAAAAAGTGTCAAGACAAACTATAATCACCCATATGTTGTATCATATGAGAGCTTTCCAAAATGGCCAAGAACTCCATCAAATTTCATTTGAGCTAAGAGTTATGACAGTGGCAATAAGCCTTGCTGCAACTGTCATGGCAAGGCAGATTTGTACATTTTGCTCGATTTGATCAAATTGTGCAAATGACAAACAAGTTTATCCATCTGAACACCTCAGGGGGAGACCAAGGAGGAACAAACACTGATCCATAAGTCTCCCAAGTCTTTGGAACTAAAAGTAGCATGCCAAACCTAAAAATGCCTAAAATGGGGACAAGACTCAAATTTTGTTTTGGAGCATTTAATGGATGCACCAAGGTGGCATGAACTGAGCCTTTTCCAACTGAATGAGTCAAGGAAGATCTCTGAACTAGGGAACCAAAGGCTTGTGCTCTAACATCTAGTCAATGGCTAGAGGAGACTTAAGATTCCAAAGT
Organism: Lathyrus tuberosus; assembly: GCA_022829125.1. Taxonomy (NCBI): domain Eukaryota; kingdom Viridiplantae; phylum Streptophyta; class Magnoliopsida; order Fabales; family Fabaceae; genus Lathyrus; species Lathyrus tuberosus. Next base: position 5,186,376 of record JALAZF010000298.1, on the reverse strand, counting down.
GATGCAATTGGACAATGAGATGCTGCAGTTGCCATTCACTATTGCTTGCAAAACAAACTTGCTCTACTATAAATAGAGCTCATTTTTGCTCAGTTTAAGTACACCAAAGGCCTATAACACTTGCCTTTCTCAAAATCATCTTCTCACTCTAAAAAATGCCTTTCTTAGCAAGTCACTATTGAATTTTTCAGTAGAGACAAATTCCACTCAAACCAATTGCTCTAACACCTCATAAACATCATATGTGAGCTGATCAAACACTAAACACACAACTGTAACACTGATTTCTCAGAATCATCAGCCAGGTTCTCATGTTTTCAACCAAGTTGCAGTTGAGATGCCATGAAGTGATCCAGCCATTTCCAATCAAGTCCAAACATTCAAACACACTCCATATGGTGTAGGGAAGCTGTTCAGATCATCACAACTCATCTGTAACACCTCCAACTCAAAAATCACATTGCTCTTGCTGTCACGACCTTCAAGTAAGCCTAAACTTGGTCATCTCTTAATCTATGCATATTTCCTCGCACAATACTTTTGCCAAATGTTCATAATCATGCATAGAATGTTTCCCCTTAATTAATTGCTTTGTTTGAATCGTGTATCAAAATTCTCAGCCTTCATGCAAATTTTAGGCTTAAAATAAATGAAATTAAAGACCATAGACATGATCTTGAGGTGAAAACGAGCAGGTTGATATGTGGATTGTGTGATTTCATCAAGTATTCAGTCAGATTGGATAGAAAATGCAAATCTGAGCAAAACTCCCTTCGCGCGTGTTCTTGTCCCACGTTCTTGGCGCCTTTTTCACAAATTTGAATATTTGAATTTTGTGATTTTATTTAATTGATTCAAAAATTAATTTCTCTCTGAGTTTTAATGATTTTGAGTTGATTCTTTTTTTAATAATTCCCAAAAATGTTAAAATATTTTATTTTGCCAAGAATTCACAAAAATATTATTTATTTCATCTACTTGATATTTTTGCAAAGAATTAATCTTTTAGTTATTTTTTTTACATTTAAAATATTTTTCCTCCTTGATTTTACAAATTTAATTGGTTTCCAATCATTTTGTGGATATAAACATGATTTTTGAAACATTGATCCAAGATCACCATTCATTTTTCACATGTTTTCAATGCTTTTTATTAATTTTTTAACAAAATTAATTCCTTTTTCAACAAAATTAGGGTTTTGATTAATTCAACCCTCATCAATCATTTTCAAACACTCATGGGCCTCTAATAGAGTGTAAGACCCAACCCCTTTTGAAAACCAAAATAATTTAGGCCTCGGTCATCCTATAAGATCCACTGTGTTTCCAAACCTCGGCGTGATCGCCATTTGTAAAATAAAACTTTTTTGGCCTCTCCTCGAGCTGTAAGTCCCATTCCCTTTCAAAAACAAAATCTTTGGGCCTCTAATAGAGTGTAAGACCCAACCCCTTTGTAAATAATACCTTTGGGCCTCACACATTGTATAAGTCCCTCTGTATATTTTCAAACGTTCGGCGCGATCGTCGCCTTTTTAACAAAATCAACTGGGCTTCTCCTTGAGCTATAAGACCCATATTTATTCATTTTCAAACTCTTTGGGCCTCTAACCCAACCCTTTTTTGAAACCAAAATGATTTGGGCCTCAGATGTTGTATAAAGACCCACTGTGTTTTCAAAAACCTCGGCGCGATCGCTGTTTTCAAACAAATAACTTTGGGCCTCTAATAGAGTGTAAGACCCATCCCCTTGTACATAAAAACTTTTTGGGCCTCACATATTGTATAAGCCCCTCTGTACAGTTTTCAAGGCAACGATGCGATCATTGTTAAAACTTGGGCCTCTCCTTGAGCTGTAAGCACCAACAATCTTTTCAAAGCACTTTCTCCTTTGATTTTGAATTCAAATATATGTTGTTATCAAAACTTTCTTTAATTTCTTTGTTGAACAACTAACAAAATAGCATGGAAGCTCTACAATGGGTAAGTGTTTATCCGCTTTCATTTACCGCTTTCATATGTATATAACTGTATTGTGGGGTTGTTTTACTGTAAGTCTTCTTTCACATCCTTTTATATACTTGTCACATATCCACTGTGTAATACTAGTATAGTTATTTAGAGTTTTCCCCGGCAACTACATCTAGAACTAGGTAAAGCCTGTTGGTCACTCTCGAATACAAACAAAACTAGATTACCCTTAGGATTCTAGATACAGTCTTCCCTTCTCTTGGGGTTAAGCAATATGGAACAAAGAGAAAGGTAGTATTCTCGGTGAACCTTTTCTCAGACTGACACCCTTAGAAATTATCGAAGAAACTCTAACTCCCCAGAGATGATCTTTTCTCTGTGAATGGCATCTCTTGAGTTTCTTCCAAATCCTCTAACTTTCCTGGAATGATCTCTTCTCTGTGAATTGCATTTCTTGAACTTCTCTTGGTTTGGGGACCCACAGGCTTCCTAAAAGCATCCCCGCCTCCTCTTTGGCGTTGTACAAGGACCCTTCGGCTTCTTAAAAGTTCTCATGCCTTCTCTTGGGCTTCGTACAAGGACCTTCACGACCTCCTAAAGGTATAGGGCAGAACTTAGTCATCCTTCGTTAGAGCTATCTTTCTAAAAGGAGTCAAAACCTTCAGACCAATTTTAGGGTTGATACTCATCCCTTAAACGAGTCGGCCTCCTCTTGGGCATCATAATAAAAAATAAAACTCTAACTCTAGACTTGGACAGTCTAAACCTCTTGAGTCTCAAAGACATTCTCAAGTTCCTTTCAAACATAGGAAAAAAACACCGATCACTCTGGATCAATCTCCAGCAGAAACCCGGTCTCTCTCATGAGAGTTCCCCACACTTGGACCCGCTTCAGGATCTCAATAATCCTCAGCAGTAAGTCAGCCTCCTCTTGTGCTTTGTACAAATGATTCTCCCCAGCGAAGCTAACCTCTTCAGACTCTCTTGTTGAGTCCCTCACCATTCAAGACTCTCTCGTTGAGTCAATCCCCTTTTAGCCTTTATATTGGGCTTCATACGAGATAGCAAATCACTCTCTTGTTGAGTCAACCTTTTTAGCCTCCGTCTTGGGCTTCGTACATGACATATAAAATACTCTCTTGTTGAGTCAATCAACTTGTCCGACTCTCTTGTTAAGTCAACCTTTTTAGCCTCCGTCTTGGGCTTCGTATAAGACAGATAAAAGTACTCTCTTGTTGAGTCAAACCTATTTAGCCTCTATCTCGGGCTTCGTACGAGACAAATAATAAACACCCTCTTGTTGGGTCAATAGCCTCTTCTTAGGCTTTGTATAGAGAAATCCCCAGTTGAGTCAATCAACCTTTTAGCATCAAACTTGTGCTTTAATCAATGCATACGAACAACAACAGTTCCTCTTTAGAGATGACGAGTTCTCTCTCAGTCAAACCATTTAGCTTCAATCTTGGGCTTTGAACAAGACACAAAAAAAACCCTTCAGCTTCATATCTTGGGCTTTGAACAAGATACAAATCACTTTTAGCTTCAATCTTGGGCTTTGAACAAGACACCAAAACATCTCTTTCCTCCCATAGAATAGGAGGAACTACGATTGCTCTGATTTCCCTGTTTCGTTTAAACGGGAATACGTAGGCATAAGATTATGAAATCTTAGCGAGCATACTAAACAAAAACTCTAGGTCCAGTACCTTCACATATCAATCAAAACTTAGGTCTAGTACCTTACCAAAAACATCGGAAAAACCCGAACATCATCAAAAACTCACTTTCCCAAGAAACTTTCCCAACCCATTAACAGATAAACACCATCAATTACAAAGCAAAACCTAAAGCTAAATATCATATGGATAACCACATATAGGATGGGTAATTGACAACTCCCCATCGTATAACCTGACCCCAACTCCCCGAATCTCTTTAAGTATTTGTTCAGTTAAACATTCGCGTGCAAGGTTAGTTTTAGATAGCTTCCATTTCCCTTCCAGCTTCATGGGATAAATAAGAAATCAGAAAGTAGCACCCCCTCCTCATCATTGCGGTGAGGAAAACTCAGCGATAAGGTGGTTGTGTCACTGACAAAAATCGCTCACTACAGTAAAATGGTGACTCTGTTGGGGACTCATTGTCTGTATAGGATCATAGGACTAGAGGTCTAGGATGTTAGGACAAATATATATATATTGTTTTTCCTAATTGATATTCATGTTTATTTTTCTGCTTATGGGAATGCGTGTGATGCCTCATCTGGAAAGATTGAGTATACATCTAAGATAAGTGACGGCACTAGACGGGTAATCTTACGGGGAGTGAATCCCAGATAAGAGGTCCCAGTTGACCATCGAATCAGTGGAGATGCCCTTTGCGGATTCAATGCCTATACGACTTCGGTTGTTGAAAGCAGATTGTTTGATTGGGTTATCTGAGAAGCTGAGTATTTTAGTATACTGAAACCATTTTGTAGTGCGGAAGCTATCGGAAATAGTTATCACGTGGTACTACCCTCATTTGAGATTACTCAAGGATGCTACAGCTCGCTTGGCGATCCGCTTGTTGTCGTTATCCCAAGAGGGGTCAATGATTTTGAGGACAGGTACAAAAAATCACCAGTATAACCTTTGGAGATGGGTAGAGCCTTAACTTCATGACACCGACCCTTTGACCCCATGTTTTTTCTATGTTTTTGTGTGTTGCATTCATACATTCATTTAAAAAAACATTAAAATGAAGAAAAATTTTCTCTTCTAGTCTCTCCTTTTTCAAATTAAACTAAGACAATGATTGCAAATGTCAGAGAAAGAGATTGCGTTATAGATTTCGGTAGAAGGAAGACTCACAAGTACACCTTCAAGGTTCCAAAACTATAGGATTTAAGAGGGTTGGCAAGGATGATAACCAACCCTAAGGCTTTCAGAGCTAAGTATGGAGGACTGCTATCTCTATTAAGGGTCCATGTAATTGAGGGAATCCTGGCTACACTCATTCAGTTCTACGATCCAGTCTATCACTGTTTCACATTCCTGAATTATCAACTAGCACCAACACTGAAGGAGTACTCTCACCTGACTGATTTACCTATCACTGACCAAGCTCCCTTTTCTGGACTGGAAGAAATTCCAAAGGATCAAACCATTGCAAGAGCAATCTATTTGGACGAGTCAGAAGTCAGGACTCACATGATCATTAAGGGTGGTATCCAGGGTTTGCCAGCCCAGTTTTTGATAAAGAAAGCTCTGTACTTTGCTAGTATTGGGAACGTGGCCGCTTTCGAAAGCATCTTTGTTTTGCTTACCTATGGGTTATTTATGTTTCCTAACATTGATAACTTCGTTGATGTCAATGCCATTAATATTTTTCTAATTGGAAACCCTGTACCAACCCTGCTCGCAGATGCTTATCATTCTGTACACTTAAGGAATTTATACAGCAGAGGAATGATCACATGTTGTGTACCCCTGCTATACAAATGGTTCATTTCTCATTTACCAAAGTCTGCTGCATTTTGGGATCAAAAGAGTACTTTATGTTGGTCGCAGAGAATCATGCCTCTTACCAACTCTGACATCGATTGGTACAATCGAATCTATGACGGGATAAGAATCATTGACCGTTGTGGAAATTTCCCAAATGTACCCCTCATAGGAACTAAGGGAGGAATCAATTATCATCCAGTTTTAATTCGTCGTCAACTCGGATACCAGATGAGGCATGTCCCGCGTAATGCTCATATGGAAGGTCTTTTCTTCAAGGAAGGAGATAATGACAGAGCACTAAAGACAGAAATAGTGCATGCCTGGAAACATGTTCATAGGAAAGGACGAGAGTCTCTAGGAAAACCAAACTGTGTCTCGGTGGAACCTTATCTCCACTGGGTACAAACTAGAGCTCTCAAGCTGAGGATGCCTTACCCTCGTCAAGAAGTTCTTCCATTAAGAGACCCTATCCTTTATTTTATGTCTGATACGGAAAAACTTCAGGTTACTCTCAATAGAGTTCAACAGGAGAAGAAGTCTTGGAAGAACAAGTACCGTATTCTCAATGTGGAGAGCAAGAAAGTAAAGCAATTGTTAAAGGAAAAATATGCTCTGATCGAGATTTTAGAGCAACATGCTGTAGAGAATCAACAAGACCAAAGGAAATGGCTCGCTCCTTTCACTTGGAAAAGGAATGACAACCCGACAACGGCTCAAGAGCCCCGGTCAAAGAAAAGGAAAGTACCAGAACCAGCACCTGAGCTCCCCTAAGAGAGGACTCGGGACCCATAAGTTTAGATTTCCTTTTACAGCACTATGTAAATTACTGTGTTTCCATTTTCGCAATCTTTGAATTCAATAAAACGGGGTTTCCCCACTGTTTAATATTTGCAATCCAATTGTCGAAGTTTATTTTGATTAAATAAAAAATTAATTTATCATTGCATATCATTCATCATTCTCACGTAACGCATTCTTCTTACCTACGAATCTCACGTTTGTGTCTTGATTCTAGAGTCAAACTATCTCATTCGTACAATACTCAGGCCAATCGACAGAAAAAGATGGATGATCTCGAGGAAGAGAACAGGGAGTTGAGGGAAGAGATCGACACTCTGAAAGAAGATCTGAGAAAGCTTCATAACAACATGCAAGCTCTGGCAGAAGCTCAGATGCAACAACAAAGGACTGTGATCTCAGAGATCACATCAACGCCCATAGTGGAGAAGTATGATCCTACGTATAAAATGCCGAAAGATCGTCCCTGGGGCATGTCACTCAATTGTATCCCGGAAGGATATATTCTGCCGATCACGGAGGATCTGAAAAATGCAGCAGGAGCCGCTGGGCCTGAAGGTTACAAACTTCGGGAAAGCGAAGATGCCAGGGGCATGACAACAACTCCTGAAGGTTACAAACTTCGGGAAGCACCACGAGTCTCGGCCGTAATGACTATACTACCACCCGTGGTACACACTATCCCGGAGGGACAGATTCCACAGATACCTTCTGGTGGAAACAAAAGTATAGATAACAGAATGAAGGAGTTCCAGGAACAGTTCCTGGAAATGCAGAAGGAACTGCAAGCCATTCGCGGTCAGGACCTATTTGGAAAAGACGCCGCAGACCTTTGTTTGGTCCCCAATGTGAAATTTCCGCACAAATTCAAGGTGCCCAAATTTAAAAAATACAAGGGTAACTCTTTCCCTCAAAGCCATTTGGTGATGTACACTAGGAGGATGTCAACACAAATAGAGAACAACCAACTACTGATCCATTACTTTCAGGATAGTTTAACCGGTGCCGCACTCAAATGGTACATGGGTTTAAACCGCACTAAGATCGCCACTTTCAGAGATCTTGGCGCTGCTTTCGTTCAACAATATAAGTATAACCTGGACATGGCACCAGACAGAGATCAACTCAGAGCCATGTCGCAGAAGGACAAGGAAACCTTTAAGGAGTATGCTCAGAGATGGTGTGAAATCGCCGCCCAGATTTGTCCACCTCTTGAGGAAAAAGAGATGACAAAGATCTTCTTGAAAACCTTGAGCTAATTTTACTATGACAGAATGGTCGCCAGTGCACCCAGTGACTTCACCGAGATGGTGGGCATGGGAGTTCGTCTTGAGGAAGCAGTCCGAGAAGGACGTTTAGTTAAAGATGTTGGATCATCAAGTAGTACAAAACGATACGGTAGTGCTCTCCCTAAGAAAAAAGAGCAGGATATTGGGAATATCTCTCTCAGAAACCAAAGGCAATGGTACCAACCAGTAGCAGCTGTAACTCCCGCATTCAACCCTGCGCCTATTCCTATGTATCAACCTCAGGTTGCGCAAAGCCAACCGAATCAACAGCAATATCAGCAAAGGACACAACAGCCTCTTCAGCAGGCTCGTCCTTCATATAACAACAACCGTACAACGCGACCACCAGGGTTTGACCCTATACCGATGTTGTACGCAGAATTGTTTCCACTCTTACTGGTCAAGGAACATGTCCAAACCAGGTCTCCTCTTACAATACCGGAAAATTTGCCTTTTTGGTTCAAAGTGGATCAGACTTGCCCTTACCATCAAGGAGGACCAGGGCATAACATAGAAAATTGTCTCAGTTTTAAATCCGATGTGAAAAAGGTTGTTAGGAGCAGGGTCTTATCTTTCAAAGATACGAGTCCTAATGTTCTCACGAACCCGTTGCCTCAACACGAGAAAGCTGCGGTAAATTTGATAGAAGGAGAGTCTAACAACAGCTATCAAATTCATGATGTACACTTGTTGAGGACCAATCTGGTCAAGATGCATCGCAGACAGAGCGGGTATGGCCATATACCACCTCACAATTATCACCAGTGTGATATCTGCTCTAAAGATAATCAAGGGTGTTCTGTGGTGCAATCAGCTCTACAGGAACTGTTGGATCTTGGATGGATCCAGGATCACCGAATTCATGGGGTCAACATGACTTATGCAAATTCCAACATCATTCAGAACCACGACATCTGTGCGATGAATGTCAACTTAGTGGCAATGCACTCAAGGCAAAGCCAGTATCATAATCTGCCGTGGCACGATTACAATTTCTGTCTAATTTGCTCAGTAAACAATCAGGGATGCTCTTTTATACAAGAGGCCCTCCATCGTCAGATGGATCTTGGATGGATCCAGGACTAGGGGTGGGAATAGGCTGGGCCGAGCTAGGCTTTGCCAAGCCTGAGCCTGGCCTGCTAAAAAATTCAAAGCCTAAGCCTGGCCTATAGCCTACCATAGGCTTATTTTTAGGCCTAAGCATGGCCTTTTCGAAGGCCTGATTAGCCTACTAGCCTATTTAAAAGCCTACTTCATTTGAACACCTGTAAATAAGAAATTCAACTAATGTTAAATAGACTAACAAGTTAGAAGATCAATGAGATTAAATGTTTGTTTTCATTGTCTCGTTCAAGTTTTCTTATTAGCATAAGTTTGGTGATACTATTTGTTGAAGATAACTTATGAGAAAAACTTATGAAAACAACCTATGACATTGTTTATAATGTTTTTTCAACTTATTTTCATAAGTTCTTCAAGATAACTAAGTTTTATTTTCGTATTTTAATTCAAAGTACAAAATAGAATATAATAATAATAAATTTATTGATTTTTTCTTAAATAGGCCAGCCTGATAGGCTTAAAAGGCTTTTCTTACGGCCTGTGGCCTAGCCTATTTAGCTAAATAGGCTTATAAAAAAGCCTAGGCCTTTTCTATTTAAGAAAAAGCCTGGCCTGGCCTGAGCCTATGTAGGCTAGGTCGTAGGCCCCTGTTAGGTGGCCTGGCCTATTCCCACCCCTATCCAGGACTGCCATGATAAAAATCCTTATCAGGTCAACATGATTCAGATCTTCGATATTCGCTTGATGAATACCAGCTTGGTAGAATTACACGCTAAGCAAGTCCAGCTCGGTTTTCTGACTTCGCATGAGTATCAGAACTGTACAGTATGCCGTGAGAGTGTCCAAGGATGTGATCTTGTTCAAAGAACTTTGCAACACTTGTTAAACCATTGGTGGCTTCCGATTTATCTAGACGAAGACCGCAACAAGCCAGCATGATTAATGGGAACCCTACTAGGCATCAAAGTCAGGATGTTCGATCTATGGAAGCGGACCTAGTGAGGTTACACTGCATTCAAAGCGGACGTGGCCAGGTACCACCACATAACTACGAGCGCTGTAGAGTCTGCTCGAAAAATAACTAAGGATGTTACCTCGTGTGAGCATCCCTTCAGAGCCAATTAGACCGTGAAGAGATTCAACCATGTCCGGTTTCGAGGTCCATCAACTTGATGCCCGGCTATTTCGCTGACCAGATCAAGGATGTTGTTGTAATCTCTGATGGCAAGAGGACCAAAGATGTTTGTACCATCATCCCTCTACTTGACGAATCGAAGGTTCTTAACCAAGAACTGATTAAAGTTACTTACGATAGTCAGAGAAATCAGAAGGCTCCTGTAGTTATCTATCTGCCGGGACCAGTGTCGTACAAATCGTATAAGGCGATCCCTTACAAATACGGTGCAACAACAATTGAGAATGGAAAGGAAATTCCATTACCCTCCGTCGTGAATATTATAGACATCAGTCGAGTAACACAGAGCGGTCGAATCTTCAACAGAGGAGTTGGAGAACCTAACAGAGAAAAGGAACTTCAGACAGAAGCTCCCAATCCACCAGTCGGTCAATCCAGTGACCCCGGCCTTTCAAAGAACAATGATGAGATGCTGAAGCTCATCCAAAGGAGTGAATACAGCATTGTTGATCAGATGTTACAAACTCCTTCAAAGATCTCTGTGTTATCTCTTTTACTCAGTTCCAAAGCCCACAGAGAGGCTCTACAAAAAGTCTTGGAACAGGCCTTTGTGGAACAGGATGTGTCAATAAGACAATTCGACAGCATCATCTCCAACATCACTTCCTGCAATAACTTGGGGTTTAGTGATGAGGAATTGCCAGAAGATGGCAAAAGTCACAACATGGCGCTCAATATCACAGTTAACTGCCATGACGATGCCTTAGCCAGCATGCAGGTAGATACCGGATCGGCTCTCAACGTTATGCCAAAGTCCACTCTAATGTGACTATCATTCAAAGGATCTCCGATGAGAGGCAGTGAGGTCGTCGTCAAAGTTTTTTTCAGATCCCGAAAAACAGTTATCGGCGAAGTCGACCTTCCCATAACTATCGGTCTTCACACTTTCCATGTCACTTTCCAGGTCATGGACATCCGAGCAATATATAGCTATTTGTTGGGACGATCTTGGCTACACGAGGATGGGGAAGTCACTTCGACACTTCACCAGAAGCTGAAGTTCATCAAGAATGACCAACTCATCATGGTCTGTGGAGAACAAGCCTTGATCGTGAGTAACCTTTCATTGTCCACTTGTGTAGAACCCGAGGAGGTTGTTGGAACTCAGTTCCAGGCACTTTCGGTAAGCAATGAGAATCAATTAGAGAAAGGAACATCGATTTCCTCGTACAAAGATGCTCTCGAGGTGATCAAAAGTAACAATGCAAAGGGATGGGGACAGCTTGTTATTCCTACTGACAATAAAACAAAGAAGGGTCTTGGTTTTTCTGCAACCTGTACCCAGACTGCTACTAACGATGAAAGTTTTCATCCCATTTAGGACTTCTTCCATAGTGGAGGTTTCCTCCACCCAGTATCTCAAGAAGTATATACCATCAAAGAGGGTGATTCCTGCGATACAGATGAAGGGTGGAAGTCGTATCTTAACGAGGACGGTTATATGTCTCAGGAAGAAGTACCTATGCCCTTTTTCTATCCTGCACAAAGTCTGAGATTTATACCAAGGTCAGATGTCAAAATGATAAACGGAGATTGTGATCCGGAAGGATGTTGTGCTCCACCAAACTCATTAGAGGAAGACACTCTGATGAAAGACTACTTTGACCACGACTATTATGGCCCAATGGATGGCCTGCCTATCTGACATCCGTACCCCAGAGACTCGGGGCAAGAAAATCAGCCGAATAAAGAAAATCAACTGAGCATCATTGAAAAGAATACCTGCATCCCCACCATGTCATGGGATCAACACTCAGGGCATTTAGAAAATATCCAGCACGACGATGAATTCGCGAAGTTTGCAGGACTAGAATTCATTAACTATGCTTTTCCTGAGGTCAGCGTCATCGAAAGGGATGACTCCTCCAGTTCCAAGTAAATATGGAACACCTTAGGACAACCGAGTGGCAAGTACGACTTCTTGGTCAGGTACACCGCTCCTGAAAACTCTCATATCAGGCTCGAGGACATCCAGCCAACTGGAAGGGGAGATTTACCTGAGACCATAAATATTATGCAAAATACAACTGAGGAATCCTTCTACGACAACTCTGCCTGGGAGACAGATTCCAAAGATCCCGCTCCACTAGAAATCAGTGTTATTTATGAAAACAAATCAAGAAAGGTACCAGACTTTGTGATTCACCGAGGAGTTCGCCGCCAATGGGTTGCAGTCGATGTTCCAAAGATCGTTCATAAGTCTAAGTAATTGTCGTCTTTATCTTAACCTTTCACCCTGCCCAGTTGAAACGGATGTTTTGATAGGGCTCACTTTCTGTAAATGTACCTCTTCGCTTCGCCCAAAGCGGCAGAGTGTTGTTTTATAGGGTTGTAGTTTCAAGAATTGATAAAATCATAAATAAAATAAACGTCATTCTGTAATTTCTGCATTAATTGATGTTTTCTCTTTTCGCTTTTTCAGAAAATGGTAATCCTAAAAAAACAATTCAAATAATAAAAACAAGCAGTTTTCCAAAAAAAATTACACTGCACACACTCTTGCATTTTCTCTATCTCTTCTAAAAAATAATCATCACGTCATGCCGATTGCTTGTTTTAAACCCCATTGAAACATACGATCCAATGCCTTCTCCCAACTTTGAATTCCCGGTATTTGAGGCTGAAGAAGAAGATAACGACGAAATTCCAGAAGAGATCTCCCGATTACTCAGACAAGAGGAAAGGTCCATTAAACCTCACAAGGAGTCGTTGGAAACGGTCAACTTGGGTTCAGAAGAAGAAAGAAAAGAAGTCAAGATTGGGGCACTACTCAGTCCAACTGTCAAAGAAAGTTTGACAAAGCTTCTCAAAGAATTTCCCGATGTATTCACTTGGTCCTATCAGGACATGCCAGGGTTGGATACCAGCATCATGGAACATCATCTACCATTGAGATAAGAATGTCCGCCAGTAAAACAGAGGTTAAGACTGACTTACCCAGACATGCCCATCAAAATCAAGGAGGAAGTACAAAAACAGATTGACGCAGGTTTCCTCTCCACATCAGAATATCCTCAATGGTTAGTCAACATCGTACCAGTTCCGAAAAAGGACAGAAAGGTCAGAATGTGTGTGGATTACAGAGATCTAAATAAGGCTAGTCCAAAGGACGACTTTCCTTTACCATACATTGACATGCTGGTTGACAGTACAGCAAAGTTCAAAGTCTTCTCCTTCATGGATGGATTCTCGGGCTATAATCAGATAAAAATGGCGCTGAAAGACATGGAGAAAACTTCGTTCATCACCCCATGGGGTACCTTTTGTTACAAGGTAATGTCGTTCGGTTTGAAGAACGTCGGGGCAACCTATCAAAGGGCCATGACTACTCTTTTTCATGACATGATACACAAATAAATAGAGGTATATATCGATGATATGATTGCCAAATCTAAGATAGAAGAAGAGCATGTGACCCACCTGTTAAAACTATTCGAGCGGTTGAGAAAGTACAAACTCCGCTTGAATCCCAATAAGTGCACCTTCGGTGTCCGTTCAGGAAAACTTTTAGGGTTCATCGTCAGCCAGAAAGGAATTGAGGTTGATCTTGACAAGGTCAAGGCCATTCAAGAAATGCCTTCTCTAAGGACTAAAAAACAAGTCAGGGGATTCCTGGGACGTCTGAACTACATTTCCAGATTTATATTCCTCATGACCGCGACATGGACGCCGATCTTTAAATTACTTAAAAAGAATCAGGATTGCGTTTGGACAAAAGACTGCCAAATCGCCTTCGACAATATCAAAGAGTATCTGTCAAACCCACCGATTCTATCACCTCTAGTGGAAGGAAGACCGCTGATCATTTACTTAACAGTCTTGGAAGACTCGATGGGTTGTGTACTTGGCCAACAAGATGAAACAAAAAGAAAAGAGTCTGCCATCTACTACTTGAGCAAGAAATTCAGCGACTGCGAATCTCTGTACACTATGCTCAAGAAAACTTGTTGTGCTTTTGCTTGGGCAGCCAAACGCCTTCGCCAGTATATGATTTTTCACACTACTTGGTTAATCTCCGAAATGGATCCGATCAAGTACGTCTTTGAAAAGCATGCTCTCACGGGAAGGATCGCCCGCTGGCAGATGTTGTTATTGGAATACGACATTGAGTACCACGCTCAGAAAGCCATTAAAGGAAGTATTGTAGCTGATCATTTGGCTCATCAACCGATTGAAGATCAAAAATCAGTCGGGTTTTACTTCCCAGACAAAGATGTCATGTATTTAAAGATGAAAGACTGCGATGAACCGCTACCCAGTGAAGGGCTAGAACCAGGTTCCCAATGGGGACTAATTTTTGACGGAGCTGTCAATCATTATGGAAATGGAATTGGGGCAATCATCATAACACCTCAGGGTACCCACATTCCTTTCACCGCCCGACTTACGTTCAAGTGCATAAACAACGAGGCCGAATACGAAGCTTGTATCATGGGTCTCGAAGAAGCGATCGACTTAAGGATCAAGAACTTGGATGTATATGGCGACTCAACCCTGGTTATCAATCAAATCGAAGGAGATTTGAACACATACCAATCAGGATTAATTCCTTACAAAGACTACGCGAGAAGGTTGTTACCATTCTCCAAAAGAATCGAGTTTCATCACATCCCTCGTGAAGAGAATCACATGGCTGATGCACTAGCCACTTTCTCTTCCATGATTAGTGTAGGTCAATGGAATGACATACCTAAGATCGACATAATGCGCATTGAACGGCCCGCTTACATTTTCACGATCGAAGCAGTCATAGACGATAAACCTTGGTATCACGATATCAAATGCTTCCTTCAGAAACAAGAGTACCCTCCTGGGGCATCCAAAAAGGACAGAAAGACCCTCAGAAGGTTGGCAGGCAACTTCTTCCTGAGCGGTGATACACTCTATAAGAGAAACTACAACATGGTCTTGCTCCGATGCGTAGATAGACCAGAAGCAAACATGCTAATGAAGGAAATTCATGAAGGATCCTTTGGCACTCATGCCAACGGACACACAATGGCGAGAAAAATTCTGAGAGCAGGGTACTACTAGTTGACCATGGAATCCGATTGCTACAAGTACATGAGGAGGTGTCATAAGTGTCAGATATACTCAAACAAAATTTATGTACCACCAACGCATCTCAAAGTTCTTTCTTCCCCATGGCCTTTTTCTATATGGGGAATCAACATTGTTAGTTCTTGTGATTGGCTAAAATTTTGGTAAAACAATGTTAATGTCATGGTTGATGTTTCAACATGAGCTTCTAACATTATTGTTATGTTTAGTTAACATTCTGGTTTTGTTAAAGTTGTAAGAGTTGCAGTTGTGTGCTGATGTTAAACCCGATGTCTTGACATCAGTTGTGAACATCAGTCTGAGATGATTTATTAGGGCTGCGCGTGTTTCTGGGTTTAATGAGATATTCTGCTGAAGAGAATCAGAGATTGCAGGAGAATATCATGGGTTAGATATATTTTGTTACAATCATGTATGAAGAAGATTAGTTTGTTGCTAATTTAATTCCAAAAAGATATGGAGAATAATTAGAGTTAATTATGAAGATTTAATTGAAGATCTATTTAGTAGCAGAATCTTTTGCAGATTTGTAGCAAAAGATTTGTTGTGATTTGAAGGCCCAAATCCAGTTGGGAAAAAGTTATAAATAGAATGCTTGTAATCTAGAATGGACACGGGTCCAAGATGTAGATCATTAGGGCTTTGTCTAAGTGAACCACTTGGGTTGTGAGATGGTCACTGTGTTCTTACTCAGAAACCTGTAGGTAATGAGTTTTGTATTGTTCTTGGAGGAAGCTTTGAAGCAACTCCAAGGTGTGTCATGGAAGTGTGACTTCTACTTTTCTGTGATTGAAGAGTTGTTGGAAATCAAGTTGTTGATGCAGTGGCTGAGATGTTGACTGCTAGACATCATTGCGATGATTGGAAGTGAGATGGAGTCTCTTATCTAGGGAAGACTTAGATAGAAGGGTCATTGGGCAGTGATTAAATTAGGTAGATTGTCAACTGGTTTGTTGAGTCTGTAATTTGATACTACAAATAGTGGACTTCCTTCCTGGCTTGGTATGCCCCCAGATGTAGGTTGTTAGACCGAACTGGGTGAACAATCCTTGTGTGCTTTTCAGTTCTTTTATTGTCTTGTTCATACAGCAGATATTGATGCTGTGACATCACACTTAACATCACATATCTGATACCAGAATTTCAATTGGTATCAGAGCAGGCATCCTATCTGTTTCTGGATGAGATCTAGGGAAGATACTTTCTGGTTCATGAGCAAGGAAGATAGTTTTGCTGAGTTATGGACTTGGTTAGTTCATATAGTGGATTGTATGATCCCTTGAAGTGAAGGATGGACTATTCATGATAGAGTATGTAGAACTGCTATTGTGAGTTTGATTTGTTGGCACTTGGTTTATGGTGATGGTGTGCAAGGATTATTGAGTAGTTGTTGAAGAGTTATTGTGTGTAACTCTGGTTGGTTCTTGTATCTCTGGTGGTGAGATTCTAGGAAGGTATTCTCTTGGAAAGACATTAGGGTTTGGTCTCCCCAGCAGGATATTCTATGATGTTGTAGTTTATGCAAGACAGCTTCAACCATTTGGTTAGAGATGCCAAAGATACTTGAGGATTATCTCATATCTTTGTTTTGGGAAAGAAGTTATCATAAGGTGAATGGATCTTATTAAAGACTGTTTGACATGGAAGTTTCAGAAGAAGAATATATTTCAAATCAGGCATTGAAGACCAAACTGTCCAGAACAGTGATTCCTTCTTTATCAATTTTCTTGATGGTGAAAGAAAAGGGTGGAGCCAAAGCAAAAGAGTATCTCTGTCAAATCTTTCATGCGGGAGTGAAGATCTTGATAAGTTACCTCTTAAGCTTAGTTGTGGTGACCTAATTAGGAGGATCTTCCTGGATACATGTTTCTGATTTTCAAAATCATGAACTGGAGGAAGTTTCATCAAGAAAGAAGCTGAGCTTAATATGTCAATTCTAATATCTCGACATCGCGTTACACATCAGTAGTTTATGGTAAATGCTAATTCAAAGACCTATTAGATTGTAGCTGTTTTGGAGGATCACTGAAGTTGTGAAGTTGAAATGTTGTTCATAATGTCATAGCATTTCAGCAGGAGTTGGTTGAAGAAAAGGTAGTTATCTTGATAGCAGAAGAGAAGGAAATGATCCTTGTTTAAACTAAAATGTCTGAGGACAAGTTTATAGGGAAAATGCATCCAAGAGTTTGTGTGTAGTAGCAGGGTAAATCATCCTGTGGTCAATTGGTGTTTGCATGAGCTCTTTCAGTTTTGTCCCTTGAAGGATTCAAAGTAGCCGATTGTCTATGGTATGTTTATGCAGAAGGATGGCAGTTATCACTCTTAAGTTAGACAAGACGTCTGAACCTTATGCTTGTAAGAAGAAGCTTCTGGAAGAGTGTGTTATGCAAGTTACTGCAGTTTTGTTGAAAGTTTATATGTTCTCGTGTGTTCCCTATAAGAGATATGTGTGGATTAATATGATTGTAGTCTCCAAATCCATAGGAGATGTTTAATGTGATTTAGACTAATGTCAGAACTGATGTTGAAACATCATTTCAGTTCTTTGCTCAGGGCGGAGTAACAGATCAAGACACTGACCTAACTTGGAAGGCTTTTGTGGTATGAATGGTTATCATGATGGCGATTGTGTGAGAAGGTTACCTTGACAGGAGTTGAGTATTTATCTGCTTTTGATAAGGTTGTGCATTCAACTAATGACAAAATACATTGACGGGAGACTATGTATATGTCTGATGTAAAAGTTCAGGACTGTTGAAATGTTGAGAATATATTTTTCTCTATGTGGCTATTTATTTCTCTTCGAGGTGTGTTGGTGTGTGAGAACTCTGTGAAACAATCATGATGGTTAAAAGAATCTTGAGATTATAACAATAAGATTGTATGTTCTATAGTGTATTTAGAAATGGCATTATTTGGTATAGTTATGGGGTAGTCTTGGACTACTTATTTTCTGAAGATTCAGATGTGGTAGGTTTAAATTCTTTGGAGTTTCTAAGCAGGATAGAAGTTGTCTACTCAAACTTGACTGTTGAATCAAGTCTATGAGAGCATGGAAATCTGTTTTTGCAAAGGGAGGAGGTTCTTCTGAGTGGCAGAAGGTAGAGCTGAATTCAACAGTTGGATGACATAATGTTCTGACATCTAGCTTAACATCAGGAGTCTCAGCTGGTGTTGTGGCACATCAGCTAATGATAGGGTGATCTACAGGAATGAATAATAGGATGCTTCAAAAATATCGTTCTCATGACAGTTTGTGGGAGCTGCAGGAAGGAGAAGATGTTACATGACCATGGCCTAGGGAGTCTAAGTGTGTTTGCTTTTGAGCAAGTGGAACATGTGACTTGAAGATCAAGTTTCCTTGGTGGATCAAGATATCTTTGTGAGTGTTCTAACAAACTTGAAAAGGTTAAAATGTGGCATTTGATTGTTTTCATATGAGGATTCATGAATGAGGTGATCAAACTGTGGCATATGGTAGGTCTCAGAAGTGGATACGAAGAATCAAGATAATCAGAGTATGGCAGCTGATTATTATTGAGAAATGTCTTGGAACAAGTTACTCTTGGGTAGAAGGGTGATGAGTTGAAGACTCAAGGAGATTATTCTTCTTGAAGGTGGATGAGAGTTTATTAGATTACTATGTTATAGTAAGTCTAGCTGGTGGAGCATATCAAGAATCATGGTGATGATATCTTGGTGTGTAGCAGATGTTCTAACTTGTGTTAGGACATTATCTGGTTAAATATCCTTGGTGAAGGATGATTTTGCTCTGGTTCAGGAGCTTGGTGCCTACATTATGCCTAAGGATCGTCTACATAGTCATACGGGAGAATGATGAAGTAGAAGGTCTGCCTTGGATGGAGATTGTAGAGAAGACTGAAGTAGATCAAGTATTGATTGAAAGTCTGAAGGTGAAGAGTATGATAGAGAATGACTGCCTTTGGAGAGTTGGGTGTTCTATGTGACTTTGGACTTTATCTAACTGTTTGTTTGAAGGAGGTTGGTGATCCTTATGAATAGTGTAACGTCCGGTCAGTCCGGTCAGTTTTGTCAGTTTTGTCTTTTTATTTAATTGAGTCATTTTGAGTGTCTTATTATTATATTATTTTATTTCTGACTTTTATGTGAAAATATGTTATTTTTCATCGTGATTATATTTTATCGGGTTTTGGGAGCGTTTGCGAGATATTTGAGTGTAGGGGTATTTTGGGGATTTCACTTTAATTTTGTTAAGTTAGTATAATAGAAAGAATAGAGAGAAAATAGAAAAGGAAAGAAAAAGAGAAGAAGAAAAGTAGAGAGAAAGAAGAAGAGGAGAAAGAAAAAGAGATAGAGAGAGAACTTGGGAAAAATCTAGAAATCGATCAACCGACTTTTCTATACGCTATTAAATCGGGTAAGGGTGCGAAACTCGATTATACTATGTTTGTGTATGATTATGTATGTGTGTATTGGATTGTTTGTTGTGTTTTCATAGTTTTCTATTCTAGGTCGATGTTGAGAAATCGATGTTTTCGCGGTTGGAAATCGACGTAAATGTGGCAGAATGTTTGTTGCCATAATTAGAATAGGTTCTGATTGATATATGTTGATTTGGAAATGTTTTGGTTGGAAAAATATGGATTTTAGGTTTTCAACAGCGCTGAAGAATTCTGAGTTTTCGCAGGTTCGCCTAGCGAACCTAGAGCGAAGGTGGTAGCGAATGAATTTTCGCGGGTTCGCCTAGCGAACCAGTTAGCGAAGGTCAGCGAAGGTTCGCTGAGTTGTTCGCCTAGCAAACTTTGTGTGTTTTTGGGTCTGGTGTTTGCTGCCTTGGTTCGCCAAGGGGTTCGCCTAGCGAACTTTGTGTCTGTTTTCTAGCTGGTAGTGGGTTCGCTGGACATTCGGCTAGCGAAGGGAGTAGCGAATGCTCGCTAGAGGGTTCGCCTAGCGAATATGGCTGTTTGTGCAATTTTGTTTTCTTCCTAACTTTTGATCTGTGGTTCGGTTTGAGGTGTGGTTTGATGCGTTAGAAAGCTTATAAAATGTACTTTCTTATTGTAATGGTTTTGAAATTGTTGGCCGATTAAATTAGGTCGGGAATTAGAAAATATGTTGTTTTGTTGACTTTTGTCGTTTTAATTGTGTGAACTTGATGTGTATATGCAATTTGTTGTGGATGGGAATATTGTATGACTTGTGTGTTGTTGGGTGATGAAAGTGCATGAAATATATGTCGTGATGATGGGTGGTGGCCTTAGGGCAAGAAATTGCAATGTGTGGTAATTGATGATATATGCATGATTATGGATGTGTATATGTGTGCATTTTAAATGTCATGAGTCATTGTATGCCAAGCATCATGATATGCATTCTTGTGACGTCCTGAGTGACGGATTGATTCTAGAGGGAATCTGCTATAACATCGTGCGCCTTAAAAATAAGAGGTATGAATCGCCTTAAAAATAAGAGGACCAAAAAGGATGGTTATAGACGATCGTGTGCCCATGTGGGGTGTGAGCGATCGGATCATGTGCCCGTGTGGGGTGTGAACGATCCATAAATGTCGTGTCCCCGTGTGGGGTGTGAGCGACGGGTAACATCGTATGCCCGATGGGGAGTTACAGTGATGTAACGAGCGATGATTCCAGCAGAGTTCCTGAGTGAACTAGTGATGAGAAACATTGGAAGTCGGTACCGCATGTGCATTGCATAGAGTCATTGTGTCGATCTCTGTGGATTTGAATAAATCATGGATTAATTGTGTATGGAATTGTGAATGTCATTAATGAGATGGAATATGTATAATTATGTTGATGATGAGTGCATTGTGTATGATTGATATGCATTGGTGATGGATACCTGATAATTGTACTGTGTTATGTTGTATTTGATTGTGGTGCATTTGTGGTGAGAATGTTTTACTTGTGGATTTCTGTGTTAATATATAATTATATGCAACTGTATTATGATTGTGTTTCTCACCCTTCTGCATGTTTTATAATGCTCTATGAGGCATTGCAGATTAGAGTTGCTGGAGGTCTTTTTGTGAAGCTTAGGTCTTCATTCTTTTGCCGGTCGGCTCTGATATGTAACACCGGGTAGTTAGGGAGGTTGTTTGTGATTATTTGTATTATGTATATGTATCTTTTGGTTTGTACATGTATGATGTTGTATATGACAAACAAACTTTTCATGATATATATATATATATATATATATATATATATATATATGAGATTCAGTTACAGATTTTCCGCTTTTATTCTGTATTTGAATTGTGGGTGTACTACTACCTGAATGGTTGCATATCTTTATGAGCAGGTGTTGTATGTTTGTTTCAAATTGATGTGGCACCCCTTTCTATGCCGTGAATGTTTTAATTATACTCTGATGAAATTTTGAATTTTATTTATCGCTTTAATAGCTTGGGGGTATAGATTGGGGGTGTTACATTAAGTGGTATCAGAGCCAGTTCGTGTTAGTTTGTGTCAGTCCTTTGTCGGGGTTGGCGTTTGGAGTGAGCTGTTTGTTTAACCATAGTTTCTGTTATTGGAAATGAACAGCATATGGCTGGTAGGAATGATGCTGCTTTGGCTGCTGCGATGCAAACTATGGCTTGGGCTGTGCAGGGTGCACCTAATGCTGCTGGTAATGATGAGTTCAGGAAGAACAAACCGCCTGTCTTTAAAGGGAGACACGATCCTGATGGTGCACAGATTTGGTTGAAAGAGATTGAAAGGATTTTCCTAGTTATGGATTGTGCTGAGGATCAGAAGGTGAGACTGGGTACTCATATGTTGCAGGAGGAGGCTGATGATTAGTGGGTTAGTACTAGTCAGGTGTTGGAAGTTGGGGATGAAGAAGTTACTTGGGAATTATTTAGCCGGGAGTTTCTGAGTAAGTATTTTCCCGAAGATGTAAGAGGAAAGAAGGAAATTGAGTTCTTGGAATTGAAACAAGGTAATATGTCTGTTGTTGATTATACTGCTAAGTTTGTGGAGCTTGTGCAGTTTTATCCTCATTATGCTGAAGCGACTGCGGAGTTCTCTAAGTGTGTGAAGTATGAAAGCGGATTGCGTCCTGAGATTAAGCAGGCAATCGATTATCAAAGGATTCGAAGGTTTTATGATTTGGTGGAATGTTGTAGGATTTATGAAGAGGATAGTAAGGCTCGTTCTACTCACTATAAGAGTGTGAGCGAGAGGAAAGGGAAGCAACAGTTCTGTGGTGGTCCGTATGTGACACCAGCTGATAAGGGTAAACAAAGGGGTACTTTTGATCGAAGGCCCAGTGGTGGAGGTATGTATGGTCCTATGAGGCGTTATGAATGTGGTGAGTTGGGGCATCGTCAGTTTGAGTGCAGGAAAGATATGAGGAAGTGTGCTAATTGTGGAGGTGTCGGACATGTCGTAGCTGATTGTAAAAGGAAGAATGTGTTGAAGTGTTTCAACTGTGGTGAACCTGGTCATATTAGCACGAAGTGCCTGAAACCGAAGCAGACTCAGTCTGGTGGGAAAGTGTTTGCATTGGCAGGGACTCAGACTACTAATGCAGATCGTCTGATCAGAGGTACTTGTTTTATTAATAGTACGCCTTTAGTTGCTATTATTGATACTGGAGCGACTCATTCGTTTATTTCGTCTGAGTGCGCTAAGTGTTTGAATCTTGTGTTGTCTTTGATGGATGGTGAGATGGTTATTGATACTCCAGCGATGGGGTCAGTAACTACTTCTTTGGTTTGTTTGAGTTGTCCTTTGACCATTTATGGTAAAGACTTTGAGATGGATTTGGTGTGTTTGCCGTTGGAGGGTTTAGATGTGGTTTTGGGAATGAATTGGTTGCAGTTTAATCGGGTTCATATTGATTATTATCATAAGCTGGTAAGGTTTCCTTCTCTTGAAGAAGATGAAGACTCAAGTTTCTTATCTACCAAAGAGTTGAAGAGACTTTTGGCGGATGAAGCTCAGTTGTTTGGGTTGTTTGCGTCGTTGACTGTGGATAGTCAAGTTTTGCTTGATGTGTTTCCGGTTGTGTGTGATTTTTTGGAAGTGTTTCCTGAGGATATTTCAGACTTGCCGCTAGAGAGAGAGGTGGAGTTTTCGATAGATCTAGTTCCTGGTACTAGACCTGTTTCTATGGCACCTTATCGTATGTCGGCATCTGAGTTGGTAGAGTTGAAGAAGCAATTGAATGAATTATTGGAGAAGAGGTTTGTGAGGCGAAGTGTTTCTCCTTGGGGTGCTCCAGTTTTGTTGGTGAAAAAGAAAGATGGAAGTATGCGGTTGTGTATTGATTATCGCCAGTTGAATAAGGTGACGATTAAGAATAAGTATCCTCTTCCAAGAATTGATGATCTGATGGATCAGTTGGTTGGTGCTTGTGTGTTTAGTAAGATTGATTTGAGGTCGGGGTAACATCAGATTAGGGTGAAGGAGGAAGATATTCAGAAGACGGCTTTTAGGACACGATACGGTCATTATGAATATTATGTGATGCCGTTCGGGGTTTCTAATGCGCCAGGTGTGTTTATGGAGTACATGAATCGTATTTTCCACGAGCATTTGGATCGATTTGTTGTTGTGTTTATTGACGACATATTGATTTATTCTAAGTCTCGAGAGGAGCACGCGGAGCATTTGCGTATTGTTTTGCAGGTTTTGAAGGAAAATAAGCTTTTTGCCAAATTGTCCAAGTGTGAGTTCTGGTTGTCGGAAGTGAGTTTTCTTGGACACGTAATTTCAGGTAATGGTATTGCTGTGGATCCATCTAAAGTAGAAGCAGTTCTACAATGGGAGGCTCCGAGATCTGTTACTGAAATTAGAAGCTTTTAGGGTTTGGTCGGTTATTATCGAAGGTTCATTGAAGGTTTTTCTAAGCTAGCACTTCCTTTGACCCAGTTGACTTGTAAAGGGCAAGCGTTCATTTGGGATATTCGGTGTGAGGAAAGTTTTAATGAGCTGAAGAGAAGATTGACGACAGCTCTGATTTTAATTTTGCCGAATCCTACTGAACCGTTTGTGGTGTTTTGTGATGCGTCTTTGATTGGTCTAGGTGGTGTGCTAATGCAAGACGGTAAGGTCATGGCGTATGCTTCGAGGCAATTAAGAGTGCATGAGAAGAATTACCCTACGCATGATTTGGAGTTAGCGGCTGTGGTGTTTGTGTTGAAAATTTGGAGGCATTATCTTTTCGGTGCAAGGTTTGAAGTCTTTAGTGATCACAAAAGTTTGAAATATCTGTTTGATCAGAAGGAACTGAATATGAGGCAACGAAGATGGTTGGAATTTTTTAAGGACTACGACTTTGGCTTGAATTACCATCCTGGTAAAGCTAATGTGGTAGCCGATGCGTTGAGCCAAAAATCATTGCATATGTCCGCTTAAATGGTTAAGGAGTGGGAACTTTTGGAATCGTTTAGAGATTTGAGTTTGGTATGTGAAGTGACGTCGGATAGTGTAAGGTTGGGTATGTTGAAGGTTACTAATGATTTTCTGATGACGGTAAGTGAGAAACAGAAGTTGGATGTGAAATTGGTGGATTTGATGTTGGTTGGCGGAAAAGATGCGAGTGGTGATTTTCAAGTGGATATTAATGGTGTTTTGAGGTTCCGAGGTAGAATTTGCATTCCAGATGATTCGGATTTGAAACGGATGATTTTGGAAGAAGGACACCGGAGTAATTTGAGTATACATCCGGGAGCGAACAAGATGTACCAAGATTTGAAGAAGATTTTATGGTGGTCTGGATTGAAAAGAGATGTGGCTCAGTTTGTGTATGCTTGTTTGACGTTCCAGAAGTCGAAAGTGGAACATCAGAGGCCTAGTGGTTTGTTGCAACCGTTGGATATTCCTGAGTGGAAATGGGATAGCATCTCCATGGATTTTGTAACGGAGTTGCCGAATACTCAGTGAGGGCATAATGCTATTTGGGCGATTGTAGATAGGCTGACTAAATCGGCTCATTTCATTCCGATTGACATTAGTTTTTCTTTGGAGAGGTTAGCCGAGATTTATATCAGTGTGATGGTGAAGTTGCATGGAGTTCCATTGAGTATTGTTTCGGATCGAGATCCAAGGTTTACCTTGAGATTTTGGGAAAGTCTACAGAAGGCATTGGGTTCTAAATTGAGATTGAGTTCGGCTTATCATCCGCAGACGGAGAGAACGATTCAGTCTTTGGAGGATTTGTTGAGGGCTTGTGTTTTGGAACAAGGTGGTGCGTGGGATAGTTATCTTGCATTGATTGAATTCACGTATAATAACAGTTTTCATTCTAGTATTGGAATGGCACCATTTGAAGCGTTATATAGACGAAGATGTCGAACACCGTTGTGTTGGAACGAATCTGGTGAGAGTTCGGTGGTTGGACCGGAGTTGTTGCAGTAGACTCAGAGTAGACAAAAGAGTTATCATGATAGGAGGCGGAAGGATCAGGAGTTTCAAGAGGGCGATCATGTATTTCTGAGGGTTACGCCGGTAATGGGTGTTGGTAGGGCATTGAAGTCGAAGAAGCTTACTTCTCGGTTTATTGGTCCTTACCAGATATCTGCGAGAGTGGGTGTTGTGGCTTATAGGGCGGCGTTGCCGTCGAGTCTGTCGAATTTGCATGATGTGTTCCATGTTTCACAACTTCAGAAGTATGTTCCGGATCCGTCGCATGTGATTCCGATGGATGAGGTTGAGTTAAGGGAGAACCTTACGGTTGAGGCATTACCGGTGAGTATTTTGGATCGCGAGGTGAAGCGATTGCGGGGCAAGGATATTGCACTTGTGAAAGTGGCGTGGGGAGACGCTGCTGAGGGCAATTTGACTTGGGAGTTGGAGAGTCGGATGCGGGAGTCGTATCCAGAGTTGTTCGTCTCAGGTATATTTTCAAGAACGAAAATTTCTAAGTGGGGGAGAGTTGTAACGCCCGGTCAGTCCGGTCAGTTTTGTCAGTTTTGTCTTTTTATTTAATTGAGTCGTTTTGAGTGTCTAATTATTATATTATTTTATTTCTGACTTTTATGTGAAAATATGTTATTTTTCATCGTGATTATATTTTATCGGGTTTTGGGAGCGTTTGCGAGATATTTGAGTGTAGGGGTATTTTGGGCATTTCACTTTAATTTTGTTAAGTTAGTATAATAGAAAGAATAGAGAGAAAATAGAAAAGGAAAGAAAAAGAGAAGAAGAAAAGTAGAGAGAAAGAAGAAGAGGAGAAAGAAAAAGAGATAGAGAGAAAACTTGGGAAAAATTTAGAATTTGATCAACTGACTTTTCTACACGCTATTAAATCGGGTAAGGGTGCGAAACTCGATTATACTATGTTTGTGTATGATTATGTATGTGTGTATTGGATTGTTTGTTGTGTTTTCATAGTTTTCTATTCTAGGTCGATGTTGAGAAATCGATATTTTCGCGGTTGGAAATCGACGTAAATGTGGTAGAATGTTTGTTGCCATGATTAGAATAGGTTCTGATTGATATATGTTGATTTGGAAATGTTTTGGTTGGAAAAATATGGATTTTGGGTTTTCAACAGTGCTGAAGAATTCTGAGTTTTCGTAGGTTCGCCTAGCGAACCTGGAGCGAAGTTGGTAGCGAATGAATTTTCGCGGGTTCGCCTAGCGAACCAGTTAGCAAAGGTTCGCTGAGTTGTTCGCCTAGCGAACTTTGTGTGTTTTTGGGTCTGGTGGTTGCTGCCTTGGTTCGCCAAGGGGTTCGCCTAGCGAACTTTGTGTCTGTTTTCTAGCTGGTAGTGGGTTCGCTGGACATTCGCCTAGCGAAGGGAGTAGCGAATGCTCGCTAGAGGGTTTGCCTAGCGAACATGGCTGTTTGTGCAATTTTGTTTTCTTCCTAACTTTTGATCTGTGGTTCGGTTTGAGGCGTGGTTTGATGCGTTAGAAAGCTTATAAAATGTACTTTCTTATTGTAATGGTTTTGAAATTGTTGGCCGATTAAATTAGGTTGGGAATTAGAAAATATGTTGTTTTGTCGACTTTTGTCGTTTTAATTGTGTGAACTTGATGTGTATATGCAATGTGTTGTGGATGGGAATATTGTATGACTTGTGTTCTGTTGGGTGATGAAAGTGCATGAAATATATGTCGTGATGATGGGTGGTGGCCTTAGGGCAAGAAAATGCAATATGTGGTAATTGATGATATATGAATGATTATGGATGTGTATATGTGTGCATTTTAAATGTCATGAGTCATTGTATGCCAAGCATCATGATATGCATTCTTGTGACGTCCTGAGTGACGGATTGATTCCAGAGGGAATCTGCTATAACATCGTGCGCCTTAAAAATAAGAGGTATGAATCGCCTTAAAAATAAGAGGACCGAAAGCGATGGTTATAGACGATCGTGTGCCCATGTGGGGTGTGAACGATCGGGTCGTGTCCCCGTGTGGGGTGTGAGCGATCCATAAACGTCGTGTGCCCATGTGGGGTGTGAGTGACGTGGAACATCGTATGCCCGACGGGGAGTTACAGTGATGTAACGAGCGATGATTCCAGCAGAGTTCCTGAGTGAACTAGTGATGAGAAACATTGGAAGTCGGTACCGCATGTGCATTGCATAGAGTCGTTGTGTCGGTCTCTGTGCATTTGCATAAATCATGGATTAATTGTGTATGGAATTGTGAATATGATTAATGAGATGGAATATGTATAATTGTGTTGATGATGAGTGCATTGTGTATGATTGATATGCATTGGTGATGGATACCTGATAATTGTACTGTGTTATGTTGTATTTGATTGTGGTGCATTTGTGGTGAGAATGTTTTACTTGTGCATTTCTGTGTTAATATATAATTATATGCAACTGTATTATGATTGTGTTTCTCACCTTCTGTATGTTTTATAATGCTCTATGAGGCATTGCAGATTAGAGTTGCTGGAGGTCTTTTTGTGAAGCTTAGGTCTTCATTCTTTTGTCGGTCGGCTCTGATATGTGACACCGGGTAGTTAGGGAGGTCGTTTATGATTATTTGTCTTATGTATATGTATCTTTTAGTTTGTACATGTATGATGTTGTATATGACAAATATACTTTTCATGATATATATATATATATATATATATATATGAGATTCAGTTACAGATTTTCCGCTTTTATTCTGTATTTGAATTGTGGGTGTACTACTACCTGAATGGTTGCATATCTTTATGAGCAGGTGTTGTATGTTTGTTTCAAATTGATGTGGCGCCCCTTTCTATGCCGTGAATGTTTTAATTATACTCTGATGAAATTTTGAATTTTATTTATCGCTTTAATAGCTTGGGGGTATAGATTGGGGGTGTTACGAATAGCCTAATTGTGACTTCATGTGTGAGTGACTGTTGTTTATGGTCATAAGGGATAGTGGTACCAAAATGGATGTGCTCAGCAAGTGTGCTTAAATGTTTATCTCCGTCTAGAGCATTAGTTAACCATGACAGGGGGAGTACGTGTCTATGGATCTTGCTGCAAAGGTGCATATATTGTGAAGCTTGCATGATGATCAAGCTTGTGGAGACTGGCTGCCTCTTATGAGGATATAATGTCAGATAACATGTCATGACATTAGGCTGTTGGCTGGCATTGGATGGTTCTAGCCATGTGAAGCTAAGTATTTGAATCATGTGTGCACATGCTTCTGAGGAGAAGTCTGAAGACAATTTTATTGTTTTGGAATGTATAATCTTCTGTGGAGTCTTGGGTTGATAATGTTGTGAGCAAGCAGACATTGTCTGATAAGATGTCAGAACATGGTACAGGACATGGTTTTCTTGAGCCAAACAAGGAAGTATTCTGGACGGTGGTGTAAGGATAAGGTGAAACACGTGTCTTCGACTATGCATGGAACTGTTTTGGCACAATTTATGGTAAGAATCAGTTAAGAAGCAATAAAGGCGGTCAAGGCTGTAGACATTGAATGTGGATGGAGTTTTTAGTACCTAAAATAGTGTTTCTGTGACCAAGAACTTTGACATATTCAAAGCTCGTTAATTCCAAAGTAACTGGTCAGCTATTTATAGAGTTTATTCTTTTCTCCTTCAGCCAGTGAGTGTTCTTGTTTCATAAGTCTTATGGCTTTTGTTCATTTTTGGGTGAGCACTACTTGGGTCTGGTTCTGTGAGGGCTTTCTTTACCAATTTTTGGCTAAAAAGGGGGAGAAAGGAAAGGGTTTGATAAATGGTTTGCGCAGATACTGTCTGCAGTTCCAGATGTGTTTTAGAGATGTCAAAGAGGATGTCCTATCCTTAAGTTGGTGTTGAGTCTTTGTGACTTGTGTCCTGAGTTATGAACACAGTTGTGACTTGTGTTCTGAGTTACCTGGGTTGGCAGAATGGCACTTCTTAAGTTTCATCTTATGCCACAGGTTGTGTAGGGGTGTCTGATCACATAAGGTGTGCAGAACTCTCTTAGGCCACCATTGGTCTTTTATGTATAGACAGGCGTTTTTTTCTGGAGAAGTCTTCTACATTTGTTCTGGGTCTGTCCTGGAAGGAAAAAGAAATGTGTTGTATTAAGGGGGAGTATCAGATATCTTCTTCCTCATGTGCACCAAATGACTTCAGGACTTTCTACTTCTTAGGTCTTAATGTGCTGCCTGAAGTTGTTGTGTTGTGGTGCTCGGAGGTGATGTTATGGAGCTCATAGAAATGCTGGAAAGAGTTATCAAACATGATGTCCTAACATCATTCAAAATTTCCCAAGAAGATGATTCTCCATGGTTGCTGTACACAGTAGCTACTGATGGTTACTGTTAGGTTCAGTAGTTGCTGATGACTACTAACAGTAGTAGAGGGTTGTAATTGCTGCTGTAATCTGAGTTGTAATGTTTATATATTTGTTTTAGCCAAAATTAGCCAAAGGGGGAGATTGTTAGTTCTTGTGATTGGCTGAAATTTTGGTAAAACAATGTTAATGTCATGGTTGATGTTTCAACATGAGCTTCTAACATTATTGTTATGTTTAGTTAACATTCTGGTTTCGTTAAAGTTGTAAGGGTTGCAGTTGTGTGCTGATGTTAAACCCGATGTCTTGACATCAGTTGTGAACATCAGTCTGAGATGATTTATTAGGGTTGCGCGTGTTTCTGGGTTTAATGAGATATTCTGCTGAAAAGAATCAGAGATTGCAGGCGAATATCATGGGTTAGATATATTCTGTTACAATCATGTATGAAGAAGATTAGTTTGTTGCTAATTTAATGCCAAAAAGATATGGAGAACAATTAGAGTTAATTATGAAGATTTAATTAAAGATCTATTTAGTAGCAGAATCTTTTGCAGATTTGTAGCAGAAGATTTGTTGTGATTTGAAGGCCCAAATCCAGTTAGGAAAAAGTTATAAATAGAATGCTTGTAATCTAGAATGGACACGGGTCCAAGATGTAGATCATTAGGGCTTTGTCTAAGTGAACCACTCGGGTTGTGAGATGGTCACTATGTTCTTACTCAGAAACCTGTAGGTAATGAGTTTTGTATTGTTCTTGGAGGAAGCTTTGAAGCAACTCCAAGGTGTGTCATGGAAGTGTGACTTCTACTTTTCTGTGATTGAAGAGTTATTGGAAATCAAGTTGTTGATGCAGTGGCTGAGATGTTGACTGCTAGACATCATTGCGATGATTGGAAGTGAGATGGAGTCTCTTATCTAGGGAGGACTTAGATAGAAGGGTCATGGGTAGTGATTAAATTAGGTAGATTGTCAACTGGTTTGTTGAGTCTGTAATTTGATACTACAAATAATGGACTTCCTTCCTGACTTGGTATGCCCCCAGATGTAGGTTGTTAGACCGAACTAGGTGAACAATCCTTGTGTACTTTTCAGTTCTTTTATTGTCTTGTTCATACAGTAGATATTGATGTTGTGACATCACACTTAACATCACATATCTGATACCAGAATTTCAGACATGATTGGCATGATCGAACCCAAGGCTTCAAACAGACATTGATTCATCCTGGTAGCCATTGATTACTTCACCAAGTGGGTCGAAGCAGCATCATACACCAATGTGACCCGACAAGTGGTGGTCTAATTTATCAAAAACAATCTCATCTGCTGTTATGGTGTTTCAAGCCAGATCATTACTAATAAAGGATCCAACTTGAACAATAAGATGATGAAATAGTTGTGTGATGAGTTCAAGATCGAAAACCATAACTCATCTCCCTACCGACCTAAGATGAACGGAGCGGTAGAGGCGGCTAATAAGAACATCAATAAGATCATTCAGAAGATGGTTATAACCTACAAAGACTGGCATGAGATGCTACCCTTTGCCCTGCACGGTTATCGCACATCTGTCTGCACTTCAACAGGGGCAACCCCTTTCTCTCTAGTATATGGCATAGAGGCAGTGCTCCCCATAGAATTAGAGATCACATCAATCCGAGTATTGATGGAAGTCAAGCTAACGTAGGATGAATGGTGTCAAAGTCGACACGACGAACTAAATCTGATCGAAGAAAAGTGAATAACGGCTCTATGCCATGGTCAGTTGTATCAACAGAGGATGAAGAAAGCATTTAACAAAAAGGTCCGACCTCGCGTCTCCAGGAAATGAGACCTCGTGCTCAAGAAGATACAATCATTTCTCACTGATTCTCGGGGGACTATGACGGCCCATATGTGGTCAAGAAAGCCTTCTCAAGCGGCGCCTTGAGACTCGCAACCATGGATGAAGAGGAGTTTACCTACCCCACAAATGTTGACGTAGTCAAGAAATACTTCGCCTAAATAAACAAAAAAAAAAAGAAGAGAAAAAATAACGTCTCGGTGGATTGAAAACCCGAAAGGGCGGTCCAGGCAAAAATTAGAGACATAATCAAAAATCATCCCGGTGGATTAGAAATCTCAAAGTACAATCCAGGCAAAAATTATGGATTAATGGCAAGTAACTATGTCCAACAAAAGGGCAAGTCCCTCAGCAGCAGTCATGCCATCCATCAGAAAACTCCAGTCGAGGTCATCTTCGACAGAAGCTCAGGATGTCTAGAATTCAAAGTTGGTAGAAGGATATCGGTCGTTATGTTTCAATGTAGCCATTTTCCCTTAGATTACCATTTTCTAACTTTGTAAATACTCCATGGAATAACGCGCTTCGCTGATTTCCATCCTATCAA
The DNA here is from genome assembly GCA_022829125.1 of Lathyrus tuberosus. Lineage (NCBI taxonomy): Eukaryota > Viridiplantae > Streptophyta > Magnoliopsida > Fabales > Fabaceae > Lathyrus > Lathyrus tuberosus. The sequence continues at coordinate 5,154,425 of JALAZF010000298.1, read as the reverse complement.
TAAAATTTGAGTCCTTTTGCTTTTGTTTGCAATTCTTATTTGTCTTAGCTTTATCGAATGACATTTTAATATGATTAACGATTCTTGAAATAAAACAAAAATGAATTTACTTGTCAACTTTTTCTGCTTTTAAAATAAAGATGGCAATTTCTTTTAACTGTTGAACGTCGAAAGAACATTTATCGCTTCTCCCGAAGTAATCGAACCTCAAAGTGCAGAATCAAAGTACTCCTTCTAAACCAGTATGCCTGAATGAAGGATCAGCTGTGTCGGATGCGAATGTTTCGTTCGATGCCCCCGGCCGAGTTATTATCTCCTAAGCCCGATCAACGTTGTTCCCCGTGGGGACTATCTCTCCTAAGCAAGGCGGAATTCCTATCTTGAACCCGTGATACTTTTCATCCCCCGCAGTGGCCGAGTATCCAGTCATGTTCATCCACTAGTCTATATATCGCGTCAGTTTTGTCAGCATATACATACATACATCATGCATTATTAATTTACATTTATATTCATATTGCATCACTATCACGCTAGTCGGTCTTGTCCCCTAGTGATAAAAGTCCTCTCAATCGAGTTGTCAGTTCTTTCCTCGTCAGGAAGTAAATCATCTAAGCAATCTCTCTCCCAGTTTATTTCTAGATTAGAGACGGTCTTCGACCACTTTGATAACTTGAACCTCTAAAAGGCAAGGAGGCATTCGACAAACGTCACTCTTCACCATTGAAGATGATATTTTTGCTTTCCCAGATTAAGGAAAATCCCCAGGGAAAGCACCTCCAAATTGGATTACATCACATGGCATTTTTCTCTGAGAAGATCTCAAGGAAAAGTATGATGTAATACCCCTAAACAGAAAGCAGTCTCTCAAGAGACTCGTTTTCCCCAATAGAGTCAACAAATGGCGTCTTCCACATAGAAGTTTGTACACCTTTACAGCTCAGACGAATGGGAGCAAGTCTGACATCAAAACTTTTTCCCATCAAATGGCATCTCCCCAGGAAAATCCGGCAAGAAGTTTGATGAAAACCGCTACAAATAGCGTCCCTTGTCAAGAAAGTTTATTGACAAAAGAAACTGAGACCAGTTCCTTGGCTGAAGACCAGGATCGAGGGGAAGTTTATATCAGAAACTGAGACCAGATCCTTGGCTAAAGACCAGGATCGAGAGGAAGTTTACACCAGAAACTTAGGTAAAGTTCCTTGGTAGAAAACCAGGATCGAAGGGAAGTTTATTTCAGAAACTAAGACCAGTTCTGTGGCTAAAAACCAGGATCGAGGGGAAGTTTTTACCTTTTCTAAGCATCATTGCTTAGCAAAAGAAGATGGATGAGGAAACTGCCATTCATAACCACCATCAAAATTTTGGGTATTCTGATATTTAATCCTCTTGCACCCTGAATGCCCGAATACCTTCGCCATTCACACCTTCGGGTCCAAGAAGATTAAATAGGGGCATCTGTCATACCCCAAATTTTGATCACTAAGATTCCCCATCATTGTGCAAATCATTATCATAATATGGATGAACCATCATACGTCGTTAGTCTCCCCAAAGATGGGTGAGCATCCACTACAATCAAACTTAGAGTTTCAAGCCCTCTCAGAGCTCTTAGACAAAGGATCAATCAAGGAATGACATGATCTTCAACTTGTCTAAACCTCTCAAACATCCACAATGGATCAAGAGGACTCCCACATCAAGGATCAAGCACAAGGCTGCAACATTCCAAGTGGATTAAGCCTCAAGATCGCCAGTGTCACCAAATTAGGGTTTTGGTCGACCAAGGCCTCCATATGGAATTTTTCCTATGGTCATGAGCCAATGCTTCAAAGCATAACCCAAGGTACTCCAAGGGACCTCATGGATCCCATCATCAAGTCAATTTAGCCTCAGGGGATGCATTCACCAAAAAATCAGGAATTAGGGTTTCTTGACCTAATTCACCCCTAAGTTGACTTTTGGGACAAAGCATGAGCCAAAACCTCAAGACATGATTTGAGGGGCCCTAATACACTACATTGTTCCATTTGCAACAATGGATTGATCCAAGAAGCTTGATTCACAAGTTTCAAGTTCATCAGAACCACAGTTAGGGTTTTGCGGAAAAAAGTCAATTGTGCCTTTGACTTTTGAGCAGGACATGCTCCCAAACCTTGGGACATGATTCAATACACCCTATAACACCTATGAAATCAATCCATCAAGTTTTATTTAGGTCAAGGACTTGATTTTATAGAGGATCGCACAGTTTGGAATTCATCCGATAAAAAGTCAATTGTGCCCAAAAGTCAAAGTTTGACTTTTTTATTTTTTGATCAATTATGGTTCCCTAACCCTAAAATGATGTTAATGTGTGATTGAGATAATCATTCATCAATAAAAATCAAGAAAAGTGGGATAACTGGTAAAAGGGGTAACCATAAAAAACTTAGAAATTTTCTAAGTTATGGAACAAAGTGGCTAGGGTACCAACTTCCAAGGATCATAACTTGTGATCCAAGCAACCATTTTGGCTTATCCAAAGATGGATTTGTAGATATCATGGCATAATTTAAAAGTGCCAACTACACCTCATTCCAATTCTTCATGGATTTTTAGTTATGGAGTGACCAAAATGACAAAAACATGAAAATGTCACTTTTTCCAACACTTAGTGAAATTTTCACTAAGTCAGAATCTGTTTCACTTTTTTCAAAATGTAGGGGCATTTTTCACTTGGATCCAAAAAGTGTCAAGACAAACTATGATCACCCATATGTTGTATCATATGAGAGCTTTCCAAAATGGCCAAGAACTCCATCAAATTCCATTTGAGCTAAGAGTTATGATAGTGGCAATATGCCTTGCTGCAACTGTCTTGGCAAGGAAGATTTGTGCATTTTGCTCGATTTGATCAAATTTTTCAAATGACAAACAATTTTACCCATATGAACACCTCAGGGGGAGACCAAGGAGGAACAAACACTGATCCATAAGCCTCCCAAGTCTTTGGAACTAAAAGTAGCATGCCAAACCTAAAAATGCCTAAAAGGGGGACAAGACTCCAATTTTGTTTTGGGGCATTTAATGGATGCACCAAGGTGGCATTAACTGAGCCTTTTCCAACTGAATGAGTCAAGGATGATCTCTGAACTAGGGAACCAAAGGCCTGTGCTCTAACCTCTAGTTAATGGCTAGAGGAGACTTAACATTCCAAAGTGATGCAATTGGACAATGAGCTGATGCAGTTACCATTCACTATTGCTTGCAAAACAAACTTGCTCAACTATAAATAGAGCTCATTTATGTTTAGTTTAAGTACACCAAAGGCCTACAACACTTGCCTTTCTCAAAATCATCTTCTCACTCTCAAAAATGCCTTTCTTAGCAAATCACTATCGAATTTTTCAGTAGAGAGCAATTCCACTCAAACCAATTGCTCTAACACCTCATAAACATCATATGTGAGCTGATTAAACACTAAACACACAACTGTAACACTGATTTCTCAGAATCACCAGCCAGTTGCTCATGTTTTCAACCAAGTTGCAGTTGAGATGCCATGAAGTGATCCAGCCATTTCCAATCAAGTCCAAGCATTCAAACACACTCCATATGGTGTAAGGAAGCTGTTCAGATCATCACAACTCATCTGTAACACCTCTAACTCAAAAATCACATTGCTCTTGTTGTCACGACCTTCAAGTAAGCCTAAACTTGGTCATCTCTTAATCTATGCATATTTCCTCGCACAATACTTTTGCCAAATGTTCATAATCATGCATAGAATGTTTCCCCTCAATTAATTGCTTTGTTTGAATCGTGTATCAAAATTCTCAGCCTTCATGCAAATTTTAGGGTTCTTGAGGTTTTGTCATGATTTCTTATTCCATGCTTAAAATAAATGAAATTAAAGACCATAGACATGGTCGTGAGGTGAAAACGAGCATATTGCTATGTGGATTGTGTGATTTCATCAAGTATTCAGTGAGATTGGATAGAAAATGAAAATCTGAGCAAAACTCCCTTCGTGCGTGTTCTTGGTCCATGTTTTTGGCGCCTTTTTCACAAATTTGAATATTTGAATTTTGTGATTTTATTTAATTGATTCAAAAATTAATTTCTCTCTGAGTTTTAATGATTTTGAGTTGATTCTTTTTTTAATAATTCACAAAAATGTTAAAATATTTTATTTTGCCAAGAATTCCCAAAAATATTATTTATTTCATATACTTGATATTTTTGCAAAGAATTAATCTTTTATTTGTTTTTTTACATTTAAAATATTTTTTCCTCCTTGATTTTCCAAATATAATTGGTTTCCAATCATTTTGTGGATATAAACATGATTTTTGAAACATTGATCCAAGATCACACTCATTTTTCACATGTTTTCAATACTTTTTATTAATTTTTTAACAAAATTAATTCCTTTTTAAACAAAATTAGGGTTTTGATTAATTCAACCCTCATCAATCATTTTCAAACACTCATGGGCCTCTAATAGAGTGTAAAACCCAACCCCTTTTGAAAACCAAAATAATTTGGGCCTCGGTCATCGTATAAGACCCACTGTGTTTTTAAACCTCGGGGCGATCGCCATTTGTAAAATAAAACTTTTTGGGCCTCTCCTCGAGCTGTAAGTCTCATTCCCTTTCAAAAACAAAATGGTTGGGCCTCTAATAGAGTGTAAGACCCAACCCCTTTGTAAATAATACCTTTGGGCCTCACACATTGTATAAGTCCCTTTGTATATTTTCAAACGTTTGACGCGATCGTCGCCTTTTTAACAAAATCAACTGGGCTTCTCTTTGAGCTATAAGACCCATCTTTATTCATTTTCAAACTCTTTGGGCCTCTAATAAAGTTTAAAGACCCAACCCTTTTTTGAAACCAAAATGATTTGGGCCTCAGATGTTGAATAAACACCCATTGTGTTTTCAAAAACCTCGGCGCGATTGTCGTTTTCAAACAAATAACCTTGGGCCTCTAATAGAGTGTAAGACCCATCCCCTTGAACATAAAAACTTTTTGGGCCTCACATATTCTATAAGTCCCTATGTACAGTTTTCAAGGTAACGATGTGATCATCGTTAAAACTTGGGCCTCTCCTTGAGCTGTAAGCCCCAACAATCTTTTCAAAGCACTTACTCCTTTGATTTTGAATTCAAATATATGTTGTTATCAAAAATTTCTTTAATTTCTTTGTTGAACAACTAACAAAACAGCGTGGAAGTTCTACAACGGGTAAGTGTTTATCCGCTTTCATTTACCGCTTTCATATGTATATAACTGTATTGTGGGGTTGTTTCACTGTAAGTCTTCTTTCACATCCTTTTATATACTTGTCACATATCCACTGTGTAATCCTAGTATATTTATTTAGAGTTTTCCCTGGTAACTACGTTTAGAACTAGGTAAAGCCTGTTGGTCACTCTCGAATACAAACAAAACTAGATCCTCCATAGGATTCCAGATACAGTCTTCCCTTCTCTTGGGGTTAAACAATATGGAACAAAGAGAAAGGCAGTATTCTCGGTGAACCTTTTCTCAGACTGTCACCCTTAGAAATTGTCAAAGAGACTCTAACTCCCCAGAGATGATCTTTTCTCCGTGAATGGCATATCTTGAGTTTCTTCCAAATCCTCGAACTTTCCTGGAATGATCTCTTCTCTGTGAATTGCATTTCTTGAACTTCTCTTGGTTTGGGGACCCACAGGCTTCCTAAAAGCATCCTCGCCTCCTCTTGGGCATTGTACAAGGACCCTTCGGCTTCTTAAAAGTTATCATGCCTTCTCTTCAGCTTCGTACAAGGACCTTCACGACCTCCTAAAGGTAGATGACAGAACTTAGTCATCCTTCATTAGAGCTGTCTTTCTAAAAGGAGTCAAAACCTTCAGACCAATTTTAGGGTTGATACTCATCCCTTAAATGAGTCGGCCTCCTCTTGGGTATCATACAAAAAGATAAAACTCTAACTCTAGACTTGGATAGTCTAAACCTCTTGAGTCTCAAAGACATTCTCAAGTTCCTTTCAAACATAGGAAAAAAACACCGATCACTCTGGATCAATCTCCAGCAGAAACCCGGTCTCTCTCATGAGAGTTCCCCACACTTGGACCCGCTTCAGGATCTCAATAATCCTAAGAAGTAAGTTAGCCTCCTCTTGGGCTTTGTACAAATGATTCTCCCCAGCGGAGCTAACCTCTTCAGACTCTCTTGTTGAGTCCCTCACCTTTCAAGACTCTCTCCTTAAGTCAATCCCCTTTTAGCCTCTATCTCGGGCTTCGTACGAGACAGCAAATCACTCTCTTGTTTAGTATAAAAGACTCTCTTGTTGAGTCAACCTTTTTAGCCTACGTCTTGGGCTTCGTACAAGACATATAAAAGACTCTCTTGTTGAGTCAACCTTTTTAGCCTCCGTCTTGGGCTTCGTACAAGACATATAAAATACTCTCTTGTTGATCAATCAACTTGTCCGACTCTCTTGTTGAGTCAACCTTTTTAGCCTCCTTCTTGGGCTTCATATAAGACTGATAAAAGTACTCTCTTGTTGAGTCAAACTTGTTTACACTCTATCTCGGGCTTCGTACGAGACAAATAATAAACACCCTCTTGTTGGGTCAATAGCCTCTTCTTATGCTTTGTATAGAGAAATCCCTGGTTGAGTCAATCAACCTTTTAGCATCAAACTTGTGCTTTAATCAATGCATACGAACATCAGCAGTTCCTCTTTAGAGATGACAAGTTCTCTCTCAGTCAAACCCTTTAGCTTCAATCTTGGGCTTTGAACAAGACACAAAAAAACCCTTCAGCTTCATATCTTGGGCTTTGAACAAGATACAAATCACTTTTAGCTTCAATCTTGGGCTTTGATCAAGACACCAAAACATCTCTTTCCTCTCATAGAATAGGAAGAACTACGATTGCTCTGATTTCCCTGTTTCGTTTAAACAGGAATACGTAGGCATAAGATTGTGAAATCTTAGCGAGCATACTAAACAAAAACTCTAGGTCCAGTACCTTCACATATCAATCAAAACTTAGGTCTAGTACCTTACCAAAAACATCGAAAAAACCCGAACATCATCAAAAACTCACTTTCCCAAGAAACTTTCCCAACCCATTAACAGATAAACAGCATCAATTACAAAGTGAAACCTAAAGCTAAATATCCTATGGATAACCACATATAGGATGGGTAATTGACAACTCCCCATCGTATAACCTGACCCCGAATCCCTGAATCTCTTTAAGCGTTTGTTCAGTTAAAGATTCGCGTGCAAGGTTAGTTTTAGATAGCTTCCCTTTCCCTTCCAGCTTCACGGAATAAATAAGAAACCAGAAAGTAGCACCCCTCCTCCTCATTGCGGTGAGGAAAACCCAGCGATAAGGTGGTCGCGTCACCGATAAAAATCGCTCGCTACAGCATGTCCTGATAGGACCAAGCAAACACGTCATAGCCACAGTTGTCTTTCATTATATTGTCTTCCTCTAATGAATTGGGTGGAGTGCGGCATCCTTCAGGATCACAATCTCCATAGATCATTCGAACGTCTGATCTTGGGATATATCTCGGGCCCTGCTTGGGAAAATAGAATGGCATGTGCGTTTCTTCCTGAGATATATAACCATTGTCGTTGAGAAAATATTTCCATTCCTCGTTCATATCGGAGGAATCACTTTTATCGATAGTGTGTACTTCTTGAGCCACTTGGTGGAGAAAGCCTCCACTGTGGAAGAAGTCTTGAATGGGATGAAAACTTCCGTCTTTCTTTGCAGTCTGGGTATAGGCTAAGGAGAAACCATGACCTTTCCTCGTCTTGTTATCCATAGGAATCAGGAGCTGTCCCCATCCTTTTACGTTATTACTCTCGATCACTTTGAGAGCATCTTTGTATGAGGAAATTGATGTCCCTCTTTCTGATCGATTCTCATTGCTCACCGACAGTTCTTGAAACTGGGTTCCAACAACCTCCTTGGGTTCTACACAGGAGAATGATGATAAGTTGCTCACTATTAAAGCCTGTTCTCCACATACTGTGACTACCTTGTCATTCTTGATGAACTTCAACTTCTGGTGAAGTGTCGAAGTGACTGCCCCAGCCTCGTGTATCCAAGGTCTTCCTAATAAACAGTTGTAGGCTGCCCGGATGTCCATGACCTAGAAAGTGACTTAGAAAGTGTGAGGACCAATGGTTATAGGAAGATCAACTTCGTCGATAACTATTTTTCTGGATCCGTCAAAGGCTTTGACGATAACCTCGCTGCCTCTCATCGGAGATCCTTGAAATGATAGTCGTATCAGAGTGGATTTTGGCATAACTTTTAGAGCTGATCCTGTGTCTACCAGTACGCTGGCTAGAGCATCGTCCTGGCAGTTAACTGTAATGTTAAGCGCCATGTTATGATTTTTGCCTTCTTCTGGCAGTTCTTCATCACTGAATCCTAAATTGTTGCAGGAAGTGATGTTGGAGATGATGCTGTCAAACTGATTTACCGTCACATCGTGTTCTACAAAAGCTTGCTCTAAGAATTTCTGCAAAGCTTCCCTGTGAGCTTCGGAACTAAGCAGGAGAGATAGAACAGAGATTCTAGATGGATTTTGCAACAGTTGGTCTACAATGTTGTACTTACTTTTCTGGATGAGCTTCAGCATCTCATCGTTGTTCTTTATAGATTGACTGTCTGGTGGGTTAGGAACTTCTATTTGAGGTTCCTTTTCTTTGACGGGTTCTCCAACTCCTCTGTTGAAGATCCGACTGCTTCGTGTGACTTGACTAATGTCGGTAATGTTTACGACGGAGGGTAATGGAGTTTCCTTTCCATTTTTGATGGTTGTCGCATCGTACTTGTAAGGGATAGCCTTATCTGATGTGTACGGTACTAGACCTGGCAAGTAGATAACCACGGGAGTTTTCTGATTTCTCTAACCGTTATAGGCAACTTTAATCAGCTCCTGGTTGGGAACTTTTCTACTGTCCAGAGGAATTCTTGATTCATCGAGTAGAGGGATTATGACGCAAACGTCTTTGGTTTCCCTATGATCATATATTATGACAACGTCTTTGCTTTGATCAAGGAAATAGTCTTGCATCACGTTGATCAACTCAAAACTTGAACATGGTTGAATTTATTTATGGTTCAACTGACTTTGAAGAGCCTCTCGTATGAGGTAGCATCCTTGGTTGTTTTTTGAACAAACTCTACAACTCTCGTAGTTGTGGGGTGGCACCCGACCACGCCTGCTTTGTATGTAGTGCAACTTTGCTAGATCTATTTTCATCAAGCGGACATCCTGAATTTGATGCCTACCAGGATTCCTGTCAGTCATACTAATTTGCTGTGTAGCTTCATCCAAGTAAATTGGAAGCCACCAGTGGTCCAACAAGTATTGAAGTGTTCTTTGGACAAGTGTACATCCTTGGTCATCTTTACGGCACTCTTCACAATCTTGATAATCATGTGAAGCCAGAAAGCCGAGCCTGACTTGCTTATCGTGTAATTCTACCATACTGGTATTCATCAAGCGTACGTCAAAGATCTGAACCATATTGACTTGATGGTTATTTCTCTCACGGCAGTCTTGGATCCATTCGAGATCCATCTGACGTTGGAGGGCTTCTTGTACAAAAGAGCATCCCTGTTTGCTTGTCGAGCAGATCAGACAGGCGTTGTAATCGTACCGTGGCAGATTATGGTATTGACTCTGCCTTGAGTGTATCGCCACTAAGTTGACATTCATTGCACGGATATCGCAGTTCTGAACAATGTTGGGGTGCGCATGGGCCATGTTGACTTCACGGATTCGGTGATCTTGAATCCAGCCTAGATTCATCTGTTCTTGTAGAGCTGATTGCACTACTAAACACCCCTGATTATTCTTTGAGCAGATATCACACTGGTGATAATTGTGAGGTGGTACATGATTGTACCCGCTCTGTCTAAAATGCATCCTGACTAGATTGGTTCCTAATAGGAGTACATCGTGAGTTTGATAACTGCGGCTAAATTCTTCCTCTATCAAATTTACTGCAGTCTTCTCATGTTGCGGAAACGGGTTCCTCTGAACATTTGGATTAATATCTTTGAAAGATAGGACCCCATTCCTGACAAGCTTCTGTACATCATACTTAAAGCTGATACATTTTTCAATGTTGTGCCCTAATCCTACTTGATGGTAAGGGCAAGTTTGATCCGCTTTAAAACCAAAAAGGCGTATTTTTTGGTACTGTAAGAGGAGACCTGGTTTGGACGTGCCCCTTGGCCAGTTGAAGTGGAAATAGTTCTGCGTACAACATTGGTATAGGGTCGAACCCTGATGGTCGTGTCATATGATTATTGTTGTTGTGCTGTGGACGAGCCTGTTGAAGAGGCTGTTGTGTCCTTTGCTGATATTATTGTCGACCTGGTTGGCTCTGAGCAACCTGAGGTTGCTATGTCGAAGTCGGCGTAGGGTTGATAGCGGGAGTTATTGCCTCTATTGGTTGATACCTTCGCTTTGCTTTTTGAGAGAGATATTACCAATATCATGCTCTTTTTCTTTTGGAAAACACTACCGTATCTCTTAGAACTGCTTGATGGCTCTGTATATGTGACCAATCGTCCTTCTCAGACTGCTTCTTCAAGGTGTACTCCCATGTTTACCATCTCAGTGAAGTCGTTGGGCGCACTTGCAACCATTCGGTCGTAATAGAATGAGCTCAAGGTTTTCAGGAAGATCTTTGTCATCTCCTTCTCCTCAAGAGGGGGACAAATCTGGGCGGCAATTTCACGCCATCTCTGAGCATATTCCTTAAAAGTTTCTTTGTCCTTCTGTGACATTGCTCTGAGTTGATCCCTATCTTGTGCCATGTCTAAATTGTATTTATACTGCTGAATGAAAGCTGCGCCGAGATCTCTGAAAATACTGATCTTGGTGCGGTTTACACCCATGTACTATTTGTGTGCGGCACCGGTTAAACTGACTTGGAAGTAATGGATCAGTAGCTGTTGATTTTCTATCTGAGTTGATATTTTTCTAGCGTACATCACCAAATGACTTTGAGGATAGGAGTTGCCTTTGTAGTTTTCAAAGTCAAACACCTTGAATTTGTGCGGGATCTTTACATTAGGGACCAAACAAAGGTCTGCGGCGTCCTTCCCAAATAAGTCTTGACCGCAAATGGCATGGAGTTCCTTCTGCATTTCCAAGAATTGTTCCTGGAACTCATTCATCCTTTCATACATGTCTTCGTTTCCACCAGGAATGGCTTGTGGAATCTGTCCTTCCGGAACAGTGTGGACCACCGATTGCGGTATAGACATTACGGCGGTGACTCGTGGAGCTTCAGTGCCCTGAAGTTTGTAACCTTCAGGTGTTGCTGTCATAAACCTTGCGCCTTCAGTTTCCCGAAGTTTGTAACCTTCAGGCCTAATGGTTCCTGCTGTAGTTTCTGGGTCTTCAGTGACCGGCGAAATGTATCCTTCAGGGACAAAGTTGAGAGGCATGCCCCAAGGGCGACCTTTAAGCATGTTGTACTGAGGATGATTCTCATGCGTCTCCATTATGGGCGTAGATGTAATCTCTGAGATCACAATCCTTTGTTGTTGCCTCTGAGCTATTGTCAGGGATTGCATGTCACTGTGAAGTTTTTCCAAACTTTCCTTTAGAGCGTCGATTTCTTCTCTCAGCTCTTTGTTCTCTTCCTCGAGATCATCCATTTTCTTTTGTCGATTGGCCCAAGTATTGTACGAGTGAGACAGTTTGACTCTAGAATCGTGACACATATGTGAGATTCGAAGATAAGAAGGAGCGTTATGCGAGAATGGTGAATGATATGCAAAGTTATATATTTTTATTTTTTTTTAGCTTTAATCAAAAAGAACTTTAACAAATAGATTGAAAATATCATACAGTGGGGGATACCCCTTTTTTATTGAATTTGAAAGATTGCAGAAAGGGAAATACAGTATTTTACAAAGTGCTGCAAGGAAAATGCCTAAATTCATGGATCCTGAGTCCTTTCTGAAGAAACATCAGATGCTGGTTTTGGTACTTTCCTTTTCTTTGAACGGGGCTCTTCAGCCGTTGTCGGGTTGTCAGTCTTTTGCCAAGTGAAAGGAGCGAGCAAATTTCTTTGGTCTTCTTGAATTTCTACAGTATGTTGCTCTAGTATCTTAACCAGAGCATCCTTGTCCTTTAATAGTTCCTGAATCTTGGTACACTCCACATTGAGGATTCGGTACTTATTTCCAAGAGCTCTTCTCACGTTGAACTTTGTTGAGAGCTACTTGGAGTTTTTCCGTGTCAGACATGAAATAAAGGACAGATTCCTTTAACGGAAAAACTTCTTAGCGAGGGTAAGGCATCCTCAGCTTGAGGGCTCTAGTTTGTACCCAGTGGAGATAAGGTTCCATGGAGATACAGTTTGGTCTTCCTAGTGACTCTCTTCCTTTCCTGTGAATGTGTTGCCAGGAATGCACTATTTCCTTCTTTAGTGCCCTGTCATTTTCCCCTTCCTTGAAGAAAAGACCTTCCATATGAACATTATGCAGGATATTTTTCATCGGGTATCCGAATTGACGGCGAACTAAAATTGGATGATAGTTGATTCCTCCTTTAGTTCCTATGAGGAGTATGTTAGGGGAAATTTCCATAACTGTCGATGATCTCTATTCCCTCATTAATCCTATCATACCAATCTATGTCAGAGTTGGTAAGGGACATAATCCTTTGCAACCAACGTAGAGTACTCTTATGATCCCAAAAAGCAGCAGACTTGGGTAAATGGGAAATGAACCATTTGTAGAGTAAGGGTACACAGCATGTGATCATTCCTCCATTGTACAAATTCCTTAAGTGTACAGAATGATAAGCATCTACGAGCAGGGTCGGTACGGGTTTCCAATCAGAAATATCTTAACAATGTTGGTATCAACGACGTTGTCGATGTTGGGAAAAGGAAAAGCCCATATGTGAGTAGGACAAATATGTCTTCGAAAGCAGTTATGTTTCCTATACTAGCAAAAGTACAGAGGTTTCTCTACCAGGAATTTAGCTAGTAAACCCTGGATTCCTCTTTTGGTGGTCATGTGAGTCCTAACTTCTGACTCATCCAAAGAGATTGCTCTTGTAATGACCTGATCCTTTGGAATTTCTTCCAGTCCAGAAAAAAGAGCTTGATCATTGATAGGTAAATCAATCAGATAAGAGTACTCCCCCAGTGTTGGTGCCAGTTGGTAATTCGGGAATGTGAAGCGGTGATAAACTGGATCGTAGAACTGAATTAGCATAGACAGGATTCCTTCAACTATGTGGACCTTTAACAGAAACAACAGTCCTCCATGCTTAGCTCTAAAAGCATCAGGGTTGATAATCATCCTTGCCAACCTCCTTAAACCCTCTAGTTTTGGAGCCTTGAAAGTGTACATGTGCGTCTTCCTTCTACCGAAATCCATAACGCAATCTTTCTGATATTTGCAATTATTGTTTTAGTTTGTTTTGAAGAAAGAAGAGGTTTTTCTTTGTTTAAGAGTTTTTTAGATGAATACATGAATACAGCACACAAAAACATTGAAAAAACATAGGTTCAACTGTTCAACATCATGAGCATGGAGTCATGGCTCTACCCATCCCCAAAGGTTCTACTATTTTGGTCAATTTTTGTACCTGTAGAACGGGTTCTAAGGTTCCCAAATTCATTGACCCCCCTAGGGATATCGACAGTAAGCTGGTTCATCTGAGCGAGTTGTAGTATCCTAGGGTAATCTCATTTGAGTGTAGTATCGCATATCAACTATTCCCGATAGTCACCACACTACCAAGTGATCATAAGGTTAATACCTACTAAATCCTCAGGGTCACAAGTGCCACACTGGGAAAACTCTGCTTTCACGACCATGGGTCGTTCAACAGTCAGAATCCTCATGGGCCCTCGCCTAATTTGGTGGTTTACCAGGTTCGCTTGTTCGGGATTCACTCCCTACAAGTTTCCCCGTCTATGCCACCCCTTATCTTACTGTACACTCAAACTTTCCACATGCGTATCAATCGCACTCCCATTAACAGAAAAATAAACACGGATATCAAATAGGAATAGCAGTAAATATATATAGTATATATAGTATATATAGTATATATAGTATGTAGAAAATTTCTAACAACCTAGACCTCTTAGGAATTCTAATCCTAGTTTTTTGGCTTCCCCAGCAGAGTCACCATTTTTCTGTAGCGAGGGATTTATGTCGGTGACGCAACCACCTTATCGCCATGGTTGGAATTGGGTGCTACTTTCTGATTTCTTATTTATCCTATGAAGCTGGAAAGGAAAGGGAAGCTATCTAAAACTAAACTTGCACACAAATGTTCTCTTTAACAAATGCTAAGAGATTCGGGGTCCGGGGCCAGGTTATACAATGGGGAGTTGTCAATTATCAATCCTATATATGGTTATCCATAGATCGTTAACAATTTTCTTACTGTTTTCTACTTACTGATGTTTACCTGTTTATTGGGAAAGTTTCTCCTTTGGGAATGTTTGAGAGAGAGTTTTTGTTGATTTCGGGTTTTTCGATGTTTTTGGTAAGGTACTGGACGTAAGGTTTTTGATTGGTATGTTCGCTAAGATTTCAAAATCTTATGCCTACGTATTCCCGTTAAAGAAAAACAGGGAAATCAGAACAATCATAGTTCCTCCTATTCTATGGGAGGAAAGATGATGTTTGGGTGTCTTGTTCAAAGCCCAAGATTGAAGGTAAAAGAGTATTTGTGTCTTGTTCAAAGCCCAAGATTGAAGCTAAAAGCTTTGATTGAGAGAGAATTTGTCATCTCTAAAGGAGATATCTCGTCTATTTATCACAATTGTTGGGTGACTGATTATAAAGGAGGATTACTTTAACTGGGATATGGTAATCCAGTAATGCCATAATTTCCTTTATGAGGAATTTGTCCTGAAGGAGAAAACTTTAACTCAGTATTGAGCAATGCCATTTTTCCTTAGGAATCTTTCATGCTAAGAGAGTGACATGGGCTTGGATGTAAATAATCAAGAGGCTTGCCACTTACAGCAATTAGATGAAAGATGATTTACCAGGATAAGAGATGGACTACAACTTGGATATTTGGATCAACAAGTATGCCACTTACAGCAATTATTTGGGATTAAGGTTTGTTTTGATTTTCTGTTTTGATGTGTGATTTACAGATAAATGTCTTCCTACAGAGAGATTTGATTTCCTCTGAGGGGGTGTTGGTTTCTTATGTGCCTTGATCAAAGTCCAAGGTTGAAGCTAAAAAGGTCGACTCGACTAGGGAATTTTATCTGTCTTGTACGAAGCCCAAGATTGAGGCTGGAAAGAGACTGGCTCTTTTGGGGAATATCATTATACAAAGCCTAAGAGGAGGCAAGACATTGACTTTTCCGGGGAAATATTTTTGTCTGTCTTGTACAAAGCCCAAGATTGAGGCTAAATAGAGTTATTGACTCCACTGGGGAATATGTGTATGTGTCTTGTACAAAGCCCAAGATTAAGGCTAGAGACTGACTCTACTGAGGATATTTTAGGTGTCTTGTACAAAGCCCAAGATTGAGGCTAAAAGAAGATTGATTCTGCTCAGGGAGATCATTATACAAAGCCTAAGAGGGGGCTAGAAGGATTTGACTCATTCGGAGAGAGTTTATATGTGTCTTGTACGAAGCCCAAGATTGAGGCTGAAGGATTGACTCGGCTAGAGAATATGATATGTTTTATATAAAGCCCAAAATTGGGGCTAACTCAGCTGAGGAAAAATCATTATACAAATCCTAAGAGGAGGCTGGTTGGGAAAATTATTATATAAAGCCTAAGAGGAGGCTAGCTTCTGCTGAGGATTAGTGAGATCCAAAGACAGGTCCAAATTGGGGAATCAACTCTTACTGAGGATTACAGAAGAGTTTAGATATCAGATGCCTTGAGGTTCTGATTTTGGCTAGTGTTGCATTGATGGTAAGATGACCTTAGCTGGGGGAATTTTAGGATGAGAGATTGAGTTTTTAAGGAACGATCAGGGTTATTCCTGTGTTCTTTTTGGAAACTTGAGGGTTTTTGGAGATCCAAAAGGAGGTGAGACTGTCCAAGTCTACTCATGCAGTGGTAGGTTATGGTTGCAAAGAGAGATCTTTGTATGATGCTCAAGAGGAGGCTGGTGTTTTAAGGGATGAGAATCAACCCTAAATTGGTTTGAGGTTTTGACTCTTAGGAAGACTGCTCTAACAAAGGATGACTAGGTTCTGTCCTATACCTGTAAGAGGTGTCGGGTCCTTGTACTAAGCCCAAGAGAAGGCATGAGAACTTTTAAGAAGCCTGAGGGTCCTTGTACAAATCCCAAGAGGAGGCTAGGGATGCTTTTAGGAATCCTGTGAGTCCAAACCTAAGAAAAGTTTAAGAAAGGTTTCACCGGGAATTAATCCTTTAGAGAACGTTCTACGGTTTGAAGAAATTCAAGAGAAGTTTCACCGGGAATTAATCCTCTCTGGGGAAATGAATTTCTTATACAATTTTCTAATAGTGACAGTCTGAGAAAATTTTCACCGGGAATAATGCCTTTCTTTGTTCCATATTGTATAAGCCCAAGAGGAGGCAAGACTGTATCTGGTATTTCCTATGGGGAACTAGTTTTGACTGTGTTGAAAGAGTGACCACTGACTTGATCTAATACTATACCTAATTGTCAGGGAAAACTCTAAGCAGATAATATACAGGCATATACATATGAGATATATAAGCAAGTTTGTAAAAGAGTGTAGAAGGACTTACAGGTGAGCAAGCTTCCAACATTATAAACAAGTATATATATACAGATGAAATATATATAAACAAGTATGTAAAAGAAAGCTGATAGAACTTACAGGCGAGCAAGCTTCCATTGTAACAGCTGTATGGTTAGTTCTTCAAGAAATTAAAGAAAGTTTTGATAACAACTATGAATTTGAATCTAAATCAAAAGGGGAAGGTTGTTTAAAAAAAGATTGGGGATTATACTCAAGGAGAGACCTAGATGAAAAAAAACAGTAGTAGTACCGTTGATCTAAAAATTGTATCGGAGCTTATACAATGACTGAGGCCAAAATTATTGTATTTACAAAGAGGTTGGGTCTTACACTCTATTAGAGGCCCAAAGTTTATTTTTGTTCAAGAGATGGGGCATACAGCTCAAGGAGAGGCCCATAAAGTTTTGTTTAAAAGGCAATGATCGCGCCGCGGTTTTAGAAAACACAGTGGAACTTATACAAATGACTGAGGCCCAAATTATTTTATGTATAAGGGATTAGGTCTTACACTCTATTAGAGGCCCAAATGTGTTTTAAAAAAAAAAGAAAAATGGAACTTACAACCAAAGGGGAGGCACAAGTTAAAAAATTTCGAAAATGACGATCGCGCCGAGATTTTTAAAATCGTATCGGGACTTATACAATGAATGAGGCCCAAATATGGTTTATGTACAAAAGGGATGGGACTTGCACTCTATTAGAGGCCCACTTGGTCTAAGAGCAGTTTCACCGGGAATAATGCTCCTCTTAGTACCAGTGTATGTGAATCTTCTTTTTATTAAAAAGGGTGCGTTATGAATATCCGGGAAAACATTGGATGTAAAGAGACGATGAAAAAAAGAAAAGGTTGCTTGCTAAGACTTTACAGTCTTATGCCTACGTATTCTCAACAGGATCTTGAGAAATCAGAGCAGTCGTAGTTCACCCCTAAGGGACACGAACTACAGAAAAGAAAGTTTAAATCGCACGGCGGCGAGAGGGAAAATCTAACCTAAAATTATCATGCTTGGTTGAATATCCTAATATCTATCTTATTTCAAACCTAATCGAAAATTAAATTTGAATTAAGAGATCCTAAGGGAGCATGCATACGTGGCAAAACATCACGAAATAAATGAAAACATACACGGGGAAGCATCGTGTCATCATGGAAACATATCATGGTATGAAAGCATATACACGGCAAAACATCGTGTCATCATGGAAAAACATCATGGTATAAAAGCATATACACGGCAAAACATCGTGTGGAAATCATGGCAATTGAAAATATACATCGCAAAGATTAAAATTTAAAGAAAAATCAAAATGTTAAGATTAACATATATTTCTTATTTTAAAACATTTTATATTATCATGAAATTAATTAATTAATCAAACTTAATTAAAAAGAAATTAATAATTTAAAACATAATTAGAATATTTTAGTTATTTAGTAATTAAACAAAACTAACTAAACTAATTATCATTTAAACTTAATCTAATTAAAACAACCTAGATTAAGAAACAAATAAGGGTGTGATTAGAAATTATTGGAATGGGCCTAAAGTATTTATAAAGTCCAAATCTTAATAATAATAAGAACAACAATAATAATAATAATAATAATAATAATAATAATAATAAAATAATTAAAAATAGTGAATAAATAAATAAAATAAAACCCCAATTAAAAGGATGAAAAGGGATAAACCTGATGTGCGGATTCTTTGAACCGATAGTTTCTCGAAACGCTCTCTCTGTGATACGATACTCCCTCCGTCAATCTTCACTCCGGCAATTTCCTCACCGTCGCAAAAATACTTCCTCCGTTCGTGCTCACGGTTCTCCCTCCTTCCGTGATTGCTTTCTCACATTGTTGCAGCTTCTGTTCTCAGCTCCTGCGCATCGTCTCCCTCTGTGTTCTTGCGATTTCCGACGCCGATTGTCTCTTCGTCATGGTCGTGCTTCATCTGGGTGCGGATGCGTCATGGTTGTGTGAATTGCTTCTTCAGTTTTTGTTCGTTCCAGGTACGTCCTGCTTTGATGTTGCTCGTCTGGTTTCGCAGCGTTTCCGATTTCGTGGCCTCGTTGATTTTGTGGAGTGATTAAATTCACGTTGTAGCTGCTCTAAGATTGATGAATTTATTTTCCTCTGTTCTTAATTTTGCAGGTGTGACTGAATTTGTGAATTTGTTGAAGTTGCAGTGATGTTAATTGTTGTTGTGTTGGTTGTGGCTATTATGTTTGAATTTGAATTGCGGTTTGTTAATTTCCAAGATTGCGTGATTTCTTTGTGAACCTGAAATTAACTTACGCAGATATAAGTAATTAATTCTATTGAAATTGATTTTGTCAAGTTTGTATTGATCTTTGTGCAGTTGTCTTGCTGATATGGAAATTGGAATTGATGAAGTTCTATTGGTAGCAGCAAGTTGGATTATGTCGGCGATTGTATGAAGCTAATGTTGTGTTGGAACTACTACGGAAGTTGTTACAGTAGCAGGAGGTTGAATTTGTTGCTGCTGTTACTTGTTAGCAGAGAAAAAAAAAGAAATATATGTATGGAAGTGTGTAGTATAGTGAGGGGAGGAAATTGAGAAAACAAGTTTGTGAAATTGTTTTTTTTTGTCTTTGTAAAGTGAAACAAATAATCCTATTTATAGGTGAATTGGAACTTGGAGATCAAGCAAAATGAAGATAAGATGAGGAATCAAATTCAAAGTTTGTTATGAAATCAAATGATGATTGTTGAAATGTGAGGTTAACAAGTTGGAATGGAAATTTGAAAATTGACTTGTATTAATGAAGGTTGAACAAAAATTGATGTATAACAAACAAAATGGATTAATGTTAATCAAACAAATTTTATTTATGAGTTTTGATTGTTTTTGTAGTATATGAGAAAACAAAATATCATAGAAGATAGAAGAAGAAAGAAAAAGTGGCGTGACATTTGTGTGGGAGGAGAAGAAAATTGGCACTTTTGAGAGACTAGTAGTATAAAAGAGAGACTAGTAGTGTAAAAATAATAAAACAAAAATTATATTATATACTATAATAATATACTAATATAATAAACAAATTGTATAAAAAATAAAAATTGTAAAAACAAATATATGAATTTATATTTTTTTTCTAAAAATATGAATATATATATATATATATATATATATATATATATATATATATATATATATATATATATATATAAAATTTCGTGTTTTTATATGTATAAATATTTTGTTTTTATATCTTTTTGTTTATATATATATATATATATATATATATATATATATATATATATATATATATATATATATATATATATATATATATATATATATATATTCATTTTTATTTTATATGTGTAAAAATAAAACAAAAATGAGAGAACAGACTAAATTATGCGAAAGATAGATGAATAATTGACATTCGAAAGTTCAATTTAAAAAATGTTCGTTCGTCGATTTTTCGCATAATTAACCAAAAACGACTGAGATTTCAACGCGCATATTCCGACCAAAAATTCAAACAATATGCATGACAAAAATAGATGATATGATATGCAGATGATATGAAGTGAAAACACAGTCAGATTTTAACAATGAGTGGTCAAAATTTGGGGTATGACAGTGCCTTCAGAGACGGTTATCACTATTTATCACCATGTTTTGGTTGGTTTTCAGCAGTTACATCCTGGAAGACATGTGGGGGAAAGATGGAACTTAAAAGCCTAAATAGTGGGATATGTGTCATATTTATAGGGTTTAACCAGTTTGACGATTTTCCTTTGTAATAATATAATACAAGCTTATGCATTATAATCAAGGTCGCAAATTCTCACCAATTTCTCTTTAGAACCAATGTGCCCAAGTCATAGAGTGAAACGGTTTGTGAGACATTTGAGTTTGCGTCTACAAATTTAAACTTTCTGCAAATCCTTTTGTATTCAAAGAATTTACATTAAATGTCATTTACTTTATTTGTCGTTTACCTCCTTTATTCAAAGTCTACCTTTTGCATTCAATTTGTCACTATCCAAACGTTTATATCCAAGTCACACACACTTTTCACTATAATTTGTATTTACACAAATTGCCTTTGAGATTTTTTGAGTTAATCTTTTAAGTGAACTAAACTCGTGATTGTTTACTAAAAACACCAGTAAACAAACACGAACTGATATACGAGATGAGGGGAACGAGTTGTTCCCCTTATATGCTTATGCGGGTACTGATGCATGCCCTGCTCCTAACGCTCGATTTGTTATTGCACAGGAGGGTGGAGACGCCGACAAGGAGATGGACCAAAGAGAGAGACTCTCTCCTACCCACTCTTATCTACATCTCACCCCCTCCCCTCAATGTCACCACTCACCTCCACCACAGACACACCATGCCCCACCCCTCCCCTATATATGCATGCTTCTTCTTTTTTGTAGGTGATCCATATGGCTATAACATTCATATGAGATAAATGCATTGCACCATGAGGTTGCTGCTTTGCGACTCGAGGTGCAAGATAGAAATGATCAAAAAGCTTAGAAAACTAACAATTAAGACCTGAGGAACAACATGATCGAGGATATGTGGTTTTGAATGATGGATCATGGCATGCAGTCACTAGACCGCTCTCAGCAGGATTGATCTCAGGTTCTACCCTTCCTTTCTTGAACTTTTGTCAATACATTGGGGACAATGTATGATTCAAGTGTGGGGAGGACATTTCTCGCTTTTATTCGTTTAGATTTACTTGTTTTTCCGTTATATTTATTGATTTCTAATTATAATTTCCATACTTTCTAGTTTAGAATTTAATTTTATTGTTAATTAGTGTTATCGAGTCTATACATGTGTCGTCGACTCATTTATGCATGTGTTTTTGTTGTGTTATTAATTCTTTCCATATTTTGAACTGAACAATTTATTTTTAAAAAGTCTTAGGATTAATGGCTCACTTAGAAAGTATATAGGTTCTAAAGAAGGAAAAGATAAGGTTAAGAGCACTTAGGAAAATTTTAATAATCCCAAAACCTAAAGTCTCCTGAATATGGATATCAATTTAAATACTTTTTGTGCTATAGTCTCCGAATTCTTTTTCGAAGTAATCCTTAAATAGTTTATTTATCAAGTCAGGAATAATCTGGAATCACACATTAAGTAGATTAGTTGATGAACAAATTTGAAAAAAATTGAAGCGTAAATAAATAAAGGCAATTGTATATACTAAGTTAGGTAACCCTCACCCGATTACTTAGCCCAATGATGGTTGAACCTCAAAAATAAAAATAAAAATAAAAATAAAGCATGTGCATCTTTGATCAAAAGTCTAAGTGCAAAAACATGAATAAAAATGCTAACCGGCTTTCCTACCATGTGTGTGATGATTACCTAAATACCTACGTGCCTTAATGTGATTGTCTCGAATGAAGAATGATGAAAAAATTAGAATTGTGAGACTAAGATACAACGGCATGATTTGAATTGATATGTATAGGAGGGAGACTTTTGTCCATAAAATGTGGTTTTCCTTGTTACAATGTCCTTAGTATTGATTTTAGTATCTATGCCTTTAGCCGATCCAATTTTGGAACCACGTATAAGTATTTGTGGTGTTGCTTTTCTTGAGTCCTTTTATGCTAAGTTATTGCATTTTACATTTTTCATAAGCATGCAAGTTACTTAAGGACAAGTAACGGTTCAATTGTGAGAGAGTTTGATAACATGTAAAATACATCATTTAATTAGCTCAACTTGCACTTGATTTAGATTAAATTCATGCACTTTTGTGGTTTTGTGCTGGTATTATGTGTCGTGTTTTAGGTACTGGTCATTTAGAGGTCTCAGCGCTAAAAAAAGATGAAAAATGGCAAAAACGAAAAAGTATTCTAAGCTTCATGCTATCATGGCAGGAGTCGTGTAATCCCAAGGGCAGACCATCAGCTATTAAAGAGTGAAGATAATGGGCGCATGTTCTAGATCCATGATGGGTAGGTCGTCAGTCTAGCTGACGCCCGTCATGGCCCACGATCCAGCATTCTCTTGACGGAGTCGTGACGGGTAGGCCATCAACCTTGTTGACGCCCATCATGACGTTAACACCCAGAAAAACCATACCACTATCAGAGCCAGTTTTTCCCCACTCATTCACTTTCTCCACTTCTGTTGCATGACTCACGAGTGTTCCAGCTTGAATTTACACTATAATAGGCCATTTGTTCACAATTTTTGGCATTCAAGCCTTGTCAGAGCCATAAATTCACTTGTAAAAGCATGTATACCTCACATTGAGGTGTTCTTGCAAATTAAATTTTTTGCACTTGGAGCATTTTTTCTACATTGTTGTTGTTGTATTTTTTTTTTCTTTTTTGCTGCAATTTTATTCCCGTGATTTTCATTTTCATTGTTTAAGTTCTAAAGTTGAAACGGATCAAAGTCTTCCTTCGGAGCAAATTCAATTTATGCATGTTCAATTTTTATTAATATTCTAGGTTCCTATTTCTTTATTGTTATTTTAATCATGCTTTGTTTAGAAATATGTTTTGTATTTACTGCTTTTAATATGTCAACATAAACATGTTGAGTCCAAAATGTGAGGACCGTCATACCGACGGGACTCTGTAAAATGCATGCGCAATAAATTTGTAACAAGAATAATTTGTAGTTCTGAAAATTTTGTTTTAAAAATGAAATTAACTATGAAAGTAGAAATACCGTGATACTGATTTCAACTTGAAAGAGTGAAAAACGGTATCTGACTAAAGAAAATTCAGATTTTAATTTTTAAATACAACGAAAGCGCTTTTTAAATTAATTAAGAAACTTCAAATTTTCAAAAGGGATTTTAAGATAGTAAATTGTATCACATGAAAGATGACGTTTATGAGTGTAAAATCTGATAACAGACACGGGAAAGCGGACGATACCTTTAAATTAATTTTTATATTAAAAAATAGTTTTCTCATCAAAATAAAGTGTTGCAATTTACATGAGTAACAATAGTAGATGGAAATCACGTTCCGGACTCCTGTTATTAAATTTGAATTAAATCGTTATTTTTTCAATTACGCGCAAACAAAATGATCATGTCGCCGATAAATACCATAGTAACAAATAACACCCTAAAATAAAAATAAAAATCGTGAACTTGTGGCCTATCAATCACTCTGAATTTTCACTTGCCAACATTTTCTCCCATTTAATAAGGAAAGTCGGTGGATATTCAATTTATTTCTCATTCACATGTCATTTTTTCTCTCTAACTTAATGATGCAGTGTTAACCTTGTATCAGCCATTTTTAAAATCAAATTAAAAAATCAAAACCAACCATGTCCATATATCTCAAATTTAAAAACTTATTTGATGAATATGATTAAGATTTATGAAGAAGGAAGAAGAAGAAAACTATATAAGAAATTATTGTTGACGTTTAATGTTATGCTTTGTCAGAAAAATTTAAATAAATGGCTACGTTAAGCAACAAATGTGTTTTTGAGAGATAAAATAGTTAGTTGTTGGTATGAACACCCAGATTTTGTTCCTTTTGCCTTGATCTGTTAGAGTAGTGTTTCAATCCATGGTAAGAAAATCTATTTTTTCAAAGAAAAACTGAGGAGGTTGAAGGATAAATTGAAAGTTTAGAATCAAAAATGATTTGGGCTTATCAACTTGAAGGTAGAAGAGGAAATAACAGAGTTGAATTCTTTGGATACTCAAGTGGCCAAAGCAGTGGAGAGTGTTTCCAAGTCAATGTCGGATAGATGCAGAGAGGCAACTTGCAGGGTGTGGCAAACATTGCATATAAAAGGGTCAATACTTAGAGAGAAATCCTGAGTAAGATGGATTCGGAGGGGGATTCCAACTCTAAATACTTTCACACGGTGATGAAAATAAATTTTTGTAGTAATAGCATTGTCAAGTTTCACTCTAATAGGGATCTGTTAAACAGAGTAAAGGACATCAAACTTAAAATCTTCAACCATTTGAGTCACACATTCAATGAGCCAGAACTGCATAGACCAACTTTACAAGGGTGAATTTTAACCGATTGACAGAGGCAGAAATTGGTATGTTGGAGGAAACTTTACAATGGAAGAAGTGAAGGAAGTGATATGGAACTCAGGTAGTGAGAAGAGCCCAGGGCCTGACAGTTTCAACATGGGTTTTTTCAAAAACTGTTGGGAGTTAATCAAATTTGATCTAGTCAGCTGTGTTTCTGAATTTCATTTGAATGCAGTTCTTCCCAAAGTTATCGTGGTTGTCTTTATCATTTTAATTTCAAAAAAGAGTAATCCACAAGGTTTAAAGGAGTATTGTCATATATGTCATATAGGATGTGTGTTTCGTATTTTGGTGAAGATGTTGGCTGTTAGAATAAAAAAGGTAATGGACAGGTTGATTTCCACGTCTCAATTTGCATTCATTCAGGGTAACAAATGCTCCACGGGGTTCTTCTGATTAATGAGGTGGTGGATTTTGCAAAAAGGAAAAAGAAAGAGTGTTTGTTGTTTGAAGTCGATTTTGAAAAGGCATATGATTGCGTAGCGTGGGAGTATTTGAGAGACGTAATGAGACGAATGGGTTTTGGAAGTAGGTGGATGAAGTGGATGAAGCATGTATATTTTATAGTTCAATGTCAATTCTGGTTAATGGTAGCCTAACTAAAGATTTCAAGGCAGAAAGGGGTTTGTGACAAGGCGATCCTTTGTCGCCTTTCCTATTTCTGTTAGCAGATGAAGGTCTTTATGGTTTAATGGAGAATGCTATATTACAAGATAGTTTTCATCCTTTCAAATTCTCAAACGAGGTAAGTTTCAACAAATTACAATTTGTGGACAACACAATTATGGCTGGAGAAGGCTTGTGGCAAAATATGTGGTCTACAAAAGCAGTGTTGAGAGGATTCAAATTGGTGCCGGGATGTGTTGAAGGTGACGAAAAATACAAGAAAGTGGTGTTTTAATTGGGTTTCTAAAAAACCAAAGCCTTTTCAAAACCAACTCAACAAGCAATAGCACGAACAATATAAATAACAACTTATTTTTATACTGGATTGCTGTTAACGAAGCTACCTCTAGTCGACCCTACGAAGGTGATTTTCCCTTCTCAATAAGGACTTAGTCCACTATAACCGAAACTGATTATAAACATGACAAATACAACCGTCTTTGTCTTCTCGAGTATATCTGACTAAACCCTGGTCACTCCAGGAAAACCACTCAAACAATATTGAGATTTGCAAGTTGTGTTTACAAAGAATGCTTCTTAGAAAGCAGATTAACACAAGATTAATACGATGAATATCTCATAGAATAACGACAACAACTCTGTGTGTTTAAAAAGAATATACACAAAAATGATATTTACTTTAGCAAAGCATGTATGTTTAATAGCGTGAGCAATGAGCAACTAGCAGCGTTAGCTTGGGCATTAGTAACTTCTTCCAAGCATCCAAGTCTTCTTTATATAGGCAGATAAAAGATTCGTTAGAGGGTAGGATTGGAATTACAAATAGCAGTTGTCTCTTTCATAACAGATTGTAAATGGGTGGCGAAATGGTACAATAGTATTGTCCTTCGCCCACAAAATCAGGGTAGTGGAGAGATGGATGATCTTGTACTGTGTATGATTTTCCTGATGCAAAACCTTTTTAACTTATCTTCTAATCTTCATAGACTTCTGATAAAATAATGTTGAAGCATACTTATAAGGATTAAGAGGCAGTTGAGAGAATCTTTCGAACCTTGGTCTTTAGAGTCTTGACACAGTTCCTCAGAACCTGGTCTTCAGAGTCTTCATATCTTATTATTCAGAATCATCAGAACTTGAGCATAGAATCTTGAAGGTAGACAATCCTTCAGAGGCCCTTCAATCAGAGTCACAGTTAGAAGCTTTAGCACAAACATTCTTCAGAACCGTTATGTAAGAGCTTTCTAGAACTTGATAGCATCTTATAAAGTACTTGTATTTCTTCAGGGTCAGAGTGTGTTAACTCCAGAGTCTGATGACGTCACACATCAAAGCTTCAGAGTCATAACCTGTTAAGCAAAATCTACACACTAGACACAAAACCATTAGTGTACAAAATTGTTCTCTAAGAAACAATGTATTGTTATCATCAAAACTAAAGTCCAAATGCAGAACTAAATCTTGTTCTAACAATCTCCCCATTTTTTATGATGACAAAACCATGTATTTTGATGAATAATTTTTACTGGGTTTAATCACATAAAAAAATTTCATAGTGAGGTTTGTAAGCTCCCCCTGAATTTTATACTATTAAAAATTATTTTTCAGCTTAGAATGTTAGAGTTAGGTTTGCAAGCTCCCCCTGAATTTTAGACTTAAAATAATCTTAACACATATAAAACTTTTAAAACAGCATGAAAGAAATAACTTCCCATAAGACAGAAGCCTGGTTGTTACAATTTTCTCATCAGACAAAAACCTGGTTACTCTCTTCTCATAAGGCATAAGCTTGGTTGGAATGGTTCAGGTAACTACCCAGAATGCAACAACTTGGGTACAGAAGTATTTGCCCCAGAGTCCTTTGCTTGAGTGTCAGAAGATTTGGTTTTCATAGTATGGTTTCAGATGCTAGATTGTATAACTTGATTCTGGTGGAAATCATAACTTGTTCAGGGCACAGGTTTTAGAACTATGTCTTGTTCAAAGCTTGTAACCGTCTGGTTTATACGCTTGGTTTCTATGTACTTAGTTCACCTTTGATTAAAAGAACACTTGTTTCCTTAAACAAAATTTAGAATCCTATGAAAATTTGTTTAGTTAGGATGGAACCTGAAACACTTGGTTAAAATGATGAACTATCACAAAGTTCTCAGAAAGAATACCAAGTTAGAAAAACTGTTAGAAACATGATAGGGTTTCAAAAGGGAAATTAGATATATCAAAATCAATAACTCTTTCTCCCCCTTTGTCATCATTCAAAAAGAAATAAAAAGACAAAGTAAACCAAACAAACTTCATTTCATTAAATAGATAGGCAGATATAGAAATGAAACAAAAAGAAAGACAAAACAAAGATAACGCAAATTTTAAAAACTAAGGTTTAAGAGGGTTTAGGTAGTCTTGATAAGATCTCTCCAAGTAGCCCTTTAATCTTTGATGTCCTTTCCTTCACTTCAGAATTCTCTTCAGCCAGATGCTCCAACTTCTTCAGAATATACTCCTCAGAATCAAAAGTCTTCTTGACTCCAGAGTCACTAGCAATTTCAAGAGTTGTCTCAAAAGCAACCATTGTAGTCTGAATTGGAGACGGAAAAGGGATTACTTTTGGAGTATGGAGCAAAAAAGTGGCAGGAACCTTCTGAAGTAGAGATTCAACAATACCAGAGAGTTTGGCATAGAAGTTCCTCTTAGTTTTCTTCATCCAGGAAAATTCCATCTCTTCAGAACTAACCTCTATCCATCTTCTGAAGTCGTTGGTAATATCACACACTTCAGAGAGGTTTGCACTATCTTTGCAACATTAAGTCTTCCAGCAGAATCTTCTTCAAACTATGCAAACGATTCATCAACAGGAGTAGGACGGGTGTTGATTTGAGATATTGTTTGGTTAGAAAAGGGGTGAGAGCTTCTATTTGAGTAAACAATGAGTTCATCATCTAATTCAGAATCAGAATCAATAAGTGATTCATTAACTTGGATTTCAGAGTGAGTGGTGTTTGATGGTTGAGGGGTTTCAAAAGGAATTAGGGGTGAGAGATTCCTAGTTGGGAGAATTGGGAGCATTGAGAATGGGTTAAAAGAAAAGGTGGAAAGGTTAGAAGTTCAGTAATAGATGATGGTAGAAATATTGGAATTTGTAGGTCAGGAGTAAGAGTAAGATTTGAAAAAGTATCATTTGGATTTGTGGTTTGGGGAGAAATGGGATCCAGAACAAAAGGGATAGAATAAGTAACTGTGGATGAACTATTTACTGCAGTAAGTTGAGGAGTATCAGAAGGAACAATAATTCTAGCAGACCCAGGAGCAGCAGAAGTTTTGGGTAATTCAGAAGAAATCTCTAGAATCTTCTTAACAGCCTTAGCCCTTTTTGAGCAAACTTCCTTATCTCCTTCAGGAAGCTTTTGGGCAAACTTCATTTTCTTCTTCTTCTTAGAAGGCTCGGAGCTTGAAGGAACAACACTTGTAGAGTTGATGTGAGAATAACTTCCCTCATAATCCACAGATTTTGGATTAGAGAAGATAAGAAAATCATCCAGAGCAATCCTTCTGCTGCGAATGACCTCCTTGGGGATTTCAACAACAGGACTTTTGAATGCAGGAATCATGCCCTTGTTTTTCAGACTCATGGTGTTGAAGAAATTCCCAACTGTAGATACTAGTCCTTGAGACTTTTCATCATCTGTTAGAGAGATTATCAGACGGCTCTCCATCAGAATGTTTGAAATCAGTCTCCCAAACGGAATCCAGTACTTCATCTTTCTGCTTCTATTCCTTGTCTCCCTCATAGTATCTCTTAAGAATCTAAAGAGAATGGCAGGAAGGTTTACCTTCTTATCAGCAACAATAAAATGAATAACATATTGATGATCGATGTTGATGTAGTCATGAGAGTTAGTTGGCTTTCTGTGATTGATGCAACCAATAAGAATTCTTGCCCAAATCCTCATAATAGGATGAATATTTTTTATTTTGCTAGTATGACTTCTAGTAGTGGAAATAACCTTGACCATTTCATCCTGATCATTTTTATTTTCTCCCTTAAGTTCACACTTGATTCCATTCCCATCATGACCAATGAGCTTGGCTATGAGTTTCTCAGTAATGACAATCTTCTTGCCAAAAACAAAAGAAACTATTTGAGAATAAGAGGTATTGGCATGAATCCATAATTTCCTTATAATAAAAGGTAAAACTGGACCTTGAAGATGATCGAAATACTTGTCCCAACCTTGAGATTGAACAGCAGGTAGAAGTTCAAAGCCATGAGCCTTCAAACTATCAAAATCAACCATAAGTTCACTGGGAACTTCCAAGACTTTTCCAGGTGTAGAAATTGTGACTTCATAAGTGTCATACGAACCTTCAGTGTACAAAAAATTGCCATGATGCACAGTAGATGGTGTCCTGTGAGATAGGAGAAGATGAGGAATGTACTCTGGTGGTTGTAACGAAGCAGATCTTCGAATAGCCCTTTAGAAAGCGGTTTCTTGTAGTTGATCAGGAGTTACTTGTGGATGTTGTTAAGTTTCTTGTTGTTCTTGTTGTTTTGGTTGTTGTTGAGATTCTTGAGAAAATTATTGTTGCTGTTGGGAAGCCTTTGAAGAAGAGAGAATGGTTTTAGGGTTTGAGAACTTTTCGGTTTGAAAACAAGAAAGTATGGGAAGTGGAGAGTAGCAAAGGTGTGCGAAGTGAGTGAAGTGAATTTAAATGGAAATTTTGAAATCATGACAAAAATAAATAATAATGACAAAGGAGTAAAGCGTGAAGATTTTAACCTAATCCCGAGGTTAATCATTTAACCCAATGTGTCACGTAGACGTTAGAAAGCGGTTCAGTTTTCTAAGACAGTGGTCTTTTAAAACTCTCCCATTATCCAAGACTGATTGATAGCTATTTATTGCAAAAACTGATAGCTATTTATTGCAAAAACTGTTTAGTATCCATAAAACATATTTGTCTAACCAAGCAAATTCTGACTGGATAAATCTAAACTTATGAAACCTTCTCACTTCGGAAGATTCATACATTTAGAACAAAAACAAATCTCAGAGTCTCATTTAACCATTCTGAGAACATCTTTTCCCTTCGGGACACAATCCCATTTTCATTTTTTTAAGAATGAAAACGAATCTATATACAGCGAGGGGTTTTGTAAAGATATCAGCCCATTAATGGTTTGTATCAATTAATTTTAGATCTAAAATTCACTTCTCAACATAGTCACGTATAAAGTGATGTTTTATCTCAATGTGTTTAGCTCTAGAATGCAAAATGGGTTCTTAAATAAAAAAATAGAAGAAGTATTATCACAGAGTATAGGAATGTTACCCTCATATATTTGGAAATCCTCTAGCTGACTTTTCATCCAGAGCATCTGAGTGTTGCATCCAGAAGCTGCAATGTATTCAGCTTTAGCAGTTTATAATGTTATTATTGATTTCCTTTTGCTGGACCATGAGATCAGGTTATCTCCCAGAAACTGACAGCTTTCAGAAGTGATTTCCTCTCAAGTCTATATCTAGCATAGTCAGCATCACAATAACCCATTAGCTTGTAATCTTTAGATTTTCTATAACACAAGCCAAGATTAATTGTACCTTTCAGATACCTGAAGATCCTCTTAACAGACACTAAACAAAATATCAGGTCTAGAAGCAGTCAAGTATAAGAGAGATTTAATCATACCTCCGTATAAATTCTGATCTACCTTAGTACTTACCTCATCCTTCTCAAGGATACATGTAGGATGCATATGAGTCTTAGTCATCTTGCATTCTGACATGTCAAATTTCTTCAGAAGTTCCTTAGTGTACTTGCTCTGATGGATGTACGTTCCTTCTGGACTCTGATTGATCTGAACCCCTAGAAAAAACTTGAGTTCTCCCATCAGACTCATCTCAAACTTTGCCTGCATAAACATAGAAAATTCCTTGCACAAAGTATCATTATCATAACCAAATATAATATCATCAACATAAATTTGAACAACAAGAATGTCATTTTTGAATGACTTATGGAAAAGAGTTGTATCAACTTTTCCTCTGGTGAAATCATTTTCAAGAAGAAAATTTCTTAGTCTTTCATACCACGCTCTAGGAGCTTGTTTCAGACCTTACAATGATTTCTTAAGCTTGAAAACAAAATCATGATTTTTAGGGTTTTCAAAACTAGGGGGTTGGTGTACATACACTTCTTCAGTAATGTAACCATTCAGAAACCCACTTTTAACATCCATTTGATATAAGATGATATTATGATTAACAGCAAAAGAAATTAAGAGACAAATAGACTCTAACCTGGAACCTTGTACTACCAGTCGAGCCTTGTTTCTTACTACCTCTCCTTGTTTGTTCAACTTGTTTCTGAGACCCACTTTGTTCCTATAACATGAGTTCCTTTGGGTCTTGGCACCAGATCCCACACATCATTTCTAGAGAATTGATTAACTTCCTCTTGCATTTCCAGAATACATTATGTGTCTTGGAGTGCTTCATCAATTGATATAGGCTCTATCAGAGACACTAAACCCAAAAGGGTTTCTTTATAGGGCTTGAAAGAGGATCTGGTTCTGACAGGTTCAGACTTGTCTCCCAGAATCAGTTCTTCAGAATGTGAAGATATTTATCTGTGCCTTCTCAGAGGAGTATGAGCTTCAACAGCTTCTGTTCGAGGAGCTTCTGAGTCTTGGGCTTCATCTTCTTTGGCTTCTGAAGTCTTTCCTTTAGAACCTAAGTAAGAAATCTCCAAATCTACAAATTTCTCAACTAGCTTTAACTTTTCAGAGTCAAGTTTATCATTGAATCTGACATGGATTGATTCTTCAACAATCTATGTCTCAGTGTTATACACTCTATAGCCTTTTGAGCATTCAGAGTATCCTAACATGATGCACTTCTGCGCCTTAGAATTAAACTTGCCAAGATTCCCTTTAGTGTTCAACATAAAACAAGAACATCCAAAAGGATGAAAATAAGAAATATTGGGTTTCATATTCTTCCACAATTCATAATAAGTCTTACCTATAATAGCTCTTATAGAGATCATATTATGAATATAACATGTTGCGTTGACTTCCTCTGTCCAAAAGGGCTTGTCCACATTAGTCTCATTGGTCATGGTCCTTGCCATTTCCTGTAAAATCCTATTATTCCTCTCTACAACCCCATTTTGTTGTGGAGTTTTAAGGCAAGAGAAATCATGGGAAATTCCATTCTCATTAAAGAGTTTCTAAAAATCTTTTTTTTCGAATTCACCACCAAGATCACTTCTGACTTTTACAATTCTGAGATCCTTCTCATTTTGCACTTGTGAGCAGGAGGTAGAAAACACAGAATGTGACTCATCCTTGTGTCTAAGAAATTTCACCCATATCCATCTGTTGTAGTTATCAATAATGACTAGTCCATACTTCTTACCGTTAACAGAAGCAGTTTTCACTGGTTCAAACAAGTCAATGTGAAGAAGCTTCAATGGTCTGGAGGTTGAAACAACATTTTTGGCTTTGAAAGAAGTTTTAGAAAACTTGCCTTTCTGACATGCTTCACATAGAGCATATGAATCATACTTCAGATTTGGCATGCCTCTGACTAAATTAAGCTTGTTAAGTTGAGAAATAATCCTCATGCTAACATGACCCAGTCGTCCATGCCATGTCTATTGCTCTTCGTTAACATACATAAGATTTTAACATTCTAACTTTTTAAATCAGAATCTCTAATCTTATAAATGTTGTTTTTCCTTTTCCCATTGAAAAGAACTAAGCCATCCTATTGACTGACAGCTTTGCGGTACTTTTGATTGAAAATAATGTCATAACCATTGTCACTTAATTGACTTATGGACAGAAGGTTATGCATCAGTCCTTCAACAAGAAGAACATTAGCAATGGAAGGGAGAGAATTGTTACCTACTATTCTAGAGTCAATGATCTTTCCTTTCTGATCACCTCTGAAACTAACGATGCCTTCAGGTTTAAGTTCTAGGATTTGGAACATATGCCTCATTCCTGTCATGTGCCTCGAGCATCTAGAGTTCAAGTGCCATGATTGGTGTCTTAACTCTACTGTTAAGGAAATCTCTTCAGAATCTGACTAAAATTCTGATTCTGATTGACTCGTCTCTGCAGAAGTTTATGTGTAAGCCATCAGTGCCACGTTAGCCTACTTTTCCTCACAGTCATCTTCAGAAGACTCTGAATCATCCTATGTAGCCATAAGACCCTTCTTACTCCCTTGGAAGTCTTTCTTCTTGGGTCTATCCTTCTTCATCTTGGGCCAGACATTCTTGTAATTATCTGGCTCCTTGCATTCAAAAGAGATGATTTCTTTTCTGGCTCCACCTTTCTTGAATCTAGCAGTAGACTCAAAACGACCACTTGTCCTTCTTTGTCCTCAGAATTTGCCTTGCCTTTTCTTCTAGAGTTGATTCACGTGTCTAGATAGAAGAGACAATTCATCTTATTTTGATTCTTCTTCAGACTCTTCATCAGTATCAGTTTGAAGAGCTTTTGTCATCTTAGATCTTCCTGAAGACTTCAGAGCAACAAACTTTCTCTTTCTCTTTGGCTCATCTTCCTCGAGCTCAATCTCATAGCTTCTTAAAGAACTAACGAGCTCTTCAAGAGAAGTGTTGTTGAACTCCTTTGATAACTTCAGAGCAGTTATCATTGGTCTTTAATGTTTAGGTGAACTTCTAATGATCTTTTTAACATGATCAGCAGTAGAATACCTTTTGTCCAGAACTTTAAGTCCTGCAACAAGAGTTTGAAACCTTGAGAACATGTTCTCAATAGTTTCCTCGCCCTCCATCTTGAATGCTTCATATTTTTTAATCAAGGTAAAAGCATTGGTTTCTTTGACTTGTGTGTTCCCTTCGTGCGTCATCAGAGAATCAAATATGGATTTAGCAGTATCTCTGTTGGTAATCTTTTCATACTCAGTATATGAAATGGCATTTAGCAAGATAGTTCTTGCTTTGTGATGATTCTTATAATCTTTCTTTTGTTAATCTGTCATCACTCTTCTTTCAACTTTATTGTAACTTGCATCTATTGGGTATACGTAGCCATCGACTACTATGTCCCATAGATCAACATCGGGGCGTAGAATGAAGCTTTCTATTCGGTCCTTCCAATAGTCAAATTTATCTCTGTCAAAGACAAGAGTTTTAGCATTATAGTGATCTCTATCATTTGTTTGAGCAACTGGAGGTGGTGGAATATTGGCCATTGTGTTTCACATTAGATCTTAATCTTACATTGTTAAGTGTTTGATAATCTTATCAAGACCAGAACCGAAACTCTGATGTCAATTGAAGGTGGCGAGAAACACAAGAAATGATGGGTTTGAATTGGGTTTCTAAAAAACCAAAGCTTTTTCAAAACCAACTCAACAAGCAATAACACGAACAATAAAAATAACAAGTTATTTTTATACTAGTTTGCTGTTAACGAAGCTACCTCCAGTCCATCCTACCAAGGTGATTTTGCCTTATCAATAAGGACTTAATCCACTATAACTGAAACTGATTACAGACACCACAAAGACAATCGTCTTTATCTTCTCAAGTATATCTGACTAAACCCTAGTCACTCAAGGAAAACCACTCAAACAATATTTAGATTTACAAGTTGTGTTTACAAAGAATGCTTCTTAGAAAGCAGAATAACACAAGATTAATACAATGAATATCTCACACAATAACGAGCTACAACTCTATGTGTGTTTACAAAGAATATACACAAAAATGATATTTACTTTAGCAAAGCATGTATGTTTAATAGCATGCGCAATGAGCAACTAGTAGCGTTAGCTTGGGCATTAGTAACTTCTTCCAATCGTCCAAGTCTTCTTTATATAGGCAGATAAAAGATCTGTTGGAGGGTAGGATTGGAATTGCAAATAGCACTTGTCTATTTCATAACGGTTTACAAATGGGAGGCTGTTAGTTCTTATGATTGGCTGAAATTTTGGTAAAACAATGTTAATGTCATGGTTGATGTTTCAACATGAGCTTCTAACATTATTAGTTAACATTCTGGTTTTGTTAAAGTTGTAAGGGTTGCAGTTGTGTGCTGATGTTATACCCGATGTCTTGACATCAGTTGTGAACATAAGTCTGAGATGATTTATTAGGGTTGCGCGTGTTTCTGGTTTTAATGAGATATTCTGCTGAAGAGAATCAGAGATTGCAGGCGAATATCATGGGTTAGATATATTCTGTTGTAATCATTTATGAAGAAGATTAGTTTGTTGCTAATTTAATGCCAAAAAGATATGGAGAATAATTAGAGTTAATTATGAAGAGTTGATTGAAGATTTAATTGAAGATCTATTTAGTAGCAGAATCTTTTGCAGATTTGTAGTAGAAGATTTGTTGTGATTTGAAGGCCCAAATCCAGTTGGGAAAAAGTGATAAATAGAATGCTTGTAATCTAGAATAGGCACGGGTCCAAGATGTAGATCATTAGGGCTTTGTCTAAGTGAACCACTCGGGTTGTGAGATGGTCACTGTGTTCTTACTCAGAAACCTGTAGGTAATGAGTTTTGTATTGTTCTTGGAGGAAGCTTTGAAGCAACTCCAAGGTGTGTCATGGAAGTGTGACTTCTACTTTTCTATGATTGAAGAGTTGTTGGAAATCAAGCTGTGGATGCAGTGGCTGAGATGTTAACTGCTAGACATCATTGCGATGATTGGGAGTGAGATAGAGTCTCTTATCTAGGGAGGACTTAGATAGAAGGGTCATTGGGTAGTGATTAAATTAGGTAGATTGTCAACTGGTTTGTTGAGTCTGTAATTTGATACTACTAATAGTGGACTTCCTTCCTGGCTTGGTATGCCCCCAGATGTAGGTTGTTAGACCGAACTGGGTGAACAATCCTTGTGTGCTTTTCAGTACTTTTATTGTCTTGTTCATACAGCAGATATTGATGTTGTGACATCAGACTTAATATCACATATCTGATACCAGAATTTCAATTGGTATCAGAGCAGGCATCCTGTCTGTTTCTGGATGAGATCTAGGGAAGATACTTTCTGGTTCATGAGCAAGGAAGATAGTTTTGCTGAGTTATGGACTTGGTCAGTTCATATAGTTGTTGGTGTGATCCCTTGAAGTGAAGGATGGACTATTCATGATAGAGTATGTATTGGACCTGTCTGTTGTTATCAGGAGAACTGCTGTTGTGAGTTTGATTTGTTGGCACTTGGTTTATGGTGATGGTGTGCAAGGATTATTGAGTAGTGCCTGAAGGTTGTTGAGAAGTTGTTGTGTGTTCCGTTGCATGGTATCTGATGTGACCCTGGTTGGTTCTTGTATCTCTGGTGGTGAGATTCTAGGAAGGTATTCTCTTGGAAAGACATTAGGGTTTCGTCTCCCCAGCAGGATATTCTATGATGTTGTAGTTTATGCAAGACAGCTTCAACCTTTTGGTTAGAGATGCCAAAGATACTTGAGAATTATCTTATATCTTTGTTTTAGGAGATAAGTGATCATAAGGTGAATGGATCTTATTAAAGACTGTTTGACATGGAAGTTTCAGAAGAAGAATATATTTCAAATCAGACATTGAAGACCAATTTGTCCAGAACAGTGATTCCTTCTTTATCAAGTTTCTTGATGGTGAAAGAAGAGGGTGGAGCCAAAGCAAAAGAGTATCTTTGTCAAATCTTTCATGCGGGAGTGAAGATCTTGATAAGTTATCTCTTAAGCATAGTTGTGGTGACCTAATTAGGAGGATCTTCCTGGTTATGATAAGATACATGTTTCTGATTTTCAAAATCATGAACTGGAGGAAGTTTCATCAAGAAAGAAGTTGAGCTTAATATGTCAATTCTAATATCTCAACATCGCGCTACACATCAGCAGTTTATGGTAAACGCTAAGTCAATGACCTATTAGATTGTAGTTGTTTTGAAGGATCACTGAAGCTGTGAAGTTGAACAATTTTTGAGATGCTGTTCATAATGTCATAGCATTTCAGTAGGAGCTGGTTGAAGAAAATGTAGTTATCTTGATAGTAGAAGAGAAGGAAATGATCCTTGTTTAAACTAAAATGTCTGAGGACAATTTTATAGGGAGAATGCATCCAAGAGTTTGTGTGCAGTAGCAGGGTAAATCAGCATGTGGTCAATTGGTGTTTGCATAAGCTCTTTCAGTTTTGTGCCTTGAAGGATTCAAAGTAGCAGATTGTCTATGGTATGTTTATGCAGAAGGATGGCAGTTATCACTCTTAAGTTAGACAAGAGGTCTGAACCTTGTGCTTGTAAGAAGAAGCTTCTGGAAGAGTGTGTTATGTAAGTTGATCAGATGTTGATATGTTCTCTTGTTCCCTACAAGAGATATGTGTGGATTAATATGATTGTAGTCTCCAAATCCATAGGAGATGTTTAATGTGATTTAGACTTATGTCAGAACTGATGTTGAAACATCATTTCAGTTCTTTGCTCAGGGTGGAGTAAAAGATCAAGACACTGACCTAACCTGGAAGGCTTTTGTGGTATGAATGGTTGTCATGATGGTTTGTTTTGGAGAAGAATCAGCAGATGCCAGTTGTGTGAGAAGGTTACCTTGACAGGAGTTGAGTATTTGTCTACTTTTGATAAGGTTGTACATTCAACTAATGACAAAATACATTGACGGGAGACTATGTATATGTCTGATGTAAAAGTGCAGGACTGTTGAAGTGTTGAGAATATACTTTTCTCTATGTGGCTGTTTATTTCTCTTCGTGGTATGTTGGTGTGTGAGAACTCTGTGAAACAATCATGATGGTTAAAAGAATCTTGAGATTATAACAATAAGATTGTGAGTTCTATAGTGTATTTAGAAGTGGCATTATTTAGTATAGTTATGGGGTAGTCTTGGACTACTTATCTTCTGAAGATTCAGATGTGGTAGGTTTGAAGTCTTTGGAGTTTCTAAGCAGGATGGAGGTTGTCTACTCAAACTTGGTTGTTGAATCAAGTCTATGAGAGCATGGAAATCTGTTTCTGCAAAGGGAGGAGGTTCTTCTGAGTGGCAGAAGGTAGAGTTGAATTCAACAGTTGGATGACATAATGTTCTGACATCTAGCTTAACATCAGGAGTCTCAGCTGGTGATGTGGCACATCAGCTAATGATAGGGTGATCTACAGGAATGAACAATAGGATGCTTCAAAAAGATCGTTCTCATGGCAGTTTGTGGGAGCTGCAGGAAGGAGAAGATGTTACATGACCATGGCTTAGGGAGTCTAAGTGTGTTTGCTTTTGAGCAAGTGGAACATGTGACTTGAAGATCAAGTTTCCTTGGTGGATCAAGATATCTTTGTGAGAGTTCTGACAAACGTGAAAAGGTCAAAATGTGGCATTTGATTGTTTTCATATAAGGATTCATGAATGAGGTGACCAAACTGTGGCATCTGGTTGGTCTCAGAAGTGGATTCGAAGAATCAAAATAATCAGAGTGTGGCAGCTGGTTATTATTGAGGATTGTCTTGGAATAAGTTACTCTTGGGCAGAAGGGTGATGAGTTGAAGACTCAAGGAGATTATTCTTGTTGAAGGTGGATGAGAGTTTATTTCTCTAGTTCTTTGGATTACTATGTTATAGTAAGTCCAGTTGGTGGAGCATATCAAGAATCATGGTGATGATATCTTGGTGTGTGGAAGATGTTCCAACTTGTGTTGGGACATTATCTGGTTGAATATCCTTGGTGAAGGATGATTATGCTCTGGTTCAGGAGCTTGGTGCCTACATTATGCCTAAGGGGCGTCTACATAGTCATACGGGAGAATGATGAAGTAGAAGGTCTGCCTTGGATGGAGATTGTAGAGAAGACTGAAGTAGATCAGGTATTGATTGATTAGAAGTCTGAAGATGAAGAGTATGATAGAGAATGACTGCCTTTGGAGAGTTGGGTGATCGATGTGACTTTGATCTTTATCTAACTGTTTGTTTGAAGGAGGTTGGTGATCCTTATGAATAGCCTAATTGTGACTTCATGTGTGAGTGACTGCTGTTTATGGTCGTAAGGGACAGTGGTACCAAAATGAATGTGCTCAGCAAGTGTGCTTAAATATTTATCTTCATCTAGAGCATTAGTTAACCATGACAGGGGGAGTACGTGTCTATGGATCTTGCTGCAAAGGTGCATATATTGTGAAGCTTGCATGATGATCAAGCTTGTGGAGACTGGCTGCCTCTTATGAGGATATAATGTCAGATAACATGTTATGACATTAGGCTGTTGGTTGGCATTGGATGGTTCTAGCCATGTGAAGCTAAGTATTTGAATCATGTGTGCACATGCTTCTGAGGAGAAGTCTGAAGACAATTTTATTGTTTTGGAATGTATAATCTTCTGTGGAGTCATGGGTTGATAATGTTGTGAGCAAGCAGACATTGTCTGATAAGATGTCAGAACATGGTACAGTACATGTTTTTTCTTGAGCCAAACAAGGAAGTATTCTGGACGGTGGTGTAAGGATAAGGTGAAACACGTGTCTTCGACTATGCATGGAACTGTTTTGGCACAATTTATGGTAAGAATCAGTTAAGAAGCAATAAAGGTGGTCAAGACTGTTTTAGACGGTAGACATTGAATTTGGATGGAGTTTTTAGTACCTAAAATAGCATTTCTGTGACCAAGAACTTTGACATATTCAAAGCTCGTTAATTCCATAGTAACTGGTCAGCTATTTATAGAGGTTATTCTTTTCTCCTTTAGCTAGTGGGTGTTCTTGTTTCATAAGTCTTATGGCTTTTGTTCGTTTTTGGGTGAGCTCTACTTGGGTCTGGTTCTGTGAGGGCTTTCTTTGCCAATTTTTGGCTAAAAAGGGGGAGAAAGGAAAGGGTTTGCTAAATGGTTTGTGCAGATGCTATGTGTCCTGAGTTATGAACACAGTTGTGACTTGTGTTCTGAGTTACCTGGGTTGGCAGAATGGCACTTCTTAAGTTTCATCTTATGCCACCATTGGTTTTTTATGTATAGACAGACGTTTCTTTTCTGGAGGAGTCTTTTACATTTGTTCTGGGTCTGTCCTGGAAGGAAAAAGAAATGTGTTGTATTGAGGGGTAGTGTCAGATATCTTCTTCCTCATGTGCACCAAATGACTTCAGGACTTTCTACTTCTTAGGTCCTAATGTGCTGCCTGAAGTTGTTGTGCTGTGGTGCTCGGAGGTGATGTTATGGAGCTCATAGAGTATGCTGGAAAGAGTTGTCAAACATGATGTCCTAACATCATTCAAAATTTCCCAAGAAGATGATTCTCCATGGTTGCTGTACACAGTAGCTACTGATGGTTACTGTTAGGTTCAGTAGTTGCTGATGACTACTAACAGTAGTATAGGGTTATAATTACTGCTGTAATCTGAGTTGTAATGTTTATATATTTGTTTTAGCCAAAATTAGCCAAAGGAGGAGATTGTTAGTTCTTGTGATTGGCTGAAATTTTGGTAAAACAATGTTAATGTCATGGTTGATGTTTCAACATGAGCTTCTAACATTATTAGTTAACATTTTGGTTTTGTTAAAGTTGTAAGGGTTGTAGTTGTGTGCTGATGTTATACCCGATGTCTTGACATCAGTTGTAAACATCAATCTGAGATGATTTATTAGGGTTGCACGTGTTTCTGGTTTTAATGAGATATTCTGTTGAAGAGAATTAGAGATTGCAGGCGAATATCATGGGTTAGATATATTCTGTTGCAATCATTTATGAAGAAGATTAGTTTGTTGCTAATTTAATGCCAAAAAGATATGGAGAATAATTAGAGTTAATTATGAAGAGTTGATTGAAGATTTAATTGAAGATCTATTTAATAGCAGAATCTTTTGCAGATTTGTAGCAGAAGATTTGTTGTGATTTGAAGGTCCAAATCCAGTTGGGAAAAAGTGATAAATAGAATGCTTGTAATCTAGAATAGGCACGGGTCCAAGATGTAGATCATTAGGGCTTTGTCTAAGTGAACCACTCGGGTTGTGAGATGGTCACTGTGTTCTTACTCAGAAACCTGTAGGTAATGAGTTTTGTATTGTTCATGGAGGAAGCTTTGAAGCAACTCCAAGGTGTGTCATGAAAGTGTGACTTCTACTTTTCTGTGATTGAAGAGTTGTTGGAAATCAAGTTGTGGATGCAGTGGCTGAGATGTTGACTGCTAGACATCATTGCAATGATTGGGAGTGAGATGGAGTCTCTTATCTAGGGAGGACTTAGATAGAAGGTTCATTGGGTAGTGATTAAATTAGGTAGATTGTCAACTGGTTTGTTGAGTCTGTAATTTGATACTACTAATAGTGGACTTCCTTCCTGGCTTGGTATGCCCCCAGATGTAGGTTGTTAGACCGAACTGGGTGAACAATCCTTGGGTGTTTTTCAGTACTTTTATTGCCTTGTTCATACAGCAGATATTGATGTTGTGACATCACACTTAACATCACATATCTGATACCAGAATTTCAGAGGCAAAATGGTACAATACTACTATCCTTCGCCCACAAAATCAAGGTAGTGGAGATATTGATGATCTTGTGTTGTGTACGATTTTTCTAACGCAAAACCTTGTAAACTTATCTTCCAATATTCAGAGGCTTCTGATAAAATGGTGTTGAAGCGTGCTTAGAAGGATCAAGAGACAATTGAGAGAATCTTTAAAACCTCGATCTTTAGAGTCTTGACATAGTTCCTCAAAACATGGTCTTCAGAGTCTTCAGATCTTGTTCTTCAGAATCATCAGAATTTGAGCCAGAATCTTGGAGGTAGACAATCCTTTAAAGGCTCTTCAATCAAAGCCACAGTCATAAGCTTTATCACAAACGTTCTTCAGAACCGTTGTCTAAGAGCTTTCTAGAACTTGACAGTGTAACGCCCCGGTTTTGTCTTATTTATTTAATCGAGTCGATTTAATTATTTTCGTTTTATATTATTTTATATTATTCTATTTTTGACTTTTATTTGACAATATATTATTTTCATCGTTGTTTATGTTTTATCGCATTTTGAGAGCGTTTGTGAGATATTTGAGTTGAGGGGTAAAATAGTCTTTTAGGGGTGTAGATATTTTATATAAATAGAGATTTGAGAGAAAATAGAGAGAAAGAAAAAGAAGAGAAAGAAAAGGAGAAGAAAGAAAGAGAGAAGAGGAGAAAGAGGAGAAATCGACATAACTCCGTTTCGAGCGCGATTAATCGGGTAAGGGTGAGAAGTTTCAATTATATCTTGCTTGTGTATGTATATGTGTTGTTTGTTGTAATTATTTTGATTGTTTCGCGAATTTTCGTATCGATTGGAATTAGGAGCGAT
Source organism: Lathyrus tuberosus (assembly GCA_022829125.1). Lineage (NCBI taxonomy): Eukaryota > Viridiplantae > Streptophyta > Magnoliopsida > Fabales > Fabaceae > Lathyrus > Lathyrus tuberosus. The sequence goes on along the minus strand of JALAZF010000298.1, from coordinate 5,111,703 downwards.
TGATAGAAATCGATGTTTTCGCGGATGAAATTCGATAAAAACTGAGTAGAATACTTGTTGTTAGGTTTGGATCATGTTTTGGTTGTTTTAGGATGTTTTGGAAGTGTTTGGGTGGAAAAAATGAGGTATTTTGACCCCAAATGACCTATGTTATCGCTGCTGGAAATTCTGAGTTTCGCAGGTTCGCACTGCGAGCCACAGCGAAGGAATCAGCGAACGTTCGCTAGCCGTTCGCATTGCGAACGTTAGGTCATTTTTGCTACTGCCACGGTTCGCTGGGAGCTTCGCACTGCGAACGTGACAGATTTTCAGTTTTTGTTTTCCTCATAACTTTTGATCCGTAAATCGGATTGAGGCACGGTCGGATGCGTTGGAAAGCTCTTTCAATGCTCTTTTTGATAGTGGAATAGGATCATATGTTCATGCCTTGGATTGATAAGAAAATAAGGAAAAGTGATGTATGTGTGAAAAGTGTGTTTTATATTTCCACCGTAACTCCTGAATCGCGAGTCCGATTGATGTGGAACTTGAGGCAATAGATAGATAACATAATAGGCTATTAAATGGTGATGTTAGACCATGATTTAATCAAGAATATTTGGTAGAGGATAATTAGTGATTTGTAGGTTTGGTTGTGTTTGTTTGTGTTTGATGCGATATGTTATCGTCGTATAAATGTGGGTCTTTTGTGCTATCTATATGATGTCGATGTATGTGATAATGACGTTGTTATGATGTTGTTGTGTGGTGAAATACATTGTATGATTGTTGTGGTTGATGGTGAGTAATTCTTGATGTGAATTGACATGAATGTATATGATAAAATGATCATTGTTATGGTTTGTGGTTTATGATAAAATGCATTGTGTAAGTGAAATTCAATGTGTGTTATTTGGTGGCCTTATGGCAAATAAATGCATTGTTGGAATTGATTTACAATGCATGAATAATGATGATGAGATGATTCACACTATAGAATTGTGATCGTATGTAATTGATGATTGAAATATATGTATGATTATGGTTGCATATATGTGTGAAGATGCATTTGAGTGTCATGAGTTCTTGTGTGTCAAGCATCATGATATGCATCTTGTGATGTCGTGTGCCCTAGTGGGTGTGAGCGACGAATCAATTCCAGAGGGAATCTGCTATAACATCGTGAGCCTTAAAAATAAGAGGACTGAAAGCGATCTGATTGGATCGTGAGCCTTAAAAATAAGAGGACCGAAAGCGATGGTTATAGACGATCGTGAGCCTTATACAAAGAGGACCGAAAGCGATCGGATTGTGAGCCTTATACAAAGAGGACCGAAAGCAATCCATAAACGTCGTGAGCCTTAAAAAAATAAGAGGACCGAAAGCGACGGGGAACATCGTTTGCCCGACGGGGTGTTACTTGAGTGTTCCTCAGTAACAAGCGATGATTCCAATAGTTCCTGAGTGAACCGGTGTTGATAATTGATGGAAGTCGGCACCGCATGTGCATTGCATAGAGTCGTTGTGTTGGTCTCTGTGCATTTGCATAAATCATGAATGTATTGATTATGTGTGAGAATTGTGAATTGATGTGCATACGTGATAAATGCATTGGTTGTGAATCATATGTTTTATGCATAAACATACGCTATGTGATGTGTGGGGTGTTTCTATATGTTATGACTTGGTATGTCTTATGTGTGAATATGTGTTCATGTTGGTATAGTTGATATATGTTATGTGGTAGGATTGTTAGAAATATGTGTTTTATTGGTGGCATGCTATATGGGCTAGTATGTGATAGTATGGGTGAGATAATTTATACATGTGTTTGAATGTGTGTTTACATATTATTATGCAATCTTGATTTAGTTGTTATTTCTCACCCTTCTGCTGTGGTTTATTGCTCTATGAGGAAATTGCAGATTAGTAGTCTTGGAGGCTTTTGTGAAGATAAGCCCTCCGTTCTTTTGTCGGTCTTGGTGTCTGCTCTGATACGTAGCACGGGAGTCGGGGAACGCTTTTGTGATATATATGTATACAATTGTTGAATATATTTGGTATTACTTTTGTATGTATATTTTGATGTTATAAAACCATTTATTTGTAAAACAAGTCGGTTATGGATCTTTCCGCTTTATTCCATAATTGACCTTTCCTTTTATATGGAAAACGTTTCCCCTTGAGGGTATTCAATTGATTTTGTGATGTATCAGAAATATGGAGCAGGGATTGTATTTTCTTCATTTAAATGTGGCATCCTTGTTTCTGTCGGAAAAATAAATTTTTATTTACTCTGATTTAATTATGTATTATTTGTTCGGGATGGGAATTGGGGTGTTACATTAGTGGTATCAGAGCAGGTCGGTCCGTCCGGCCAAGTTGTTGAGTCAGTTGGTGTGACAGTGGAATATTGTCGATGTTGTTGACCCCTTAGTACGTGATATGTGTGTGGAGCACTGTCAGTACTTTTTGGTTTCCTAATCCTTTGTCTTCAGGTGTGAGATTGAGATAAGTGGGGGAGAAGCTGGTACTTCTCCAAGTTGCTTCAGTTGTGAAGTGTTGGCTTAGGGTGTCGTTGGTTGCAAGATTGTAAGTGTTGTTTGGACAGTGTTGTTCCCGATTCTGGAGGGAATGCGGAGGTAAGGTTTATGTCGACTAAGGATTGGTGCCTTAGGTAGTTTTGTGCATGAGATGTAAGGAATACTATTATAGTTTGGTAAAGATGGTTTATGCCCCATCATGATTGTCGGCTATCTATTGACAAATTGAGGAACTGATCACCCTTAATCTCTTGTTGATAGTAGACGGAATTATGTTGGAAGGAATAGACGGGTCTTTCCGGCTTTGATAGTGTGTGCAATGAATTGTTTTGGATTAAGGAAATTATTACAGATTGTTTTGATGAGTCGATGAAGATTCTTATATCTGAAGATGAGGCGGATTAGAGGTTTTGTATATTGGTCAAGTTGGAATGTCTCTGAGGGAGAATGATTGGGTATTACTAATGGTTGTTCTCCGAGAGTAGAGTGTGAACTTAAATTGGACGAAGGAGATTAGTCGAGGTTATATCTGCTAAGTAAGTAGGACACCTTTTGGAGTCGAGACTAAGGTGTTTGTTATATTTGTGAGGCTAGTGTTCTGGAAATTGGCAGGGAAGCCACAGTAATGGGCCGTCAGATGTGCATGGTTTTTAGATGTGTTTTGGATGAAGCGTTAGTGCGTCGACTCGAAGAGGTCCAGCATGGTTGGTAAGGAAAAAGATGATAGTAGGAGGTCGCATGTTAACCAGTGAGTAGTATGGAAACTTGCGGTTGTGTTCTGGATAGCTTGAGTTTTGAATTGTGACGAATTGCAAACGATTTGGAATTCCTTGATGGTAAGAGACTATGGAAATCTTGAGGAAACCCTTAGGTGTGGATGTAATATTTAAGAGTTCTTTTTGGTTGGTTGTTGATACATGTTAGAAATTGTGGAATTGGATGGTTGTATGGGAATGCGAAGATTCGCCGAAGCTTCGCAGTGCGAAGGTCAAGGCGAAGGCTCGCTAGCAGTTCGCAGTGCGAACTCTGTGCCCTTTTTCTTCTGCCTTGGTTCGCTGGGGGTTCACATTGCGAATGACGAAAGCGACTGCTCGCTGGGAGATTCGCATTGCGAACATGGTAGATCTTTCCAAATTGTTTCTTTCTTAACTTTGGCCTCGTTTATCTGATTTAAACGTTCTTTATATCGATGTGGAGCTATGAAAGGGTTTTACCTTCTGGAAAGCGTAAATATTATTTATGGAATTTGGATTGTTAAGAGAAGAACTTGTGTATGGATTACTAACAGTGGAATAAGGTAACGATGGAGAATAAGTGTCCACTTTCGGGAATAGATAACTGGAATTGGTTTGGTTAAGTTTGATTGAAATTACAATTATTTGGAATGTTTGATAAGAATGTTGAATTGTGTGAGTTGAGGCTTTGATCGATTTAATGTGACTGGTTAGGTTTGTTATCCTAGAAATAGGTTGTTATTTACTCGGTTAAGCTTGTATGTGAGTAACCAGTTACCCAGTGGGAAGTTTTGCAAAAGCTTTAAGAATTTATATCTTTTGGAATTTGGTTGGGCATTACAACGTACAGTGATGTTATTTGGTGTTAGTATGCGTCTGTAATGTTTGTGGAGTATATGAAACGTATCTTCTATATTTATTTGGATAAGTTCGTGGTGGTTTTGATTGAGGATATTCGGACCTGTCATAAACTCAGAGGAGAGACAAGTAGAGTGTTTGAGATTGGAATTGCAAGTGTTGAAAAGAGACGAAGTTTTATGCTAAGTTATTCGAGTGAGAATTTTGGTTGAAAAGGGTTAGTTTTCTTGGATATGTTATTTCAGATGAGAGTATTGTTATGGATCCATCGGAAGTAGATGTAGTTCTACAATGAGAGGCTCCGAAGTTGGTTGAGGAGATTATAATCTTTTTGGACTTTAGTTGGTTATTACCGGAGGTTATGGAAGACTTTGTTAAGTTTGTACTTCTGGTATCTCAGTTGACTTGCAAAGGGTAAGTTGTTTGTTTTGGAAGATCGTTGTGAGTGAGTTTTAGAGAGCGGAAGTAGAAGTTGTCTATGGTTTCAGTTTTGATTCTGTGTGATCCTAATAATCTATTTGCAAGGTATTGTGATGTGTCTTTGATGAGTTTAGTCTGTGTGTTAATGCAAGATGATAAACTCATGGCTTATGCTTTACGACAATTGAGGACTTATAAAAGGATCTATACTATTCTGGATTTGGAATTGGTTACGGTTGTATTGTGTTGGAATATTTGGAGGTATTATCTTTATGGTTCTAGGTTCAAAGTGTTTGGTAATCACAAGGATATTGAGTACTTGTTTGGTAAGAAGGGACATAGTATGAGACAACGAGGATGGTTAGAATTCGTGACGAGTTATGAGTTGGCTTGGGTTATCCTTCGGGGAAAGCGAATGTTGTGCTGGAAGAGTTAAGTCGAAAGTTGTTATGCATGTCAGTTTTGATGGTCAGAGAATTAAAATTGTTTGAGCAGTTCAGAGACTTCTGTCTGGTGTGTGGGATAACACAGGAGAGTGTGAGGTTGGGTATATAAAAAGTGAACAGTGATTTTTCGGTGAATATGAGAAAGAGTTAGACTTTGGACGTGAGACTGGTAGTTTTGGTGGTTACGAGTAATCAAAGTGCGCAGCGAAAGTGTGTTGTGGCACGTTTTGTATTTGTGTGTGTGACTTGTAAGAATTCATAAGTTGAACATTGGGAATATGTAGGATTGGTAAGACTATTGGACGTTCAGTATGGAAGTGCTAGGCGAAAGGTTTAAATATTAATCAGGTACTCATATGTAGTTGAGTGTTTTGGTCGTATGTTCGATTGGGGAATCGTAGCATTGTTGTAATGTTGTCGTATGACAAGGATGTTGGTATCATGGTTATGTAGAGGTTGTTGAAACGATGTTGGGTCGTGGGACTTTATGTTCTTGTTGTGTTTCGGTTCGAGAGTGAACCTGTGTGTGTTTGTAACTTGGGTATTCCTTGAGTCGTGAGTTGGTCGTCAAGTGCATTGTATGGCCTTTGCATCTTGTCGTTGTAGTTGTCGTCGTTGACGTGTCGTTGTTGTGGTTGCTGATTAGCAAGGTGGTTTGTCAGTTTGTGTTATTCGTGGTGGGCCTTTGGTTGGCCTGTTAGTTTGTTAAGTCGGATACAAGAGTCGTGTCTAGAGTTGTTCGTCTCAGTATATTTTCGAGGACGAAAATTTCTAAGTGGGGGAAAATTGTAACGCCCTGGTTTTGTCTTATTTATTTAATCGAGTCGATTTAATTATTTTCGTTTTATATTATTTTATATTATTCTATTTTTAACTTTTATTTGACAATATATTATTTTCATCGCTGTTTATGTTTTATCGCATTTTGAGAGCGTTTGTGAGATATTTGAGTTGAGGGGTAAAATAGTCTTTTAGGGGTGTAGATATTTTATATAAATAGAGATTTGAGAGAAAATAGAGAGAAAGAAAAAAAAGAGAAAGAAAAGGAGAAGAAAGAAAGAGAGAAGAGGAGAAATCGACATAACTCCGTTTCGAGCGCGATTAATCGGGTAAGGGTGAGAAGTTTCAATTATATCTTGCTTGTGTATGTATATGTGTTGTTTGCTGTAATTGTTTTGATTGTTTCGCGACTTTTCTTATCGATTGGAATTAGGAGCGATTGATAGAAATCGATGTTTTCGTGGATGAAATTCGATAAAAACTGAGTAGAATACTTGTTGTTAGGTTTGGATCATGTTTTGGTTGTTTTAGGATGTTTTGGAAGTGTTTGGGTGGAAGAAATGAGGTATTTTGACCCCAAATGACCTATGTTATCGCTGCTAGAAATTCTGAGTTTCGCAGGTTCGCACTGCGAGCCACAGTGAAGGAATCAGCGAACGTTCGCTAGCCGTTCGCATTGCGAACGTTAGGTCATTTTTGCTACTGCCACGGTTCGCTGGGAGCTTCGCACTGCGAACGTGACAGATTTTCAGTTTTTGTTTTCCTCATAACTTTTGATCCGTAAATCGGATTGAGGCACGGTCGGATGCGTTGGAAAGCTCTTTCAATGCTCTTTTTGATAGTGGAATAGGATCATATGTTCATGCCTTGGATTGATAAGAAAATAAGGAAAAGTGATGTATGTGTGAAAAGTGTGTTTTATATTTCCACCGTAACTCCTGAATCGCGAGTCCGATTGATGTGGAACTTGAGGCAATAGATAGATAACATAATAGGCTATTAAATGGTGATGTTAGACCATGATTTAATCAAGAATATTTGGTAGAGGATAATTAGTGATTTGTAGGTTTGGTTGTGTTTGTTTGTGTTTGATGCGATATGTTATCGTCGTATAAATGTGGGTCTTTTGTGCTATCTATATGATGTCGATGTATGTGATAATGACGTTGTTATGATGTTGTTGTGTGGTGAAATACATTGTATGATTGTTGTGGTTGATGGTGAGTAATTCTTGATGTGAATTGACATGAATGTATATGATAAAATGATCATTGTTATGGTTTGTGGTTTATGATAAAATGCATTGTGTAAGTGAAATTCAATGTGTGTTATTTGGTGGCCTTATGGCAAATAAATGCATTGTTGGAATTGATTTACAATGCATGAATAATGATGATGAGATGATTCACACTATAGAATTGTGATCGTATGTAATTGATGATTGAAATATATGTATGATTATGGTTGCATATCTGTGTGAAGATGCATTTGAGTGTCATGAGTTCTTGTGTGTCAAGCATCATGATATGCATCTTGTGATGTCGTGTGCCCTAGTGGGTGTGAGCGACGAATCAATTCCAGAGGGAATCTGCTATAACATCGTGAGCCTTAAAAATAAGAGGACTGAAAGCGATCTGATTGGATCGTGAGCCTTAAAAATAAGAGGACCGAAAGCGATGGTTATAGACGATCGTGAGCCTTATACAAAGAGGACCGAAAGCGATCGGATTGTGAGCCTTATACAAAGAGGACCGAAAGCAATCCATAAACGTCGTGAGCCTTAAAAAAATAAGAGGACCGAAAGCGACGGGGAACATCGTTTGCCCGACGGGGTGTTACTTGAGTGTTCCTCAGTAACAAGCGATGATTCCAATAGTTCCTGAGTGAACCGGTGTTGAGAATTGATGGAAGTCGGCACCGCATGTGCATTGCATAGAGTCGTTGTGTTGGTCTCTGTGCATTTGCATAAATCATGAATGTATTGATTATGTGTGAGAATTGTGAATTATGTGCATACGTGATAAATGCATTGGTTGTGAATCATATGTTTTATGCATAAACATACGCTATGTGATGTGTGGGGTGTTTCTATATGTTATGACTTGGTATGTCTTATGTGTGAATATGTGTTCATGTTGGTATAGTTGATATATGCTATGTGGTAGGATTGTTAGAAATATGTGTTTTATTGGTGGCATGCTATATGGGCTAGTATGTGATGGTATGGGTGAGATGATTTATACGTGTGTTTGAATGTGTGTTTACATATTATTACGCAATCTTGATTTAGTTGTTATTTCTCACCCTTCTGCTGTGGTTTATTGCTCTATGAGGCAATTGCAGATTAGTAGTCTTGGAGGCTTTTGTGAAGATAAGCCCTCCGTTCTTTTGTCGATCTTGGTGTCTGCTCTGATACGTAGCACGGGAGTCAGGGAACGCTTTTGTGATATATATGTATACAATTGTTGAATATATTTGGTATTACTTTTGTATGTATATTTTGACGTTATAAAACCATTTATTTGTAAAACAAGTCGGTTATGGATATTTCCGCTTTATTCCATAATTGACCTTTCCTTTTATATGGAAAACGTTTCCCCTTGAGGGTATTCAATTGATTGTGTTATGTATCAGAAATATGGAGCAGGGATTGTATTTTCTTCATTTAAATGTGGCATCCTTGTTTCTGTCAGAAAAATAAATTTTTATTTACTCTGATTTAATTGTATTATTTGTTCGCGATGGGAATTGGGGTATTACAGACAGCATCTTGTAAAGCACTTGTATCTTTTTAGAATTAAAGTGTGTGATTCTAAAGTCTGATGACGTCACACGACAAAGCTTTAGAGTCAGAACCTGTTAAGAAAAAGCTACACACTAGACATAAAACCATTAGTGTACAAAATTGTTCTCTAAGAAACAGTGTATTGTTATCATTAAAACTAAAGGCCAGATGCAGAACCAAATCTTGTTCTAACAGTGTAAGCTTCACCAAAAGAAAGGTGATTGATATTAATCTCAAACAAGGTTTTATGGAGGCTACTTCGACGTTCTTGGCATGTGCAGTATTCTGTTTATGTTTCTGGGCATTTCTATAGGAGCTAACTCGAAGAGGATAACCACTTGGCGACCGGTGTTGGAAAAACTTAGAAGACAGCTTTCTAAGTGGAAGGGCAAATATCTCTCTTTAAGAGGGCGCGTGGCGCTGATAAATTTGTTTCTTAATTCAATTCCAATCTACAGTTTATTGTATTACAAGGCACCTAAAAGTGTTATACAAGATATAATTCGTATTCAACTGAATTTCCTATTGGGTGGTTGTTCGGAGAAGAGGAAAATGGCATGGATTAGCTGGTTATTGGTTTGTAAACCAAAATCTAAAGGAAGACTAGGCATTAAACATTGTGAGATATTTAATCTTTCACTCTTAAGAAAATGGAAGTAGCGCATTTTCGACGAACCGAAAGTTATTTGGTCTACATTGTTATCAATGAGATATGGGGATATTAAGGTGAAAATTATTGATGAAAATAAGCAGTCGTTCAACAAAGACGATTCACTATGGTGGAGAGATTTATCACTAGTTGGCTTCACGCGGGAAAAAGATTGCAATTGGTTTTCCTACAACATTTCATGTAAATATAAATTGGTTAATGGGAGGTCTGTTGAATTTTGAAACAATAAACGGTTGGGTCATGTTCTTATTCGCACTTTATTTCCTCTTATTTACGTGCGTGCGGAGCATACGAAACATAAAGTTGCAGACATGGGTTTTTGAGAGGAAAATAAGTGGATTCAGGAAGTTAAAGTTGTTGAGAACTTGTTGTTATAGGTGGAAGAAAAATCATAATTGGAGTCACTGATGTCCGTTTAGCAGGAAATCCAGTTAAAGTCGTAGGTCGGAGACACTTTCGTTTAGTGGAGGAACAAGATGGGTTTTTCCGTACAAAGTTGCTATCAGGCTGTTGCTGCTGTTGTTGATTATAGTATGCAAGTTGAAGAAAACATAATTCAAATGTTGATTAGGCTTTGGATCACAAATGCACGAGCAAAATTTTGATTTTCGACTAGAGGTTGCTATTGAATCGATTACCAACTAGAGTAGCTTAAGAGAAATCATCTTCGGAATTCATATTATTGTATGCCTATTCTGTTTGGTTGAAGTCGAATTCATTGGTCATCTATCTGTCAAATGTAGGAAAGTATCACAAGTATGGAACAAGATATTTTATGGTTGGATATTTCATGTCAAAATCAGTTTGGTTTGCAGTTTATTGGTGGATTTGAAATAGTAGGAATGAAATGGTTTTTAAAGGTCCTTCTTTTCATCACTTGAGAAATACAATAACTATCGTAATAATAGTTGCACGGATTACACTGGTAAATACATTCTAATTAGATATTGAATATATTCTATTTGTTTGTCACTTTATAAAAACCAACTTATAATTGCTCTATATGATATAACAGAAAAAGAAACTAAAGTCGTAATTATAGTTAGGACGAAAGAAAGAAAGAAAACTATAAGAGAATTTGAAGCAAAACATAATCAATACATTTGAATTAAAGATGCATAAAATTACAGTGCCGAAATAATAGAAATTTCAAGGAAAATGCATCCAACGAGTTAATTTTATGTATTGGAAGAGATGAGTTAAGTTTAAGCAAATATATCTAAAATCTATTAGGAACCTTCTTCACCTATGCTTCCGGTCTCTTGAATCCACTAACTCGTACCTCGACCGTCTCCGTTTGAAATGCCGGTCATCGTCATCGCTACAATCATCATCATTTTTTCTCACTTCATAGTAGCCGTTTGACACGTGTTCCATTGAGGCAGTGGCTGATGATTGCGTTGTGGAAGAAGCCTTCTTTTTCTTTTTAGCAATAGCTTCTTCCTCGGCTTGGAAGCTTATGCGAGAAAAGATGTTGCTCTTCTGCTTGCGATAGTTGTATGTGGTTTCTGGTCTGTGGTTGCTGTGGTGGCTGTGCCGCTCATCGTCGTGGTTGCGGTCGGAATGGTGCTCTGATTTTGATTTGTGAGGACGTGATTGCTTGTCCTCGTGGTTGCGGTCGGAATAGTGGCCAGCTGATCTATGGTTCTGATCTGACTGTTGGTGACGTTGATGTGAAATGGAATAGGCATTTGATGACGGTGGATTGGATTTCTGCACAGTAAAGAAAAAGCACAATTGGGCCATTAGTTTTTTATGACCCATACCTTAAATTAAAAACCCAATATCATATGTACCAAAGAAAAAAAGAAAGAAAACTCATTAATATGTCTTGACAATTTCGACACAATTTTGTGGCTTTTGTTTTTATATTTGCGTTAGGAACTTGGTTGGTTCTTGCTTTAGTATTTTTTAGCTTTAACAAAGATTATTACAATAATAATTTTAAATTGATTATGAAATCATGCTTGTCTATCATAAGATTGGATACATTATCGCTACACCCAAAATAATCAAACCGACTCCATTTGTTTAGTTAGTTGAGAGGGTTTACGCAAATGGTTGCAGTGTGTATTACAATTCCAACGGTTAATACCAATTAATTGAATTCATGTTTTTTTTAATGATATGTATCTTTTATCTTTTATAAATTTTAACCAAACTTTGCCATTAGCTTTTTCACTCATTGCTTTCATCAAAATCGCGCCCAAAATTCATATATATATATATATATATATATGAAATGCTAACACAGATTTAAAATTGGTGGATCCCACATAAAAATACACTACATCTATTTTTTTTCTATTTTTTTTCATCTTTCTAATGTGAGTTTCACCCAAAATTAGTGGGTGTATGTTTCTAATGCACACCTACATGGGTGTGCATTAGCATATATATATATATATATATATATATATATATATATATATATATATATATATATATATATATATATATATATATATAATAAAATAATAAAACTTAACTTAGAAGTCCCATGACAACTAAAATCGACATCAAATTATCAAAAATATGAGAAATTTCAAACTTGATGAACCAATTTATTCCCCACAGCCACATAAGTGAACATGGAAAACTATGGGGACCATATGCAGAAAAAATAAACCATGATACTCAAATGAAACAATTAAATTACGCTGTTACAGACCAAAATGCTTCAATTGCAAAGATAAATCTACCGTGCTAGTGATTTGAAACTTTTTTGGTTCAAATCTTTTCCATCAACCATGGTTTGGATAAACTATCACGAGAGAGATTTTCACGAGATTGTGCCACAATCATATGCAGCTATCCAATATTTCAATCACCATCATTTTCGTTTTAACAAACTTTTAACCATTACTTGATGTTGACCATAAAATAGGTGTGGGACACCGGAATAACCTCTCTTAACCATTTCATAAACAACCACAGCATAAATTTGATTAAAAAAAAACTATTTTTATCAATAAATGAAGCCAAAATAAAAAAGTTCCAAAGACAACAATTCAAGACATAAAAATAGTATGTCTACTACTGTAATGATGTGCTTTTGCATGTTTGAGGTTTCTGGCCAAATTTTTGGTAGAAAATCCACAAAAATTAAAAAGCACATGGAAGTCCACAAAGAGAGCTGAAAATTAAGACAATAGCAAGCACATACTGTTTTTGATTTCATCGAAGAAACATCCCCAACACTGCTCACCTCCCTACCAAATTCACGCTCTTTGGAGAAGTCCCTGTTCCATGTAGGTAATAAACTCATTAAAAGCAATAAGACAATAAACATGGATGAGTCGCAAGCACTACATAACTACATGCAAAGAGTCATGATGACACTGATCATCCATTTACAATTTGTTACTCTGTCAAACATAACTTAAAAGTAAATTCATTAGGTAATGAATGAGAAGGAAAAATATCTTGTGTAAAGCAGTTTACCAAAATCCACAATATGTTCTTTTTCAAGCATAATGAAATAAACAAAATTCATTCTAGAATAATAAATTTCCATAGTGAAATAAACAAAATTCATTCTAGAATAATATATTTTCAAACAAAATGCCAATACCCCATGTTGGAAAACGAAAAAGTAGGAACTCGAAACTTCATACAGAAAGTAAAAGATACAAAATCCAGATGATAATGTCTTAAATGTTGCTATTTTACAAATGAACAAATATTTGACTTACAAGTTAAACTCTATCAAACTTCCTAAACATGCATATCAGAACAAAACAAAGCCACCCAAGAAAAGTTCCTTTAGTACCTTTCACCCCATCTCTTATTTTCATGCTTCCTCCTCAGATTAGCATTCCGAGCATCAAATTCCTCTCTATTCATAATAGGTGGTGGAACATTCATCCCTATACCGAACTCAGCAAAATCCCTGAACGGAGTCACAATTATTTTATTACAAAATGGCATCTAGAGAACAATGTATCAATCTATAGTCAGACAAACATGCAAACCACATTTACTATCAGTGTTCACTCTATAATCCAAATGGGTCTTGAGAGAGAAAGAGAGAAGAGAGAAGGGGATGTGATGCAATATCAGAGGAAAGGCTGAAGTCATACCTATGAGGTGGAACTACAGGCATCGTGTATCCTTGCATGCCAAATGGGTCTTGAGACATACCACCTGCAAATGGCATGTCAAATGGGCCTGGGCCATAACTCATCATTTGCATTGGAGCAGCATATGGTGCCATAAATCCATCCATACAAGGTTGCATGCCATTCCAGTATGGATTATAACTAGGAGGTGGTGGGCCCATTGGCATCATATAGTTCTCTCCGCTAAAGTCATGAGGAGTTTTCCATTGTAAATCTGCATGATAAATAAAAATCATTCAATGCTATTACTAGACTAAAATCCTATGGATTGCCCTGGTACACTAAATGTTCTAGTAGTATGTAAAACAGGATCTATGAAAAAATTACTGATACTGAGAGCCATGTCAAAAAAAACAGCAGATTTACCATTTGTTAGCATACGGACTTTCTTCTTTTTCTTTTTCTTTCCTGCAAAAAATAAAAATAAAACGACATTGCCTTCAACAGAAAATCAATAAAGAACAAATGATTATATTGCACATTCAACATTACCTGCATCAGTAGGAACCACTTTTTGCTGTACTTCTTCCTCGACCAGTTTAGCACTCCCTTGTGTGGCTAGTTCCTTCACACTCATAGACTCATGAGTAGCTTCAGATACATCAGCCACTCTAGGAATCTTCATTTGCTCTGATACCTGCTGTGTAGAGACAGGCTTTCTTTCATCAGCTATTTCCTGCATATTTGTTATTCCTTCATTAACTGGTAAAGCCTTTGGTTCTCCCTTAGAGGCAGCAGATGAAGTAGGAGATGGTATTGTGGGCTGTTGACGACGAGAAGACTCCATATCTGAAAAACAAAGTCAAGTAAAAAACGTATATCCTGACAAACTGATAGCCTATAATTGTGCAAGTAAAATTCAAATCATTATTGTTTCAATCACCTTGAACTTGGTAAGTGCTCCCAGCATTTTCAGTACTGCCATTGCCAGACTCCAAAATGCGATTGATGGCATCTCTAAGCGTATTATTTGGTAAGAGATCATCTGCAAGAACATTTGTTGCATGGCATACACATGCAGACTTGGACATAATATAGTCCCTAATACCTGAAGAAGAAAAAATCAGAATGATTCAATATAAAATAAAAATTATATTGAATATATATAGTTCAGGGAAAAAAGTTGTAGAGAATCAAAACATCTAAAATGTCCAGTACTTGCTTAATGAAGAAGAGGAGCTCTGGAAATACTCATTCTGAAAACCATCTAAAGAAGCAAAAAAAAAAAAAAACTTACATTTGGCACAGAAGCTTTTAAAACAACACTTGCTTGTCAATACAGCATTTTTCATGACATTAGTGCACAAGGGGCAGTGGAGCTCAGGTGGTAGATCACAAACCGAACGTGTAGATGACAACCCTTTCATTTCTTTATCAAAAGCAGCCCTGTTTGTAAGGAAAACATGAAACTCAATTTGATGTCAACATATAACAGAACTGACATGAAGAATCAAGATGTACTCACTCATTTGGCTTCAAAACAGCTACTGAACCATTTAGTAAAGCATAGGAACCTTGTGGATTTACCATCAGCATAGATCTAGGAATACCAGTAGGTTGCCTGACTTTTTTTATGTCAAAAGTTGAATCACCATTTGTAGGGCAATGCTGAATGAAATGTCCTTAAAAAATGTAATACGAGACAAATAAGCCAAATAAACTGACTATGGAATCCAGCGTTCTGTAAACAGGAGGGCTATGAAGTTCAGAAATATGAACATACCAGGCACCTTGCATCTATGGCATACATATCCTTCTGGAGGAGTTTTCCGCTCCAACCCTGCCAGACCCAAGCAAGTGTATAAGCATTTAGTCAATGAATAGATTAAGATTTTGTACTCAAAGAAGCCTTCTATATATAATAGATAGAGATAGAGAATCACCAAAACCACGCCCACCTCCCATCCGTCCACCCATGCCCCTTTGAAAACCTCTACCAGGGTCAAAGTCTGATCCTTGACTGCGTACAAAAAACATAGGTGTCAGTGTAAAACATCATATAGCACAGAACTAGCATTTTTATGGAAAGAAAATTATATTTGACAAGTGAAATACATCTTCGTTGAGAATGAGGTTTACGTACACTATGTTTGAAAATTTTTATCCATTGCATTATAAAATATTGAAACATATTGTATAGTAAATATAGCCCACTCCATCCATTATACTCATCATTAGATATACAAACATAACATTCGTTTGGTAAGAAAACATTAATTTGAAATATAATTTTTTTTCTTTATGCACCCATTGATTATTATACTCATCTCCATTCTATGGACCAAACAAAAAGGAGGATAAATACTCACTGTTGCCAATCCAACGCTGGAGTGTCAATCAAGGCCTTAATCTTACTGTCTTCGTCAGCATTGTTAGCTGGAGGAGCCTCTGGAATCATGTTGCTCGATTGAACAGGCAGTTGATCAGGAATTGAATATAAATCATTGCCAAATTCATCCCAGTCCAAATTTTCAGGCTGTTCAATAGTACGAAGTTATCAATTTCCAAGGGACTGAATCTGAATTGTTCATAGAAAACAAAATGAAAAGAAAAAAGAGACTTACATATTTCATGGCAGATGTATCATCTGCCGGTAAGCTAATGTTCTCAGGTTCAGTTTCCACCACCTTATTTTCCACCTCTTGTCTACAGATAGCAAAATACAGTTGCAACTCAAGAACATGAACATAATTTATTTCGCAAATGAACAATGCAATATCTATTATACCACTATCTATGAACAGGGACAACATGAATGATAAATGTATGAATACCCAGTTTGACAAAGGTACATATACAATGCATGAGAAATCAAATAGTAATGAGACTAAAGGTTTGAGAAAGTACTGTGGTTCAGTAACAATTGGTAATCGCGCCTGCCCTGGAACCCGTCTAATTAACACTGAGGTATTTTTAGGAATCAACATTTCTTCATCAAGATATTCTGAAATTCCAAGAGACATGCCAACTATTAAACACTGTAAATATGATATTTCATGAAAAGCCTATTATAAGCACAATCATAATACAAATCTCACACCAAATTTGGTTGCTGCTAACTTCTAAAATAAAATACAAGTAACTTACGAAACAGTAGAACAGCTTTTCAACAATAGAAAACTTAGAATTCAGCCCGATATAATAGAAAAATGATAAGAAACCTAATCAAGAAAATAGTTAAATCAAGAAAATAGTTAAATCAAAACGAAAACCGACCTTCATTGGTCTGGGCGTTGGTGACCAGTAGGTCGAAATCAGTACCCCTCCCTAAATGCTTGGATACAAAAACATTTTGTTTCAATGTGCCAACAGAGATGAAAGGACCGCCCATAGGAATTGAATCGTAATCTTTTGCACTCTTAAATTTATAATACACCGCCATTGTAAATTTGTAAATTATTATTTCAATTAATGCGTAAACAAATAATCAAAGGGCTTTGTAATGGGAAAAAAATAGTAAAAAATCTTCTATTGAAACTCAAAACAAATAGTACAGTATTTCAAAACTCTTTTTTTCTTTTCTACCACTTGCAAATTTCTAAGGTAAAAATTGAACAAATCGAACATCACAGCAATGAGAACAAATCTAAACTATACAACGCCTTGAACCAAAGAATTCAGATTCCTTTCAGATCTTGATTGAGAATCGGTAGAATCCAATTTCGGCAAGAGAAGTCCTCGCAAATCAAGAAACCAAGAACCCGCAGTAAGCCACAGCAACAATTAGGGTTAAGTGATAAAATTGAATCTTTGTGAGAAGAACGATATATGTTCCTTTGATGACTGCGCGTTCTGAATCAGAGCAAGCCTCGCTGATCGGCGAGCAAAATCTCCTCCGTCTTGTGGAGGCGGCAGCGTTTATCGGAATCAACTTCGAATAACTGCGAAATTTAATGGAAAGATGATTAGGGCTATGATTCGAATGAGAAAATTAGAATGGAGGGTTGGGATATATATTATATATATGTCGTACTCCTTACGCGCAATTCGTGTGGTAAATTAACGTTGACCGTTGGATTTATCCAAATTTACGCGCCATCATTTATTTGTTCAAAAAATAAAAACTAGGTTTGAGTTTACTCCTTTTGTTTTTATTCAACCTAAAAACAATCCGTGCCTTCGCACAGAGTAAGTTTTTGGATATGGTATGATTTTAGACATGCATTTGTTTGTAAACTGTTTTAAAAATTAAAAGTTAAAAAAATAATAATTTTAACTTGAAATAGTAATAAATATAAAATATGAAATGTAGACAGTAATATTATGAATAATAGCATTTAACATAAAAATTATTGAAATTTGTCTTAGCAAAATCAGTCGTTTTAGTTTTTTTACAAATAAGAGAATGATTTTATAAGAGAGAAAATAATTTTAAAATATATATTCAATCTTTTTTAATATGTTCTCTTAATCTTTTTCACATATTTGAAAAATATGGTCGATAAATTACTATTATTCAATATTTGGATCAATAGTAAAGTTGTTCCCGTTTATAACAATAGTATTTTTTTCATATATAAAAATATTTTAATCAACAAAGTATTTTTTTCCCATATATAAATATTATTTTTGTTTTGACACTATTTAAAAAAATATTTGAATTAATAGTAAAGTTGTTCTCGTTTATAACAATAGTATTTTCTCCCATATATAAAAATATTTTAATCTACAATGTATTTTTTCCCGTATATAAATATTAATTTTGTTTTGACACTATTTATAAAAATATTTGAATAAATAGTAAAGTTGTTCCCGTATATAAAAAATATTTGAATCAATTTTTTTTTGTTTTAACAATATTTATAAAAGTATTTGAATTAATAGTAAAGTTGTTCCCGTCTATAACAATAGTATTTTCTAACTTATAAAAAATATTTTAATAAATAATGTCTTTTTTTTAACATATAAATATTAATTTTGTTTTGACACTATTTATAAAAATATTTGACTAAATAGTAAAGTTATTCTCGTATATAAAAATATTTAAATTAAAATATTTTTTTGTTTTGATAATATTTATAAAAATATTTGAATTAATAGTAAAGTTGTTCCCTTTTATAACAATAGTATTTTTTCTTCTATATATAAAAATATTTTAATCAACAATATATTATTTCCCGTATATAAATAATACATTGTAAGTGTAGTGTATTTAATTTTATTTTATTAGACCGGTTTGATAAAAATTGTGATTGATATATATATATATATATATATATATATATATATATATATATATATATATATATATATAGGGTTTATATCCTATGAGAATGTCATTTTTATGTAAGAACATGAGAATGAATCTGAGTCATTAGATTTTAAAATAAATGGTGGAGATTATGTGTGGATTTTGTTTTTCTCTCTCCTCCATTATTAAAATAAATGATGGAGGAGAGAGAAAAAAAACTTACACATAATCTCCACCATTTATTTTAAAATCTAATGGTTCAGATTCATTCTCATGTTCTCACATAAAAATGTCATTCTCATATGATACGTTTCCTATATATATATATATATATATATATATATATATATATATATATATATATATATATATATATATATATATATATATATATATATATATATATATATATATATATATAAAGTAAAAAAAAAATTATTTTTAAAACAATGTTTGATTAACAAAAAATTTAAAATAATAAAATATATTAAAAAACAATATTTTATTTCTCTTAATAGTAACATTAGAGATATTAAAAATAAATTTGTTATTTAAAACAAAAGTTTAGATCCATTTTTAATTATTTTTCCCCATTAAAAAAAAGGAATTTATAGATCTTTTATCGTAAATATGAATGGCAATAAAATAAATTTACTAAATATTGTTTTTCTAAAAATTGGAAAAAAATAATAAATTTGTTTGATTTAAATATTAAAAGAACTAAAGATATCTTGTTATTAAGAAATTCAAATAATTTATGGTAAAAAAAGAAATTCAGATAATAAAAACTAATTTATTTTTTATTTATTTAAAAATGAAAATAAAAATAAACAGAAATAATAGTCATTAATTGATATTTAATTTCACAGTGTGATTGATTTATCACATTCTCTAATTAATGGTTCACCATTATTTTTCTTTGTTGATGATTTATTTTTGTAATCTATAAATAATTAATTTATTAGGTATCAAAATTAATTTGCAACAATTATAAATCTGTTATATTCATAATCAATATTATAAGTAATTTAGATTCAAATTTTTTAAATCCATAAATTCACTTTTAAAATAAAATAAAAATATTTTTATTTATTTGATTATAAGATTTAATTATTTATATTATTTTTTGAAAATTAGTAAAAAAAATTAATATTTAAAATCTTTTTCTCACATATACTATAAACTCAAAGGGAAATTGGTATAATTAGTTAGACAGTTATGCTGAAACAGTTGATCACTTTATCACTTTAGATATGCAAAAACAGTTTAAAAACTTCTTATGATTTGAACTTTCCTACGTAAATATGTTTTTAGAAATTACTTTTTTAGCACTATTATTCCAAATATTTTTATCTTTTAAATTTTTCCTTTATTTAATATCATAATTATTTAATCTTTTTATAAATATGTATTTAAATTTATTTATATATTTAATTATATTCATAAATATAACTTAACTGTTATTTAATGATAAAAGTTTCATTGTGTGAACTTAGATAGTTGTACTTTCACTAAATTATCATTTTAATTTTACCTACGTCTTGTTCATTTTAAATTGATATATAATCTGTTTGATAATGATTTTTATTCATTGTGTGTTTGAAACAATTATTTTTTATTTTCACAATTGAAATATTAACCAATATTCTAATTAAGTCCTTGGATTGTATAAAACACTAAATAAATAATTCTTTAAATTACAATGTAAATTTACCTATCTCTTATTTATTCTAAATTGAATTTTTATTTTGATTTTTATCAATTGTCTAACATCAAAAATAAATTGATTTTATAGTAAAATAATTCAAGTCACACAAATTATTTTAAACAAAACATATATAATGGAAATTGGTGAAATTTAAAAAAAAAAAAAGATATTCATTAATATTTTTTTAAAACAAACAAATAATAATTACCTATGGTTTAACCTTACAAAATTAGTAGAGAAAGAGATATATGATATAATTTTAAATTTATAGTGAAAAACTTATATATAATATTTTAAACTGATTTAATAGTAATATGTCATAAAAATTAGAAGTTAAAAAAAAGAAAACTTAAGATTAATAGTAAATAGGAGTATTACATAAAAGTTCAATAATGCTTTGATAGACCATAAGGGTGTGTTTGGTGGTAAGAAGAAAATAAGAAGAGTGAAATAGGTGAGAAAGAGTATTTAAAGAGAGAAGTGGATGAGAAATAGGGTAGATTTGATATATTGATTGAAATAAGAGAAAAAAGAGAGAAGTAGAAAAGAAAGAAGTGTGTTTAATTTTTAAAAAGACTGAAATGTCCTTATACTAAAATAATACGATTTTATTATCATATTAATTTAATTTATATATAAATTATTTTATTTTTTATTTTTTATTTTTATTCATAAAATAAATTAAATATTTCTACATGAAAATTAAATTTTATTGTTTAATGAATTGTTAAAATATTTTAATTAAATTAAATTAATTCATTACTTAACTTTGAATTAATTACAATAACTTAATTTTATTAATTATTATTAATTTATAAAATTAAATTATGACGATGCTCTTTTTTATAAGACAATAATTGAATTTTAAAATATTATGTAATCAGATGAAAGCTACCGTCCGAAAAATGAAATACCATTATGTTACTAATTTAATAGTGATGTTATATTAGGAAAAGATTCAAAATGATCACGTATTTTTTCATTTCTTCGCACAAGAGGGGAGAAAGAGATTTAACGTGGGACCCAGCTATTTTCAATCTCTTTTTCCATTTTCTCTGCTCACCAAACAACTTTGAAAAGACATTTCTCTTCATCCTCTTTCCTTTCAACTTCTCTCGCTTCTCTTTCTCCACAAACAAACAGACCCTAAGTGACAAATGAATGCTATACAATATGATAAATGCAATGATACACACCATACCAACTAAGACCTACTTGATACTGTTCCACCTGCATAAGCAAACGTCAAATCTTCTGCTTGTATAATTTATTAATATTACAAATTAATACCAACTAAGACCTGCAGCTTGGTAATGCTTCGTCTGCATTATCAAACGTCAAATCTTCTGCTTGTATAATTTATTAATATTACAAATCAGTACCAGCTAAGACCTGCAATTTGGTCCTGCTCCACCTGCATAATCAAACGTCAAATCTCCAGTTTGTAATTTATTAATATTAGGCTAAAATACAGTTTTGGTCCCCCTGTTTGTCAAAATTCACAGTTTTGGTTCCCCCATTTTGTTTTTTAACAGTTTTGGTCCCCCACCCTCACTGTTCATGTACGGACATGTACTGTTCATGTACGGACCAAGTACTGTTCATCATTTTTTTGAGCCAAAATTGGGGTAGGGGACCAAAACTGTTAAAAAAAAATAGGGGGACCAAAACCGTGAATTTTGACAAACAGGGGGACCAAAACTGTATTTTAGCCTTAATATTACAAATCACATGCGATTCTCTAGCAGCAATGTCCAACAAGCCATCTATAAGAGTCTTCTGTAAAATATAGGCAATGATTCTTCATGTCTTTAGAGAAATTGACCCGAAAAAAATATTATTATATGAATAAAGTGAAACCAAAATTTGTAAAGTGTTGCTAGAAACTTTGAATTAAGACAAAAGAGTAATATGGTAGTATAAAAGAATTTATACAATTGTCATAATCTATAACTAATGAAGGTATGAGCAACTATGTGTATACTTTTCCACATTACACCAGAATGGTTAATCCTACTTAAACAATTTAGAGAAAACGAGGTCACTTAAAAACTTTTGGTTAACTTGGATGTTAGCTTCACAATAAAGACTGAAATGATAATATAAATTACTACATTTATTAGTTAGTTAAGTGTTAATGAGAAATACCATTAAAAAAGCAATGTGATCAAGTGAACAAACACAAGCAAATGTCACAAACACCAACAGTGAAGAATTATGTTTCTCAAAAAACCATTTATGCGAAAATTTTGCAATAGATTGACCATAATACTCAAATATTCAAAGAATAATAAGATACCAGGATCAACAATGCTGAGACAACACACTCGATAGTATTTTCTGCAAGCAATGCCAAGATCCACGTTGTCTATAAACAAGAAAACATTGTTAAGAGATTAGAATAGAAGATAATTGTGATTTATATACATATAACACAACATCAACAAAGACATCGGTGATACCAATAAAATCCATGAAAAAATGACATTATAGAAATATCAAATTTGTAATGCATTATAACTTAACTAATCAAGAAAATGTGAAAAATCAACCTCAAAGTCAAAGCCCTTCTAATCTCGATCTACTTTAGCAAGCATCTCACCATCAATATCTTTCAAAGTGAATGTCCAATTCCACAAGCCAGGATTCTTAAAGTAATGCTGCCCAAAAAAGTTTAGGAGGAAAATCAGTTCGACACTTAAACATAACAGATTATTCTAATCAGTCTTGAAACAAAACAACATGGAACTGAAATATTACCTAAGGTGAACTACTGTGGGATTTCTGGCAGACACTTTTAGCCATGGATTCTTCTTTTCTTAATTGTTCATCATAGTCTCTCTTCTTCACAGAGTCAGCAAGAACCTGGGCATGTGTGCTAATTCTTTCATATCTTTCTGAAATGTTACTTCAGTATGCTATGCTATTAAGCCCTCCATAATACAGAGACATGCACATAGGGTTCGTGCATCATTGGAGTTGAAATTTCACTGCACACAAGGGACTGCAATTTCACTGCATCATTGGATAACAATATTTCATATATTTGAGGAACTAATAGAAACTAAACACAAGAAAATTTTATATTATCAAGTTAATTAAGTCATTTTATCAGAAATACAGTCCTATGTGTAGTTACCTGTAATCATCTTAACATTAGTTGTTAATGCAACAAACATATAGTTGTTAAATAAATAAAGATGGTAGAGAGAGAAAGATTAATGTAAAATTACGAACAAAGAGCGGGTAATATATAATTCATATTTCATACCAAAATAATATGAATATTATGTTCCTGTAAATAAGAGAGATAAAGACTAATGTCACTGTCTCAATCTCAAAGGATTTTAGAATCCTAACATGAATTAGAAGCATTTCTAATGCGTGATTTGAGTTATTAGTATAATATTGGTGGTTTAGCTTTTATAAAAGCTTCATGAAAAATTCTCATGAATAAGCCACCATTTGATCCATTACTATACAATTTAAGTGTGAGCAATTATTTTCAGCCAAGCCTAAGTCAATTTGAACAGAATAACCTATTTAATTTAAACTATTTATTCTCTTTAATGCCTTGTCTAAATATTTCAGAGTTTTCAGACAACAACAATAACTCAGTTTCCAAGTTAAGTACTATTTTGGGGAATGAAAACTCAAGAAATAGTTCAACCATGAATGAAAAATGCATATCAAAGTTAACTCGTTTCCTTTGTGATCAAGATCAACAATTAACATTTTTCATTAGATTTATAAGAGAAGCAAATACAATCTATATATCTATATTATATTCTACGTAACTGTTTCTGTCTATGGAGCATTTTAAACAAAAGGGTCATCATTGATTTCGAAGACAAAAATTGCATACCTCATAAATGGCTGACAAGAAGCTCCAATTGCGTTTTCCAATTATTTGAATTTTTCAAACACACTAAAACAAGCTTTTATATACAAAGTAGCAGACAATATCAAATTTAAGTTTACGGTTAAAATGTGGTCAAATTGGATAATTTTGTTAACCATAAATTCAATTATTGTTAAGACTATTGGGAGGAGTTGTAGAAGAAAATTCAAAACTCAATGTTTCAGATCCATACCTCAAGTCCCCTTTTTTACCAAGATCCACCACAAATCTAGCACTGCGATACCGCATATCGCTGTAAAATCAGCGGAAACGTCATAGTCGCTGTCATCTTCCCCATTACTACAACACCAACAATCTTAGGTCAAAACAAAAAGCATTTTCGAGAAGAGGACAAAAAACGAAGAAGAAGGAGAAAGAAGATGAAGAAAGAGGAGGAAGAAGAAGAAATTAGACAGAGAGGAAAAGTATTATGGAAGAAGGAGAGATAATAAGCTGAATGGAAAAGTGAAATTTTGAGATGTGATATGAGAAAAAGGAAATGGGTGACAGGACATCAAATTTTGTCACAAGTTTTCAATTGGTTTTGAAAAAAAAAACAAACAAATAAGTTAAACAAAAGCCAAAACATATAAAAATATGGGTAACTGACCAACTAAGTCGGTTGAAAAGCAAACTTGGTTTAATAAAATAAAATTTGGACCACATTTGCCATCAATTTGATGACATGGTAGAATTTTAAATTGGAGTAAATTTAGATTTTCCACGACGTCTTATTTTCTTATATTATAGATTTTCAGTGGCATATTATTAACCTATTTTTTTTGTACAGATTGTTTATTTTTTTTATTAAGGCAAATAATATATAAAATGAAAATTAAGGAAAGATATAGACCAAATATGATTAAACTATAAAATCAACGTAGAAGAGTATATAAACAGATCAAATATAATAAAAATAATAAAAGTGGCTTAATTTAAACTAAAACAAATACAACGTCCGAGTACTATCCAACGAATCCGCATACGAGCGCAAAACTAAATAATTAAAAAAAGGAGTCTTGTTTGATTCGGCGAAGTCAAAATTTATTCTCATTGAAATTTCTTATCCAAGAAAATAAAGATATAAAATTTATTCTAAGGTATTTTTTAAAAAACTTGTTAATTTAATGTACTATTTCGCTGGCCAATTTAGTCAATTATGTTAATTTTTAATTATAAATATCTTAGGTGAGACAATATTTTATTATTTATTTAATTTTAACCATTAAAATTTTTAAATCAATTTTACACCTTTAAATTTTAAGAGTCTATTAATTATAACGTTACACGCTTATCAGAAAAAATATAACAATACACCATCTAACATTTAATATTTTTTTTACCTATCTTCATCTTCTTCCTTTTCTCCATCTTCGTCCCCATATTCATTAATCTTCATTCAAATCCCAAAAAAAACTAAAAAAAAATTGTTAAAATTAACGTCAAAATAAAAACTCAATTTGTTTTCTCGAATTCTTTGGAAACACATAAACTCTTATTTATATATATATATATATATATATATATATATATATATATATATATATATATATATATATATATATATATATATATATATATATATATATATATATATATATATATATATATATATATATATATATATATATATAGTATTTTAACTTAGCTTTGTTTCATGTGTTATGCATGTTTTGTTAACTTTTTTAAACTCTACAATAATCAAAATAAAATATGATGTTTCATGTTTAACCATGTTGTACTAACTTTTTTAAACTCTGCAATAATCAAAATCTGATAAAAACAACCTTTCCAAATAAATTTCTCACAACAAACATTTTTTTCTTAGAATAGACAATGTAACTTTATAGGCAAACAAAAATGTATTAGCTTAATTTACTCTATAAAATTTGTGTGAAAAAATTCATAGAAATAATAATAAAATAATAAGATTTCCACTATAAGTTTTTTTCATTTTTAATTTATTAAACTATATGACCATTATTTTTCAGTTTGCTAGTTAGAGTTTCATGTAGTTTGTTAGTTAGTTACTTGGATCACAAGTAACTCCTGTTTTTATATTTATCTCATGTCAATTTAATGAAATGCTAAGCCCAATATTCAGTTTTGTGTGTCATTCTACATATTGCATTATGGTATCAGTAGGGTGAATAAATAAGAAGATTCTTCTTCTTCTTTTTCACTATCCCTCACTTTGAGCTTCAACAATTAAGGATGATCATGATGACACCTCTGTCACATAAAATAACAACAACAACCCCAAGAACACAAATAATAACTCCACAAAGAACTCAACCCTTGGATCTCTGCATCTCTTTCTCCCGACATTGCTTAAAGCGTGATTTATATGGAGAACGCTACACAACTATATATAGATTTGCAGAACAGGTTTGCCAAGAGCGATCACTTTTGTTTATCAAATATTTTACAACACATTTATTCTTTAAGGCAAGGTAACAAATTGGCTACTGTTTTCTTTAATGGGTTAAAAACCCT
This sequence comes from Lathyrus tuberosus, assembly GCA_022829125.1. Classification (NCBI taxonomy): domain Eukaryota; kingdom Viridiplantae; phylum Streptophyta; class Magnoliopsida; order Fabales; family Fabaceae; genus Lathyrus; species Lathyrus tuberosus. The sequence goes on along the minus strand of JALAZF010000298.1, from coordinate 5,085,071 downwards.
TTGGGAAGATTTGGAAACTCTTAGGGCTCTTCCAAATTGTACTTGTGGAGCCTATACAACCATCAAGAAGAAAAGTGACATGGAGTGTGTGATTTGTTTCTTGAAAGGTTTGGATGATAAATTCAATCATGTCAAATCACAACTACTTATGATTGAACCTCTCCCTGATGTCACCAAAGTCTTCTCATCCTCTGATAATGGTCTCTTTCTACTTAAACTAGATTTTCAAGGCAGATATTCATCCAACTACAAAGTTTCTACTTTATGTGGTAAAACAAGACACACCATAGATTCTTGCTACTTCAAACATGGATTTCCACTGGGCTTCAAATTCAAAGATAAGGTTAGCTCCTTCAACAATGTTGATACATGTGACGAGACTCAATTTCCAACAACAAATCATGTTGATCAATCTCCAAACAAAGTGGACATCACTCCTGACATGTACAACAAGCTCATAGCCTTGATCAACAAAACTGAATTTGCATCTTATTTTGGTTCTCACATCATCAATGCAGGGTCAGCTTAATCAATTCGAGGGTCTTGTTTTAATTTAAAAAATAGGCCTAAAAAATATTAATTTATACTGAAATTAAAAAAACAATATAAAATAGTTTTTAAAAAATAAATTATGATTTTACACCTATTTTTAAAAAAGAGGTGTAAAATAGATTTTAAAAACAAATAGAGTTTACACATGTTTTAAAAAAACAAGTGTAAAATGTATTGTTTAAATAATATATAAAAAATAAGTGGGCCCCCATAATTTAGGGCTCTGTTGTGAGGACTAAGGTCTCTCATCCACTTTTTTTTAATGATGTCAACAAATATGCTAAGTATTAGATTGTAATTTGAGCGGTATCACTTCACGTGTCGGGCAAAATGCGTCTAATCATTATCGTTCATGTGTCTAGATGTATAGGACCTTGTCTTTCCCATAAGCAAATTTTCATTATCATTTTAGTAGTGTCTAGTATGTTTGTCTGAACTTGGTCAGTTGAAAATGTTCAGAAAATTGTATTTCCTGAAAAAATACAGTTTATGCGCTAACCCTCCCAGTTCATGCGCTAACCTTCCAGTTTATGTGATAACCTAGTGAAACCTGCGGGAAAGCGCATAACTTTGGATGACTCAAAAAACACCATCTGTGCGTCGACGCATGGTTCCTCTGAGTCGACGCATGACCTCCTGAACTGACTTTTTTCACTTAAATTCTTTTTCTGTTATTTCTGTTATATTTTTTTGTGGGTCAATTATTTTTCTCTATAAATAGTTTGGTCATCTCATTATCTCAAAGAACAAGAAACATGAAAATTTATGTCATTTCTCTCTTCATCTTCATCTTCTTCATTGAGTAAGCAAACAATCACACATAATCATCTTTGTTTGTGTCGCCCATTGTTCGAAGTGATAACATTCAGAATTTAGGAAGTGTGATCTTCATTTTCTGGGTTGAGAACTTGGTAGGTGTTTCTTGAATAAAATCAGTTGGTTTTGTCCTCCAGGAATCGAGTAGATTTTGGGGGTTTTTGCACAAACCGTTTCATTCTACAGGGATTCAGCCGGGCGAAGGTAACCGAAGATTGGAGCAATTGTTAGGTTTAGTAGCTGTAATCGGAGGACCGTAGAAGAGAGGTTTGGGTTCGAATTTTTGGTAGATCGCAATTGATCGAGTGAAGGTAACCGAAGAACGGTGGGTTCTTTCGGTTTAGTAGCGTGAGACGGTAATTAGATCAACCATATTCGAAGCACTTGATTCATCTTAAATCAAAGGGAGAGAAAATTATGCATCAACGATCGAAGACGTTCGAGGGTTTGGATGTTCATAGTTTTCTCTTGTAATAAATAATTTGCAACAACTACATATATATATATATATATATATATATATATATATATATATATCTCAATTCCAATTGTGGAATTAGGGGCAGAGGTACCCAAAGCGAGGACGATTGGGGAACTGCCTAATCAAATCTTGTTTGTTCTCTCTTTCCCTTAACTCTTTTACATTTCAATTTGTTCGAATTTGTGAAGTCGCAATTTATCGAAATTTCTGTTGTAGTGTAATTTTTGAGCTGAGAAACTATTTGTTAAATTGATACAATTCCTTGAATTGTATCTTGGAGCAGCTCTATATTACATTCCATAGAAATTCTGCACTTAGTGTGTTTACGCACACTAGGTGTTTGATAATTTGTTTCAAAGCAAAAATCAAACGCATTGCTTTTAATTGCTTATCATTTTACCTCATTGGTTTGGATTAAACATCAAGCAAGTGATATTTTGTTGACTGCATTTTTAAGTGTAGTAATCAAACTGAATTTTTCTCTTCCATACTCATTCTCGATATATTCGTGCATATCCGATCCTTTTAGTAGAAGGTTCGTTGTAGACGTTCTATCCAGTGGCTGCTTCCGTTAAACATTTTTTAAAACTAAATTTTTGGTAACCGTTTGCGTGTAAAACTCAAAGGATCTATTCAACCCCCCTTCTAGATCCATAACCATCGTCTAACACCTGTTCTACAACACATGTTACATCGGCAAATGGTCGTCCCTGCATCAATGCATCATCTTGTGATTTGATTCATTCCTCCATTAATGTCACGGGCAGTATTTTAAACCATAATTGTATTATTGATACATGAGCCACTGACCACATTTGTTGCTCTCTTAAACTCTTTTATTCTCATCACAATATATCACCTATTGTCATCAAATTACCTAATGGATCTTATATCTCACCCACCATGTCAAAAATTGTTAAATTGAATATTGATTTAACTTTATACAATGTTCTTTATGTCCCTATATTTAATTACAATCTCATTTCTGCATGGCAATTATCTTCCAATACTAAATGCCATCACATTTTTTTACCATTGTTCTTGTATTATTCAGGAACAATCTTCATTGAAGATGACTGGGCTTGCTAATGTTCATAATAATTTATACATTTTATATTAGTTTTTTCCTTTAATTCAAATGTATTTGTGAATCCATGTAATTCTGATGTTTAATCACTACTACAAAACGCGCAAACAACAACGTCAGGCTTACAACGGCTTGCCTATACACCGTTGTAATAGATGCGCGCATTTTTTTAATCTCATTAAAAGGCTTTTAATGACGGTTGATATTCCAACCATGGTGAAATGTGAGGCCTTTCACCACGGGTATTTTAGAAACCGTCATTATAGGTAGCGTCTGGTCATGGGTTCAAGTCCCAGCGCCAATATTTATGGTGTTTTACATATTTTTTCAAAATGCTGACACCTTTCACCACGGGTATACTTTCACCCTCAAAACCCCAAATTCATCTTTTTTCTATTTTTAATTAATTTTTTACTGTTTTCATAGTCTCAAAAAAATTTCAAAAAAAATCCCAAAACATATATATTTTTTTCCATATTTTTAGATTTTAAACATATATTTTATTTCTTTTGTTAGTGTTACGGGGATTTAACCTCAAAACTCAAAATTCATCTTTTTTTTTCTATTTTTAAGTGCAAGAGAATAGGTTGAAATAGTTTGATCATAACTTCTTTAAAAATAAAAGTGAAAGAGATGAATATATATAAAAGAAAACTTTATTAAGATTCCAGATAAGAAGAGCACATTGATAATCATATATTACATATATTTATCAATGTCAGAGCCCATAGTTGCAAATGCATCTTCATAATCCAGGACTCTCTCCTCACTTCCCTCATCGGAATCATAATAAACAGTCCTCATTTTCTTCTTTTTCTTTTTCTTCTTCAGCTTCTTCTTCTTCTTCTTCTCCTTCCTTACCCTTAACGCATCCCTGACGTTGGCCGCTAGTTGGACCTCCTTATTTGGCGGCTGACGTTGTTCATTTATGCTCTCATTGATGATGTTTCTAGCATTTTCATTTGTAGAACTCATTGTTACGAATAATATATTATGAAGAAATGTAAAATTGTCTATTTATAGTTGAGGTTGAAGATGAAAAGTCTGATAGTTTAATGCTTGCAATGATGATAACTTGTAAATGGTTGATATTCTGGAACGATATTTTTTGAAAAATGGAGAAAATTTTAAATCAATATTATACTTGGCCAGAGTGTTCTCTATTCTGGGAAGAGCAAGGGTTATAATATTACAACGGTTAGTAATAATAACCGTAGCGATACCCCTTATACTTGGTACAAGGTTCGACTCCAGGCAACAACATTTTTCTATTTTACGTAATCATAGAAAAATGTTGTTGCCTGGAGTCGAACCTTGTACCAAGTATAAGGGGTATCGCTACGGTTAATATAACCAACCGTTGTGATATTATTAAAATAATATATATACTTATCATTACGGTTCTTTTAAGAGAATAGTTGTGAAATATTTACCTATATAAGGGAATTAACTTTCCCTTATTGACAGTAGCGTCGTTTCCTTCACAACAAAACCCTAGCACCCATTTTTTCTCTACATTTTTTGCAGCAAACTTCATCTTTTTTAGAATCCGCGAAAAGAAATACAAGAAGTATGAAGCTTTTGATTTAAGCTTCTTCCTCCTTGTATTTCTTCTTGCAGAGTCTAAAACTAGATGAACATAGTGATGATGCTGGCGGTAGCAAGTGTAACGTACATATTGTTTATGGAAAATAAGGTATTCTTCTACTTCAATCTTTTTGTTAGATAGTTCCTATTATCTCATTTGCTTCATGTTGTTTTTGTTGATTGTTCTCATTTTGTGCAGATTCGACTTTAATGCTTCACAAGCAAGGTGAACTTCATTGTAATGGTACAGTCCCACTTCTTAGGGTTTTGTTTCAACTTTTGCTTGTTTTGTTTTGAATACTAACTAATTTTCTTCATTGCTTCCAGCTTCTTAGGGTTTGTTTCACATGGTGATGATGATGGTGGTACATATACATGAATTTATTCTGATAAGGTACATATATATGAATTCATTCTGATATTGTATATGAAATTTAGTTTATTATATACTATGTATATTGCTTGTTTCACTATCCTTTTATTGGAAATGCAATAAGCTAAATTGATATAGAAACTTATAATCTGAAAATTAAGATGTATTTGAAAACCAACCTTTATCATGTCAATGTTTTCCGAATTGTATCCATTTCATTCAGCACATTTTATGCTCCTTAACATAAAATTTATGGTTCAATGGTCCGTTTGCTTCAATTCATCGATATCTACAATTCTACTTTACCTCATCGTCGTCACTAATCATCGTGGTTGTTAAGATCATGATTGTTATGATGATAAAATCGCGATGATTTTTGGCGATGATGAGGTAAAGTAGAATTGTAGATATCGATGAATTAAAGCAAACAGACCATTGAACCATAAATTTTATGTTAAGGAACATAAAATGTGCGGAATAAAATGGATGCAATTCGGAAAACAGTGGTGTGTTTAAGTTGGTTTTCAAGAACAATTTAATTTTCAGATTATATAGTTCTTTACCAATTGTAATGGTTGTATTTCTTTAATTATGTGTATGGTAAAACAAGCAATATACATTTGTATTTAATAAACTAAGGGTACATTCCACAACAGTTGAGACTCATAACCGTTGTGATAGTTAATATATATTACAACGGTTGAAATACCTAACCGTTGCAATATAACACACGCTTTCCAGAATACAACAATGGTTTCCAGACCGTTGTAGAAACAGCGAACTTACAACGACAATCTACATAACAATACCTTCGCTCGCGTCATTATATGTCATTCCCAACCGTTGTTAAATGGGTTTTTCGTAGTAGTGAATATAAGTTTAGTTTTTGGCATCGTACACTTGATCATCCATCTCATAATGTACTCAAAATTATTCAACAAATATTCTCTGGTGTTTGTGATCTTATTAAGTCTATATGTGATTGTTGTCATTATGCCAAACAAACTAAACTTTTTTTCCTTTAAGTCATATTCAAACTACATCTTCATTTGAACTAATCAACATGAACATTTGGGGTCCTTTCAAACCTTCATCTGTCCATGACCATTCTTATTTCCTAACAATTGTATATGACTTTTCAAGACACACTTGGGATTTTCTCATGAAGAACAAATCTGAGACAATACCCTTGATCATGCAATTTGTGAACATGGCTCACGCTCAATTTGGCAAAATGATAAAGAATATCATATCAGATAATGTCAAAGAGTTTCTCATGGATAGCTATTTCAAAGAAAGGGGCACATTCACCAAAAGACATGTGTAGAAAATCCTCAAAAAAATGTTGTTGCATAGAGAAAGCATATGTATATTCTGAATGTGGAACATGCTCTTGTGTTTCAATCCAATTTACCAAAGCTATTTTGGAACTAGGGGTGGAAAACGCGCATGTCTTCCCCGTTTAAACCTGCACCGCAAAAGCCCGTAAAAAATGGGACGGGGGCAGGGCGGGTATAGTTGAATATACGGGCTTAAAACCCAAGACCACCTCACACAAAAAAAGTGAGGGTGGGTGGGGAAAACCCGTGGGTACTGCACCTTTAAGCCTAAAAACACAAAACTTTATGTAAATTCATGTGCCCACAAAAGCCCGGGAAGAAAATGGGACGGGGCAGACATATTAAAGGGTAAGGGCCTAAACCTTTGACCTGCCCCGCACTAAAGTGCGGGAAAAACAGGCATCCCAACGGGTCGGGCCCGTTTTTCCACCCCTATTTAGAATTATTCCATTAGCCATGCAGTATTTCTAAGCAAGAGATTGCCTTCATTTGTCATCAACTATAAGTCTCCTTATGAGCTTATTCATCACACATCCACTGACTACATCAATCTTAAAATCTTTGGATGTTTGGTTTTTTGCTTCCATCCTTGTCTAAGGGTGCCAGAAGTTTGATCCTTGTGCCACAAAATGTGTCTTTCTTGGGTTTAAGCATGGAATCAAAGGATACATTATTATGGATCTCGACACAAGAGAGATTTTTATCTCTAAGAATGTTTAGTTTTATGAAGATACTTTTCCTTTCCTTATGTCATCTGCCACAACAAATCCCCAACATAGCAAAATTATTGACTATACCTTACTTTTTTCTTGACATTCCTACATGTAAATCCACTTGTCCAACATTTTCTGACCCAACCAATCCCCCACCACCACCTCAACCTATCCATATATCAACATAATCTAATTCACCAACCTCTCATATTCAAAACAACAACCAACTTTTCCTCAGAATCATCAACCTATTACCACTCCACCTTCACCTCATGACACAAAAACAAACCTCCCATTATCTCAAGATTGTCCAACAAAACAATACACAAATCTTAAAGGTTTTAAGATTTTGTTTGTAATAATCTCACTTCCTTTCAATATACTAACACCTCCATACCAAATTATCCTATTCAAAACCACCTTAACACTTCTTGAAGGGGCGAGAAACACAAGAAAGGGGGGGGGGGTTGAATTGGGTTTCAACAAATATGATAGTTTTAGAAAAATTCAAACTTCAATGCTAACAAGAGAATAAAAATAAATATACACAATTATTTTTATCTTGGTTCACTGTTAATAAAGTTACTCCAGTCCACCCACCAAGGTGATTTCGCCTTAGAAAATGACTTAATCCAATAATCTAGAAATATTACAACCTCTAAGTGTTAGAAACAACTTAGCTCTCTCAAGTATACAGACTAACGACTTAGTCACTTGAGGAATCACCACTTTGAAAAGTGTTACAAATGTGTGTACAAAGAATTGCTTCTAAATAAGCAGATTACACAAGTTTAAGTTCAATAACACAAAATTGTTTCTAGCAAGATATGAACAACAATTCCTTGCTAATATACAAAACTATCTTAAGAATAATCTCCAAGAGATTTGCAGCGTATCAGCACGAGTTTTGTTGAGCTTAAAAGCTTCTTTTAATGCTTCTCTTTTTTCTTGTAGAGCAACGCTCTATTTTGGTTGAGCATCAAGCATCTTCTTTTTAAGCTTACAACTTGGTGCTTTGCTTCCGCCTTGCACACATACTCTCATGCTTTCTTCAGCTCTTTCTTTTTTTCTTTTTCATTATTCTCACTCTCTGTCTATTCTTATCGTCTTCAACATTTTCTCAATGCTTCAAAATCTTCCTTTTATAGCTAGAGAAATAGATCCGTTTGAGGGTATAATAGGAAACATATTCTAATTGTAATTTCCCAACGGTCACTAGAAGGAATGGTCAACATCATAATACAAAAGAGTTGTCCTTGTGCCACCTTTATCTAGGTAGAGGTCACAGACTACTTTGTACTTTTATATTCATTAAAACACGCAAACCATTCTTGATTTTCTGTCTTCTAGTTCTTCAGAGGCTTCAGATGTATATTTGATGAAGCACATGTAGAGAGATTAATACTTGTAACTTCAGAACCTAAGTCTTTAGAATCTTAGATCTTCGTTCAATAGAACCTGTCTTAAGAGTCTTCAGCACTTGGTCTTTAGAAGTGATGTCTTCAGAAACTTCAGAACTTGTTCAATCAAAAACTCGTCTTTAGAATCTTCAGAACTTGTTCATCACATTCTTGTCTTCAGAGTCTTCAGAACTTCGTTCAGCAGAACCTTGTCTTCAGAATCTTCAGAAACTTGTTCAGCACATTCTTGTCTTCAGAGTCTTCAGAACTTCGTTCAGCAGAACCTTGTCTTCAGAAACTTCAGAACTTGTAGCAATAGAAATGATATCTTCAGAATATTTGGGACTTGTTCAACAGAACTTTGTCTTTAGAAACTTCAGAACTTGAACTTTAAAAATGATCTTTTCAGAATCTTCAGAACTTTGTTCAACAAAACCTTATCTTCAGAATCTTCAGAACTTGTAGCAATAGAAGCACATCTCTTAGAAAGCCTTCAAGACTTACTTACAAAGTCGCAATCAGAAGCTTTAGTACAAACGTTCTTCAGAACCGTTGCATTAAAAACATTCTTGAATTTTGACTTTAATCTTGTACACAACATATCATTTCTTCCAGAGTGTTTAAATCAAAGTCTGATGATGTCACGCGTCTTTCTATCAGATTCAGATCCTGTTTAGCAAAAGCGACACACTAGACAGAAACCATAGAGTACCGAATTATTCTCTAAGGTAACATGTGCAGTTATCATCGAAACTTAAGGCCAGATGCAGAACCAAAATTGTTCTTACACTTCTCATCTTCCTACTTCTTACAACACCTACATCTCTACCATTATCTCTCAAGTTGAACCTACCTCATACAAACAATCTTCTCAAGAAGATTGCTGGAAACAAGCAATGCAAACTGAACTCCAAGCCTTACAAGGCAACAATACTTAGACCATGACTACTATTCCACCTAACAAGAAACCTATAGGGTGTAAGTAAGTCTAGAAAATCAATAGGCACATTGATGGTTCAATTGAGAGACACATAGCATGCTTGGTGGAAAATGGAGATACACAAGATGAAGGCATTGACTACAATGACACTTTTTCTCATGTTGTTAGAATAACCACTGTCAAACTTCTATTAGCCATTACTGCTTCTAGAAATTGGCACCTCATTCAGCTTGATGTCAATAATGCGTTCCTTTGTGGGGATTTTTGTAACACCCCATTTTCAATTATTCATTTTTATCGAATTATTTGTGAATTATGTGTATTTTTGTGTGCTTTGAATTAGTGATGGGTTGGGTCAATTAAAATAATTAGGTGGTGTAGAAATTAATTGAATTATTTAGAGTTCTTTTAGTGATTAAATAATAAGAGTATTAATTTAATTAGGTGAATATATTAGAATATTAAAATAATAATGAAAATAAGGAGGTGTAGAGGAATTAAAAGTAAAATGGTAAATTGGTAGGCTGAGTTGGGAGTAATAGAGAGAAAACATAATTAGGAGGAATAAGGTTATTAGAAATTAGAGAGAATTGGAGAAAGAGTCAGTTTTCATATTACGTGTAAACTTAGAAGAGTGAAAAGAAGGGTTGAGGCAAGAGGAAGGAGAAAAAGGGCTTAGGAGAAAAAAGTTCAATGTTTCTCTCATCTTTGCTGAATTAATCACGTAAGGGGGAAAATATTCATTTATGGGTGTTATATCAAGAAAATGTATGGAGGTGTCCTTTGGCCTCCATTAGGACTTGTGTGTTCTTTGATGTTGACGAGTTTGATCAATAATGATGTGTTTTGTGGTTGTATGTGTGATTTAATTATTGTGATGTGCAGTTGAATATGTCATTGAATTATATTGATATGTGGTTGTTGTTGTGTTGAATTCTTGAGTTTTGTGGTGAATTGAGTTGTCCATATATGGTGAATCTAAATGAGTAATTCATGAAAAACTTAATATGTTTATGATCTATAGAATAAAATAGGTGTGATAGTGTTGATAGATCATGAATAAGAGTAAAGTAGAAGCCTGTAATTGGGTCTGGTATAGCACTAAGAGATTGGAAAAATGGGCACTATCATGTAATAGCAAAACTGGTATTTTTGGGAAAACACACAGTGACAACCGGTTGTTCCCAAATGACAACTGATTGCACTAGTGAAAATTTTGGAAAATTTTACTCATGACAATCGGTTGTGCCAAAGTGATAATTGATTATCATGTTTTCCAAAATGTGATTTTTTTAGTTTGGCAGAGGGGGTGACAATCGGTTGTCACATATGGTCAATCGGTTGTCATTGTATTATATTGTGAAAAATGTTCTACATGCTTCGACGTTTTACCTCATAAGTTTTTAACCATGTATCTAATCGACGTGTCGTTTGAGGTGTTAGGAAGCTGACACTCATAGCTATAACATGATAGAGATATGTGAATTGTTTAAGTATTATTTCTATGCCAAGTGTATTGGTGAAGTTTTATTTATATTTTTTATTAATGAATTATTGTAATTATTGTGATAATGTTGCTATGATTATGAGATAAATTGTTATACATATAATGATAACATTTTGAGTTGAGATATGTAGTTTCGGCGTGGAAACTACCATGTGTTTGTTGTAGAGGAATAGTATGGATCGATGTGATATCGTCAATTGTTGTTGAAATCTTATGATGATGCATTCATTCATTCATTCATCTTATATTGTTGTTATTGGTGAAAGAGGTGGGGAGTCTCGGTGAGGGGACTTGTGACTGTCCTAAGCTTGGTGTGGGGATCATGGGTTCGGCAAATAGAAATCGGTTCATAATAAGAGCCATTGTTGAGATCAGTACCGTATACATACGAGTCATTATATGTTGTGAGTTGCATTGCATGTATAAATGCATATGATGGTGATGTGGGTGAGTTATGAATACTTGTGGATGTGGTGCATGATTGATTTCTATGTTAATCTGTATGTAGTGAACTACTCTGATTATGTACGTACCGTTAATTATTTGAATGTATTTGTACCCCCTATTTGTGTGGTTACATTCGTGCTCCTCTGGAGCACAGATAATCAGGTACCTGAGCAGGAGCTTGAGGTTGAGGAAGGTGTTGTGCCTCCTTAGTTGCATGTCAATCGAGTACTTTAGTGAAGTCGCTCTGATATGTAACACCATGGGGACGGGTTGCTCTTTGAAAGCTCCTGAGGTTTGACTAAATTCTGGTTAAAACTTAATGAAGATTGCTGTAGACAAAAGATGTCGAATACAATGTCATAATATCCTGATTCGACAAATTCAGCAGGTTCTAAATCTGGTGCAAGAATTAAGGAATGATTATAGCAGTGGATCAAGGGATCGATAAACAGAAGATTCGAAGCCCAGGGAAGCAGAAGAGTATAAAAGAAGACCAAGATCTAGGACTAAATAACTGAACCTATTGTAACGCTTTTGTAAAGTAGAAAATAGGGTTTAGGGTTTTGAGAGTCGTAGGCTTTTTTGTAAGTCTCCCTCTGTATCGATTTGATACATTGTGGTAGACATATGTACTTGTACAGATTTAGAAACCTGTAGGTAATGAATCGTGTATTGTTCTTGGATGAAGCTTTTAAGCAAATCCAAGTTAACTTGTTAGTTAAGGATGCTTGACTGAACTTTGTATTGAAATGGGTGTCTTTCAATAGGATGATGCAGTTATGGTATAGTAACTGTTAGATAATCACAGGTTATGATTTAGGGAGTGAGATGGGTTTCTCTTATCTAGGATGAAGTTCTTAGATAAAGTTTTCATTGGGTAGTGATAGGTAAACGTGGGTGTTTACTTTAAACCTGAGGTTGTTTACATAAAACTATACTACTGATAGTGGATTCTTCTTCCTGGATTGGTATCCCCCAGGTGTAGGTGATTTGCACCAAACTTGGTTATCATATTCTGTGTTGTTTATCATTATGCAATTTACAGTTCAGTTTTGATTAACATGTTGGAACAGATGTCGGAACATCTGTGTTTCTGCAGTTACTGATATTCTGGATATCAGTTTGCTGTTCTGTTCCTTGTTTAATAATTATGCAGAACAATATCTTGACATGTGTTAGGACATCTGCTGTCTGCTATGCCAGAATTTCAATTGGTATCAGAGCAGACATCCTGTCTATTTCTGGATGAGATCTTTGGGAGATACTTTCTGGAGTTTTAAACAAGGAGGAGTTTTGGAGATCAGATCATTCACTCAGACATACTCAAGGGTATTAATGGATGGGATGGATGTTCTGGATCGTAGGTAACAACTTGGTGGTTGTTCATGGTTCTGAGGAGATTCTACAACAACTGCGGGAGAAATGGCTAGTTCTCTTGTTGGGGTGCCTTGTAAGATGTTCTGACATCTTATTAGGGCATGTTGAATTTGTTCCTTGGTGGTTCCGCTGCATATGTTTCTGATGGAAGAGCTCTGGAATTTATGGGATTCTGGAGTTGTTACTGAAGACAGATGGTGGAAAATCTCAATCGCCGGCCTCTATGTTTGAAGATATCTGCATCTTTTATTCCAAAGTCGGGAGCGATGGAATGGAGAGAGTTATTGGTATATGTCTGTTATAGTGACTTGGTACTTGGAAGCTTGGTTCCATTGTGCATCTTGAAGTCAGTTGAAGAGAAGGGGAGTTGAGATTAAGTTTATCAAGTTTTTGCTCTATGAATTTGATAAATTATTGATTGACTAAGTTGTCAAAGATACTTGAGAATTCTCTCAAGTCCACTCATAAAGGCATCTCAGTCGTGCATCTGGAGTCTTCTAGTTACTCTTCTGACTAGAGGGTGTTTCTGTGAAACATAAACCTGAAGAAAGGGGAGGTGATTTATTTTCACCGTCCAAAAGTGCAAGGAAGGATTCATCTTTCTTAATCCTAAGGATAAATCCAATCTAAATGGAGACTTCAAAACTGTTGAGATAAATAGGGTTCGTTCAGAGAGAATCTTAGTTACTTGAGTCAAGGGTGGCAGCCTTGGTATCTCAACACTTTGTTTGTCAAGGAAGATACTTGCAAAGATTGAATACTTGATAAGTGTTCATGGAGGGATCTGTTGGAGTATGGCTTCAACAATAATACAGGGTTATTGAACAAGGATTTAAGATCAATTGCTAATTGTGATATTCACAATATTTAATTAATTATCCTTGTACGTGAAGTTTAAGATTGCTGACGTTCAACACGATGTTGAAACGTCTCTTCATCTGGGTTTGTGCAGAATCATGGGAGGGGTACTACATAAGCTTTTGGATCTATTTCTCTTGGGTGTTAACCTAAGAATCTGCTTCAGTTTGGTGTGGCAGAAGCATCTGATCTCTAGAGAGTTTCCTGGCAAGAAACTGGTATAGACAATGGTGACGTGGAAGATGAAGAAGAAGACATCATAATCTTGATGAATAGTTCTTGGACCAGTTTATTTCTGATCTAGGAGTATTGAAGTGCAGCAGCTGTGTTCCAGTTATTACTAGAAGCATCTGATGTTTATCTGGAAAGTGTCCTGGCAAGAGACTTGTCCAGAATATGGTGCTGGTGATGGCACAACTTGGGTCGGTTTATTTTTTATCTAGGCATATAGGAGCATGTGATCTTGCTCATCTTGGCGGTCAAGGATAAGTGGCAGTTATCTCTGACTTTCTGCAGACTGCTCTACTTAAGGAAAGTGGCATCCTCTGGTATAGTTGTGGATTAGTCTATGACTACTTCTCTTCTGAAGAATAAGACTTGGCACGTTTGATTTCTTTGGTGTTGTGAAGCAGATATTCATCAAGGTGTGAGCTTGAATTGAATACTTGTGATATGATTAAGCAGGATGGAGGTCGTCTACTCAAACTTGGTTGTTGAATCAAGTATATGAGAACATGGAACTCTTGTTCTGTTATAGGGAGGAGGTTCTTCTAAGTGACAGAAGGAAGGGCTGAATTCCTCTGCTGGATGTCTGATCAGATGTCATGACATCAAGCAGAAACTTCAGGGTCTTAGTTGATGTTGTGGCACATCATCGTAAGATAAGTTGATCTTCTCAGAAATAAATGGAATTGACACTTCAAAAAGTTCTATCTCATGTAGTTTGTGGGAGCTGTGGAAGGAGAAGATGTTACATGTCTGAGGCTTGGTTGATCCAAGATGGCTTGCTATGGAGTAAGTAGATCATGTAACTTGAAGATTAGGTTTCATTGGTGGGTCAGGAGATTGTCTGAAACTCTGAAGAAAAGTTAAGATGAACCAAATAGTGGCATTTGGTTGATCTGTGCATTCAAACAAGGAGCTTGGAACTAATTACTCTTAAGTAGAAGGGTATTTGGTTGAAGACTTAAGGAGGTTCTAATTCAGTTCTATCTTGGAGCTTGATATTTTATTATAATTTCACGCGGGGGTTTTAGGGTGTTATATAGTGGTATCAGAGCAGGTCGGTCTGTCCGACCAGGTAGTTTAATTATGTTGTTCCATAGTATGCGACATGTGTGTGAAAACACTGTCGATGCTTATTTTGTTTTCCATCTTCAAGTTGGGAGTGAAACAAGTGGAGGAGAAGCGTCTGCTTCTCTTAGATATTCCCATTGTTGAAGAGATCGAATATCATGTTACTGCATGTGGGAGTGCAGTGTTAGATTGTTCATCTGTTTGAGAATGGTGTGATCCTTGAGGGAAGACGGTCAGGTGTCCTCGTTGTTCGCTTCCTTGTGAGAGGGAAGGCGATGTTTTGGCTAGAGATTGTTCAGTGATGTGTGGAGTATCCTGACGTGTTTCCTAAGGATGGGCATAGTTTATCTTTAGTTGGAACAAGATGATGTTATTCTTGGGACGGATTGGTGGGAGTTAAACCTTGTGTTTACCAATCGTTTGGATGAGTAGTGTAGTGTGTTGTTGATTTCAAGGATGCATGAGTTGTGAGAGTTGTGTTGTTTCTGAAACTGAAGGAAATATGGAGAAAATGCTTATGTCAACTAAAGGTTTGTGCCTTAGGTAGCTTTGTACACAAGATGCAAGGAACGCTATTATAGTTTGGTAAAAACGGTTTATACCCCATCATGATTGTCGACTGTCTATTGACAAATTGAGGAACTGGTCACCCTTAATCTCTTGTTGATAGTAGACAGGATCATGTTGGATGGAATAGACGTGTCTTGCCAGCTTAGAGGGTGTGAACAGTGAGTTTTTGGAGTTAAGCCAAGTGCTTACAGATTGTTTTGATGAGTCGATGCAGATTCTTATATCTGAAGATGAGGCAGATTTGAGTTTCTTATCCTTCGGTCGAGTTGGGATGTCTCTGAAGGAGAACGAACAGGTATGGTTGATGGTTGCTTCTCAGGGAGTAGAGAGAGATGTAACGACTAGAGTTATGCCAACAGTGTGTAATTTTCTGATGTTTTCCAGAAGATATATGCGACTTGCCCAGAGAGTGAACTTAAATTCGAAAATGGTGAAAGACGAGGTTTATAACTTCTAAGTAAGTATAAGAACTCTTGGGAGATGAGGCTTAGATGTTTTCCATGTTATGATGATGGTGTTTTGGAAATAGGCAGTAAAGCCGCGACGATGGCCTGCCAGTTGTGATTGATTTCTAGAAGTGTTTCCAGATGAAATATTAGATGTGCCGCTAGAGAGGAAGGTGGAATTCCCTATTGATATTGTCCCTGGTACCACACGTTTCTATGGCACCATACAAGATGTCGGCGTTAGAATTAGCAGAACTGAAAGAGCAGTTAGAAGAGTTGCTGGGAAAGAAATTCGTGAGACCAATTGTATCGCCTTGGGGAGCTCCGGTGTTGTTGGTGAAGAACAAGGATGGCAGTATAAGGTTATGTATCAATTACAGGCAGCTGAATAAAGTGACAATTAAGAATAAGTATCCACTTCCAAGAATAGATGACTTGATGGATCTGTTAGTGGGTGCCGTGTGTTTAGCAAGATTGACTTGAGGTCGGGTTATCATCAGTTACGAGTAAAGGATGAAGATATTCAGAAGATGGCTTTCAGGACTCGATATGGATATCATGAGTATGTAGTGATGTCGTTCGGAGTTACTAATTGTCATACCCCAAATTTGTCCTACCCTCTCACGATCTAAATTCCAAGACAAGATTGACAGCCTAAGTTACATAACTGGTTCACTTCAGGGCAGGGTCGTTTGGTTTCAAGTGGTTTTAGAATATACTTCAATGATAAGTCCAAGTCTAGTTTCAAGCTTAAACCATGTCTTTTCAAGTTGTGATTCAAGGTGATTTGAGGCCATGTTTAGAGTTCATTAAAGTCATGACCATTACACTTTCAAGTTACATTCCAAAATGGATTCTAAGTGTTGTTTCTAAGGATGTGTAATTAATTAAGACATGAGATTGGAAATAGTTGGAGTCCATTTGTAAACCATGAGGGAGAATTATTTTGAATAACTTCAAGTCGGCTTCCAACTTTGATTGGTAAAGTTATAGTTCATATGGTTCAAATTGGGTCTTATTTTCTCAATGGATCATGAAAATTAAATTGGGAAGAGGAATCATTGCTCTAAGGCATAAGTAATCATCATATCCTCACGCCGTGACCAAACCATTTTACAGGTGGTGTCTTGGTCTCCTTTGAGCCAAGCCTTGGTGGAGTGACGGGTACAGTTATTTAAAGGTGAAGACAAGTTTGAGGAAAGGGGGCTACTCATGTTAAAAATTGCAAGATTGATTCAAATAGGCTACAAATTAGTTGAAGTGCAGGCCCATGATGAGAGAAGCTTGCTATGCATACTTGGAAGTTCACAGCTTCATTTGGATTTATGCAAGTCATGGAGATATTATTTTCAGGCAATTATACAGAATTACAAGTTTGCAAAAGTTACAATGTTCAAATAATTTAGGATCAAAAAATGAGAAGAATGGGGAATTCGAAAGTAAATTTCAAAGTTGATCAAGTGCAGAATCCAAGCTATTCTTGAACTAAGTCACTATCCCGATTAAGACTACAATGCCTAAAAGTCTAATACAACAGTTTTGAGTTTCTTCTCCACTTGTGTCAAATCTTCGCACCATCCTAATCTACAAGTTACAAGATTGAGCCTACAATGTCTAGGTGATAAAGGTCTGCTGCGAAGGTTCCATAACAACATGTCCAAAGTGCTTCACTTCATGCCTTTAATGCTTGAGACTTCCTGTTTAAGTATTTTGCCCAAATTCTTCATGAGTACTTCATGTCTGCCCTAGATTTCCATGTTGCCTCCATCATCTAAAGCAATGTGCCAAGAAAAGGAAATACATGATCAAGCCAGTACAAGATGTGGGATATATTGTGTGTAATGACAGCAGCAAAATAAAATGCAGATCACACCTGATTTTCAAGAGACAGCGCAAATTCCAAACACCAAAACAGATGCAGTACAATAGGGTGCCAAGTTCCTGCTTCTTCATGACATGAGTTAATATTCATGGAATTTCCAGCTTACAGAGTACTAAACAGCCAAAGTGCAGAAAATATGCTTTACCTTCAAGAAACTATGATCTCATTTTCACCAAAATCTTCACCAAGACACTCCAAAGCATGAACTCCTGGTCTAATCCTCCAAGCTGTTCTTGAAGCCTCATCCATCCAAGCTGATGCATTCAAGTTTTCTTCGAATATCATCAAGTCTCACCAATGTCTTCAGCTCAGTGCATACATGAAAAAAAGGAAATAAAATGGAGCATTAGTAAGACATACAGCAGCACACAAATGGGAGGAGTGCATGAAAGGGTGATAAGCAATCATTTGGCACACATAAATGAATGAATTTAAAATTCAGGGGAAGTTCATGCTATCACAGAAATTCAACATAAGTTAAACATAAGTTCATGCTAACAAAAAGAATTAATGTCAGCCATAACAGATTATCATATTTGCATCCATTTAAAGTTACAAGGATCGCAAACCAATGCATGACAGAATATACAAGAAGCCCACATGATTCAAATAAATTAAGGATAACTCATATAACAGTAGTGATAATGAGGTGCTAAAAAAACAAAGTGTGTCATTTTATTCAACAGGGATTCATTACAAGGATTCAAGTATTTTCACTCTTACTCTTAGACCTTGGTTGAAGGTTTCTAACAGTTGGTGTCTCGGAACATGGTGAGTGATATAGATAAGGCTGACCTCATTTTCGTTTGCTATAAACAAGCAGGCTCTGTCCAAACCTCTGATATTATACCCTGCAGTAATCAAACAATCATGAGCACAAGCACTAATCTATGTCAAACAACAACTATACGCATCAGATATGATTCATGGCAAAATAAACAGAGCAATACGAAAGCAGAACAAGGATAAAAAAGATATTCAAAATCAAAGTCATCTTGGGTTAAAAATACCACATCAGCAATAAAGTCAATGATAGTAAAATGTTTCAAAATTACAAAAATTACTCATCCACATGCAGTGAAAGTTTAGCAGAAGAATAAGGTATTCTATAAATTTTACTACAGACAAATGAAAGATGTGTGTCATCACAAAGTGGTCCCACAAAATATCTCTAGCAGAGCATGAAAATTGGAAATCCCACAAAATCAGGGTACCTCCATCCACCTCTAACGGTTTTATTCCCTCAGAGTCACACCTCATCATTCTCTCACACGAATTTGACATTGCTCACACGTATCAAAATACACTATAAAACCTACACTGTTCATTCATTGAAAGCAGAGGAAAAACCCTAATTTCGGGGACCGAAAAAAACCCAGACGGCTGTGGAAGAGCAATCACAAACCCTAAATCACTAGAGCTCTAAAAAAAATTACTCAGAGTTTCACATTGAAACTCTGAGCTAATTCGAGCTAGACCCCTCACTCACTTCTAACAACGGCTATAGTAACAAGCATCATCAAACGAAAGAAGGGGAAGTAGAAGAAGAAACGTGGAAAACATAAGAAGGAAGAAGAGTAAGAGATCTTACTTTCGTCGAGGAACTTTAAATCGGAATTGCTCCGATTTGGGTATGATTCGCTTCTTTCGCACTTTTTGATGCTTGATCTGTATTCTTCATGAGATTTTGTTTTGTATCCCTCTTCCAATTTCTTGTTTGCACCATGTTTTGATAGGTGTTTTTAGTTTAGGGTTTTTGTTAAGAGTGGGCTTCTGAAAAATCTAAGTTCGAATTTGGATTCAGGGGCGCTATTTACGTGGGGTTAGGTTAAGTTCGGTGGTGTGTCGCCGGAGAGAAGGGGCGGCGTTGCCGCCAACCACCTCCTTCTCCGCCCGTTTTAGGGTTCAGGCAAGTATTCTGTTGTGGAGCGTTTGAGGTCAGAGAGAGATGGGTTAGAGAGAGGAGATCTAAAGAAGTGAATAGTTTCATTCAGCTTTTCCTCTTTTCATTGCATGGTCACATTTTTTATTCTGTTGGCGTGATTATTCCCGCCGGTGACAAGTGTCACCGGTCTTTGCATAGTCCATGATTCCACGTTTCCAAACCCTGCCTCCTTATCATGCACTGTTCGGCATACACCCTTTGATCAAAGAGTCAACACTGACTCATCTGGATCAACGGCCAAGAACTACTGAGAGGTCAAGGGTTGACCTGAGGGTCCACGATGGACCCTCCCCCTCCTTACGTCCTGGGCTTACCGTTAGTGGGCCCTGAGTTCTGTTCTGGCCCATTCTAGTTTTGTTTTTTTTTTCCTTAAGTTTTTTATTTTAAAGCAAAACTTTTGAAATATTATTAATAAATTAATTTAGTTAATTTTATTAAAAATTTTCATTTAATATTAATTAATCTTTTTATGATTAATTTTATTAAATATTGAATTTTAATTTAATTAATCATTAATTTGGTTTCAATTCTAAAAAATTCTAAAAAATACTTTTATTTAATGAGTCCTCAATTATTATTTAATTAATTTTATTAAATTATTTTATTTAATATTAATTAATTTTTGATAATTAATTTTATTAAATATTTTGATTTAATCTAATTAATTATTTGGACTTTATTTTAATTCTAAAACTTAGAATTTATTTTTAGAAATTTCTCCTTTAAGACTAACGTTAGAGTGAAGTTACTAATCACTAACCTATTTTGATTATCTCCCCCATCTTATGCTATAATCATTATATATTCATATGGATTTTTATACCTTAATGCAATTCATGCTACAAACTTAAAGTAACTTTTTTTTTCACTTAATGAAATCTTAATTAAGCCTTAATCTCTTAAGATAATTCAATTTTTTTTATATAATTAACAACGAAAGTAGTGGGCTTTTGGGGTCTAGCACTCCTTGGATCCTTGGATGGATGCTCTTGAGACGCACGCTTCGAGTTGTGTTCATCTCGTCTTTCGCTTAAAAAATACACTAAAATTTGTTAAACCTTAATCAAAATACTCAATTAAAACAAGTCATATTCATTTATACTTTAATCTTTTTTTTTTAAAAAACACTTAAAATTTTCAATTTTAATCAAAACACTATGCCAAACAAGGGAAAAGAGGGCACTTTTTTTGGCCTATGACAGCGCTTAAAAGCGCTGTCTAAGCCTGCGCTGTCGTAGGTAAAGACAGCGCTTTTTTATTTATGAAAAAGCGCTCTCTAAAAGGGGACTTTAGACAGCGCTTTTAAAAGCGCTGTCTAATGTATACGTTTAAAATTTTAAAGAATTTTTTTATATACTTTAGAGAGCGCTTTTTTCTTCAAAAGCGCTCTATAAAGGGGGACTTTAGACAGCGCTTTCTAAAGCGCTGTCTAATGTATACGTATAATGATTTTTTTATATACCTTTAGACAGCGCTTTTTTCTCAAAAGCGCTGTCTTTTGTCTACGTATAATTTTGAAGATTTTTTTTAAAAAATCTGATTTTAACCTTTTTTTATGCAGAAACCTGTATAATTCACATTTCCATAAACCTGTATAATTCACATTTTAATAAACCAGTATGGATACGCATTTCCATCAACAAATTCTATTTCAAAACTAGAATTTACATTAATGTAGAATTCGCACAAATTCTATAAACTAGAATTTGTACATTTCAATAAACTAGAATTTACATGCAGAATTCGCACAAATTCTATTGTATGGTTTCAAACCTATATAGAATTTACATTTCAATAAACTAGAATTTACATTCACAAAACTATACATTCAAGAAAGAATTCTTCTTGCAATAAAAAATTCGCACAATTCCTCCTTAGTATCTTGCAATTGTTTCCTCGTGTAATAAGGACACGCCATATCATCGAAATACTACATAACAAAACAAAATACACATTATTTAGTTAAAAGTAATAAATTATATGACATATCCGATAAATATTAAAATAAATCCTAAGTTATAAAACCATGCATACCGTAATAGGAATCTCCAATTGTCCCATTTGAAGGATTTCTCTCATGAACCTCAAAACGAAGTACCCGCAGTCTATGCCATTATGCTGACGAGGGCACTACACATAGACAAACAAATAAGAAATAATATATAGATGTTTTGTGTTATCAAGTAGCATCACTAATAAGCAATATTGTGAAAATTAATATACCTTCACTTTGACCCATGTAATATTGGTTGCTCTAGCCCGTGCTACTCGTGCGTATCTTCCTGGTTACTAGACATTTGACCTGTAAGAAAGAAAAAAACAGAAATTAAATGACAAATATAAAAATCCATAATCCTAATCCATTGAATGATATAAGCTATATTGAATGATATAAGCTATAATTTTACAACTAGTACCTTTTTCACTAACGTCTCTTTCTTTTCTTGTTTGGAGTATGTTCTACCCGTCTCTTAACAACACGGACGGTTGGATTGATCCAAATACCCTCATTATGATCATTTCTAGTATATGATTCATTCGCTATAATATTTTCATCTTGATCATTTCTAGTAAATGATTCAATATCACCTTGATCTCCAACGTTTTCATCAATTACTTTGTTAGATAAAAGCACTATAGACCATTTTGTACTTGTCAGATCAGTGACATAGAACACTTGTTTAGCTTGAGAGGCTAGAATAAAAGGCTCATCTTTGTACCCCACCCTATTAAGATCCACTTGCAAAAATCCTGACTTATCCATTCGTACGCCATTATTATTTTCAACCCACTTGCAACGAAATATAGGAATCTGAAACTTCTCATAATCAAACACCCAAATGCGCTCGATAACCCCAAAATATGACAGATTTGCAAATTTGGGGTTTAAGTCTTTCACACTTGAAATGTGCATTGCTTCAGCTACCACGGTGACACCACTATTTTGCATAGTACTTTTATCATCTTGTTCTTTGGTATAAAATGTGTATCCATTAATTGCGTATGCGCTATAAGAAAACACGACCATACTTGGACCATATGCTAAACATCTCAACCTTTCTGTTATTGAATCGCGGTCTGAATAATACTTTGAATAAATATGATCCTTAAACCAAGGTATGAAACTTCGATTGTCCTCTCGTACTATCCAATTCTCATTTCTATTCGGATTTAAACCTCGGAGAACATCCTTGTGCATTTCAACATACGACTCAACCTCATTCTCATTGTGCAGAATGTAACACCCCCTTTCTATACCCCAAATAATCACATAATCATTTAGGAACATATTAAAAATTTCGTCAGAGTATAATTATAAACATAGTATAAAAGAGGTATGTCACACTACACATGAAATTAAAACATTCAACACCTGCTCAACAATCGATATGCAACAGTGGGGTAACTTTGCAACAGAGGAACTTAGTCCCTACACCCACATCTCAATATTTAGAATAAAAGCGGAAAATCTAAACATTGAATAACATCAAACATATATACATATATGGATATATCATCAAATATTATCCACCAACATAATCCATGTTTACATAAACATTCATCAACAAGATACATGTACAATGTATCACAAAAGAATCATATACTTCCTAGCTACCCGGTGCTACATATCAGAGCCGACCGACCAAAAGAATGAAGACTCGCTTCACAAAAAGACCATCAGCATACCTACTCTGCAATGCCTCATAGAGCATCATAAAACAGCAGAAGGGTGAGAAACACAATTATAATATAAGTGCATATAATTATGTATCTTAGCATGAAAATACACATATGCTACATCCTCACCACAATTCAACACAACCCACTCATATACATCACAATGTGTATATATATATATATATAACCAAGCATATTCATCATGCATACTTTCACAATTCTCACCATTCCACCTAAACATACATATTCATGTTTATTCATCAATTCTCAATTATAAAGATGATGAATGCAAATCATAGAGACCGACTCACGACTCTATGCAAATGCAATGCGGTACCGACTCAATCATCTCAAGTTCACTCAGGAACTTATTGGAACCATCGCTCGTTACCAATGTAACTCCCCGTCGGGCCTACGATGTTCACCCATTGCTCACACCTCACATAGGCACGCAATGTTTATGGATTGCTCACACCTCACATAGGCACACAATCCGATTGCTCACACCTCACCTAGGCACACAGTCGTTTATAATCATCGCTCACACCTCACTTAGGCACACGACGTTACAACGGATTCTCATTAGAATCACACAACACAAGAATGTACATCATTATGCTTCACATACAAATGACTCACGACATTCTTGAAATGCATACATATTCACAATATATTCATGCATTCATCTCACATAATCACATACAATCTATATACATTCACATCAATGCACTATTGTATGATTCACATCCAAAACACACATTCAAAACGGTAATAGTCGTTAAATAACACTATTCCCGATTTTCAGACTTATTTAATCGGCCAATGATCTCAAAACCATCATCACAAGCAAGAACATTTCATAAGCTCTCCAACGATATAAAGAACGCTTAAATCGGAATTACGGTTCGAGAATTATGAATTTTTTTAAAAGAAAAGAAAATTAAAAAAAAAAAGCAAAAGCGCCCGGCGACAGGAACGTTTCGCCCGGCGACGCTTTAATTTCGCCTTCACTTCGCCCCGCGAAGAAGGGGCGAAGGAAACCCTAAAAAACGTGAACCAAACCAGTAGCTTGACACTCTCTCGCCTCTAAATTTCGCCCCGCGAAAGCACGCACCGCCCGGCGCTCTGGGCATTTTGCCCGGCGATTCACACCAGACAGCCATGCTCAGCAGCGTGGCTTCATCATCAAAACCCCCATTTTCTCATTTTCCCACCTTTGATCATTCCCAACAGCAAAACCAAGCATAGTTATGGATCATACACATATAGAGATCATTCTAAACACATTTTTATCGATTTTTAACCGTTAAAAACACCGATTCCACAAATCGACCTAAAACTCACATATAACTCAAAACTCTACCAAACATAATTTTTCAACCACAACAATCATACATAATCACACACATGTATAGAAGAATCGAGTTTCAAACCCTTACCCGATTAAATTGATTCCTAGAAGTTGATTTCTTGATTTTTCTAGCTTTTCCTCTTTTCTTTCTCTTTTCTCCTCTTCCTTTTTCTTTCTCTCCTTTTTCTTTCTATTTTCCTTTCTTTTCTATTTCTCTCCTATTTCTTCTTCTTATCTCTTTTTCTTTTCTATTAATTTTCCTACTTACTTTCTTCTCATTTTCTACTCAAATTCAATTAATTCATTTTCTCACATAATTCTTCACTTAATCACTTTTCTACCAATTTTACTAAATTTCCAACTTACCATTAATTGAGAAATGTCCAAAATACCCTCCATTCTAATTTTCCCCGAAAACTCTCAAAAACGGTAAAATAACATAACATGTCAACATAACATATTAACACACCAATTCCACAATAAAATAATTTATCACACAATTTAAATAAAAGACTCAACAAAATGGGAATAATTGGAATCGGGGCGTTACAACTCTCCCCCACTTTAGAAATTTTCGTCCTCGAAAATATTACCTGATTCAAACAACTCCGGATACGACTCTCGCATCCTACTCTCTGTTCCCAAGTCATATTGCCTTCCGCGGCGCCTCCCCACGCTACCTTCACAAGCGCAATATCCTTGCCTCTTAGCTTCTTAACTTCACGGTCCAAAATCCTAATCGGTAAAGCTTCAACCGTAAGGTTATCTCTTACTTCAACCTCGTCCATAGGAATAACATGTGACGGGTCCGGAACATACTTCCGAAGTTGCGAAACATGGAATACATCATGCAAATTCGAAAGATTCGGAGGCAACGCCACACGGTAAGCCACAACACCAACTCGTGCAGAAATCTGATACGGACCAATAAAACGAGAAGTCAACTTCTTCGACTTCAAAGCACGACCCACACCCGTAACCGGCGTAACTCTCAAAAACACATTGTCGCCTTCTTGAAACTCAAGATCTTTCCTTCTCTTGTCATGATAGCTCTTTTGTCTACTTTGAGAAGCTTTCATCTTTTCCCGAATAAACTTCACTTTCTCTGTCGTTTGTTGTACCATCTCCGGTCCAACTATCGTCCTCTCACCGGTTTCGTGCCAACACAAAGGTGTTCGACATCTCCGACCATACAAAGCCTCAAATGGTGCCATACCTATACTTGAATGAAAACTGTTATTGTAGGTGAACTTAATCAACGCCAAATAACTATCCCAAGCACCACCCTGCTCGAGCACACAAGCACGCAATAAATCCTCCAACGATTGAATTGTCCTCTCAGTTTGACCATCCGTTTGCGGATGATAAGCCGAACTCAATCTTAGCTTAGAACCCAAAGCCATTTGTAAACTCTCCCAAAACCTCGACGTGAATCTAGGATCCCTATCCGATACAATACTCTTAGGAACTCCATGTAACTTCACAACCGCAAGAATATAAATCTCGGCTAACCTCTCCAAAGGACAACTAATATCAATCGGAATGAAATGAGCAGATTTAGTAAGCCTATCAACGATTACCCAAATAGCATTATGACCTCTGTGCGTATTTGGCAATCCCGTAACAAAATCCATCGATATACTATCCCATTTCCACTCCGGAATGTCCAATGGTTGCATCAATCCACTAGGCTTTTGATGCTCCACCTTAGACTTTTGACAAGTTAAGCACGCATACACAAATTGAGCCACGTCCCTCTTTAATCCGGACCACCAAAAGATTTTCTTCAAATCTTGATACATTTTATTCGCTCCCGGATGAATACTTAAGTTACTTCGGTGTCCTTCTTCCAATATCATCTTTTTCAACTCCGCATCATCGGGAATACAAATACGACCATGAAATCTCAAAACTCCAAAATTATCAACCTTGAAATCCTCATTCTCATTCGTCATCAAATCAACGAACTTCAAATCCAACTTTTGCTTTTCACATACGGTTGCAAGAAAATCATTCGTAACATGTAGCATACCAAGTCTCACACTTCTCGGCGTCATTTCACAAACCAACCTCAAGTCTCTAAAATTCTCCAAAAGTTCCCATTCTCTCATCATCAATGCGGACATATGTGACGACTTCCGACTCAAAGCATCGGCCACCACGTTTGCCTTACCAGGATGGTAATTCAAACCAAAATCATAATCCTTCAAAAGCTCTAACCACCTTCTTTGTCTCATGTTCAATTATTTTTGATCAAATAAATATTTTAAGCTCTTGTGATCGCTAAAAACTTCAAATCTCGCACCATATAGATAGTGCCTCCAAATTTTCAAAACGAACACCACGGCCGCCAACTCCAAGTCATGTGTAGGATAATTCTTTTCATGCACTCTCAATTGTCTTGAAGCATAAGCCACAACTTTTCCATCTTGCATCAAAACACCACCCAAACCAACCAATGAAGCATCACAATACACAACAAATGGTTCCGTCGGATTTGGCAAAATCAAGATCGGTGTCGTTGTCAACCTTCTTTTTAGCTCATTGAAACTCTCTTCACAATGAATATCCCAAATGAAAGCCTTTCCTTTACAAGTCAAATGCGTTAACGGAAGTGCCAACTTCGAAAATCCCTCAATAAACCTCCGATAATTACCCGCCAAGCCTAAAAGGCTTCGAATCTCCGTAACCGATCTAGGAGCCTCCCATAGCATCACCGCATCAATCTTGGATGGATCAACACTAATACCACCACCGGAAATAACATGCCCAAGAAAACTTACTTCCGACAACCAAAATTCACATTTCGACAACTTAGCATACAATTGTTTCTCTTTCAAAATTTGCAACACAATTCTCAAATGCTCTTCATGCTCCTCTTGAGACTTAGAATAAATCAAAATATCGTTGATGAACACAACCACAAAACGATCTAACTGTTCATGAAAAATACGATTCATGTATTCCATAAACACACCCGGCGCATTAGAAACCCCGAATGGCATCACGGAATATTCGTAATGACCATACCGTGTCCTAAAGGCCGTCTTCTGAATATCCTCTTCTTTAACACGAATCTGGTGATATCCCGATCTCAAATCAATCTTGCTAAAAACACGCGCATCAACCAATTGGTCCATCAAATCATCGATCCTTGGAAGCGGATACTTGTTCTTAATTGTCACCTTGTTCAATTGTCGATAATCAATGCATAACCGCATACTTCCATCCTTCTTCTTTACCAACAATACCGGAGCCCCCCAAGGAGAAACACTTGGTCTTACAAATCTCTTGTCCAATAAGTCATTCAATTGCTTCTTCAATTCTACCAACTCCGATGCCGACATACGATACGGTGCCATCGAAACCGGTCTAGTACCTGGAACTAGATCAATAGAAAACTCAACTTCTCTTCCGGCGGTACATCCGTAACATCCTTCGGAAACACTTCTGGAAAATCACACACCACTGGGAACACATCGAGCTCAACTTTACTCTCCACCGACAATGATGCAAACAAACCGAACAATTGAGCTTCGTCCGCTAGAAGTTTCTTCAACTCTTTAGTGGATAGGAAACTCTCATCTTCATCATCTTCCAAAGAAGGAAACCTCACTAAC
Organism: Lathyrus tuberosus; assembly: GCA_022829125.1. Lineage (NCBI taxonomy): Eukaryota > Viridiplantae > Streptophyta > Magnoliopsida > Fabales > Fabaceae > Lathyrus > Lathyrus tuberosus. Next base: position 5,056,805 of record JALAZF010000298.1, on the reverse strand, counting down.
TTGTGATAGCAATCTATATGAACTCGATTAAATCGCAACCAGTTCATACCCAAGATTACGTCCAAACCTTCCAACGGCAAACACACTAAATCCATCTCGAAGTCTTTACCATAAATGGTCAAAGGACAACTCACACAAACCAAAGAAGTAGTTACTGACCCCATCGCTGGAGTGTCAATAACCATCTTACCATCCATCACAGACAACACAAGATTCAAACGCTTCGCGCACTCAGACGAAATAAACGAATGAGTCGCTCCCGTATCAATAATAGCAACTAAAGGCGTACTATTAATAAAGCATGTACCTTTAATCAAACGGTCTGCACTAGTAGTGTCCTTCCCCGCTAATGCAAACACCTTTCCGCCCGCTTGAGCTTGTTTCGGCTTAGTACACTTAGTACTAATGTGACCCACTTCTCCACAATTATAGAACTTCACCATATTCCTTCGACAATCGGTAGTAGCATGCCCAAGGCCTCCACAGTTAGAACATTTCACCACTGTCTTCCTACACTCAAATGATTTATGACCTATTTCACCACACTTGTAACACTTAATGGAACCAGAACCTCCTCCTCCAGATCTCTTCTCAAAGTTTCCCCTATGCTTGCCCTTATCGACAGGTGTCACATAAGGTCCACTTCTAACTTGTTGCTTTCCCTTCCTCTCATTCAAACTCTTGTAATGTGTAGAACGAGCCTTGCTATCTTCCTCGAAGATTCTACAATATTCCGCCAAATCCGTAAACCTTCTTATCCTTTGATATCCCACGGCTTGTTTAATCTCGGGACGCAAACCATTCTCATACTTAATACACTTTGAGAACTCAGCAGTAATTGCAGCATAGTGAGGATGGAATTGAACCAACTCCACAAACTTAGCAGTATAGTCCACCACAGACATACTACCTTGTTTCAGTTCAAGGAACTCCATCTCCTTCTTCCCTTTCACACTTTCAGGGTAATACTTCCTCAAGAACTTGGTACAAAATAAATCCCAAGTTATCTCTTCATCATCCACCTCAAGAACTTGACGCATACCGACCCACCAATCGTCGGCTTCTTCCTTCAGCATGTGAGACCCAAGCCTCACCTTATTCTCCTCCACACAGTCCATAACTCTGAAGATCCTTTCGATCTCTTTCAACCAACCTTGAGCACCATCAGGATCAAATCTTCCTTTGAAGACCGGTGGTTGATTCTTCCTGAACTCGTCATTAGCATTCACGTTCGGCGCACCTTGCACCACCCTAGCCATTGCTTCCAAAGCAGCAGCCATCGCATTGTCGTTTCTACCGGCCATATTCTGATCATTCCCAAAAATGACAACAAGGTTAAACAACAGTTCAACCATCACAACAACAAGACAGACACAACTGACTCAACACTGGCTCTGATACTACTTAATGTAACACCCCTTTTCTATACCCCAAATAATCACATAATCATTTAGGAACATATTAAAAATTTCGTCAGAGTATAATTATAAACATAGTATAAAAGAGGTATGTCACACTACACATGAAATTAAAACATTCAACACCTGCTCAACAATCGATATGCAACAGTGGGGTAACTTTGCAACAGAGGAACTTAGTCCCTACACCCACATCTCAATATTTAGAATAAAAGCGGAAAATCTAAACATTGAATAACATCAAACATATATACATATATGGATATATCATCAAATATTATCCACCAACATAATCCATGTTTACATAAACATTCATCAACAAGATACATGTACAATGTATCACAAAAGAATCATATACTTCCTAGCTACCCGGTGCTACATATCAGAGCCGACCGACCAAAAGAATGAAGACTCCCTTCACAAAAAGACCATCAGCATACCTACTCTGCAATGCCTCATAGAGCATCATAAAACAGCAGAAGGGTGAGAAACACAATTATAATATAAGTGCATATAATTATGTATCTTAGCATGAAAATACACATATGCTACATCCTCACCACAATTCAACACAACCCACTCATATACATCATAATGTGTGTATATATATATATATATATATATATATATATATATATATATATATATATATATATATATATATATATATATATAACCAAGCATATTCATCATGCATACTTTCACAATTCTCACCATTCCACCTAAACATACATATTCATGTTTATTCATCAATTCTCAATTATAAAGATGATGAATGCAAATCATAGAGACCGACTCACGACTCTATGCAAATGCAATGCGGTACCGACTCAATCATCTCAAGTTCACTCAGGAACTTATTGGAACCATCGCTCGTTACCAATGTAACTCCCCGTCGGGCCTACGATGTTCACCCATTGCTCACACCTCACATAGGCACACAATGTTTATGGATTGCTCACACCTCACATAGGCACACAATCCGATTGCTCACACCTCACCTAGGCACACAATCATTTGTAATCATCGCTCAAACCTCACTTAGGCACACGACGTTACAACGGATTCTCATTAGAATCACACAACACAAGAATGTACATCATTATGCTTCACATATAAATGACTCACGACATTCTTGAAATGCATACATATTCACAATATATTCATGCATTCATCTCACACAATCACATACAATCTATATACATTCACATTAATGCACTATTGTATGATTCACATCCAAAACACACATTCAAAACGGTAATAGTCATTAAATAACACTATTCCCAATTTTCCGACTTATTTAATCGGCCAACGATCTCAAAACCATCATCACAAGCAAGAACATTTCATAAGCTCTCCAACGATATAAAGAACGCTTAAATCGGAATTACGGTTCGAGAATTATGAATTTTTTTAAAAGAAAAGAAAATTAAAAAAAAAAGCAAAAGCGCCCGGCGACAGGAACGTTTCGCCCGGCGACGCTTTAATTTCGCCTTCACTTCGCCCGGCGAAGAAGGGGCGAAGGAAACCCTCAAAAACGTGAACCAAACCAGTAGCTTGACACTCTCTCGCCTCTCAATTTCGCCCAGCGAAAGCACGCACCGCCCGGCGCTCTGGGCATTTCGCCCGGCGATTCACACCAGACAGCCATGCTCAGCAGCGTGGCTTCATCATCAAAACCCCCATTTTCTCATTTTTCCACCTTTGATAATTCCCAACAGCAAAACCAAGCATAGTTATGGATCATACACATATAGAGATCATTCTAAACACATTTTTATCGATTTTTAACCGTTAAAAACACCGATTCCACAAATCGACCTAAAACTCACATATAACTCAAAACTCTACCAAACATAATTTTTCAACCACAACAATCATACATAATCACACACATGTATAGAATAATCGAGTTTCAAACCCTTACCCGATTAAATTGATTCCTAGAAGTTGATTTCTTGATTTTTCTAGCTTTTCCTCTTTTCTTTCTCTTTTCTCCTCTTCCTTCTTCTTTCTCTCCTTTTTCTTTCTATTTTCCTTTCTTTTCTATTTCTCTCCTATTTCTTCTTCTTATCTCTTTTTCTTTTCTATTAATTTTCCTACTTACTTTCTTCTCATTTTCTTTTCTTATTTTCTACTCAAATTCAATTAATTCATTTTCTCACATAATTCTTCACTTAATCACTTTTCTACCAATTTTACTAAATTTCCAACTTACCATTAATTGAGAAATGTCCAAAATACCCTCCATTCTAATTTTCCCCGAAAACTCTCAAAAACGGTAAAATAACATAACATGTCAACATAACATATTAACACACCAATTCCACAATAAAATAATTTATCACACAATTTAAATAAAAGACTCAACAAAATGAGAATAATTGGAATCGGGGCGTTACACAAAACATACAAATGCACTTGATCCCGTTCGACCCTTGATACTGTCACAACTTCATTTCCAATTAACTTTTTTCCTTCTTTTTTTCCGACAATATGAGATTTGGGGAGTCCAATTGATTGTACATTGGACAGATATTCAGTACAAAACTCAACCGCTTCTTCAACAATGTATCGTTCGGCAATACAATCCTCTGGTCGACTTTGGTTTTTCACATACCCTTTTAATATTTTCATATAACGTTCAGCAGGGTACATCCATCTCATATAAGTCGGTCCACACAATTGTGTCTCTTTCACCAGATGAACAACTAGATGAACCATTATGTCAAAAAACGAGGGAGGAAAATACATTTCAAGATCACACAAAGTAATAACTATTTCTTTTTGCAATGTTGGTAAAATCGCAGGATCGATCACCTTACTGCAAATTGACTTGAAGAAAAAACACAATTTAGTTATTGCGCTTCTTACTTTTTCTGGCAGAATAGAACGTATACCTATTGGTACAAAATGTTCCATTATAACATGGCAGTCATGCGTCTTTAAACTCTTTAACTTGAGGTCTTTCATAGACACAAGTCTTCTAATATCTGAAGAGTATCCTTCTAGAACTTTAACTTCACTTAGAAACTTACACAATACTTTTTTCTCCTTTCTAGATAGAGTATACGCAGCAGGTGGTAGATATGTTCGTTTTCCTTTCTTCAAGGGTCCTAATTCAGTTCTTATCCCCATATGTACCAAGTCCTTTCTTGCTTTAAGGCCATCCTTAGACTTTCCTGGTATATTGAGTAACGTACCAATAACACTGTCAAATACATTTTTTTCAATATGCATAACATCGAGAAAATGTTTTACATACAACGACTTCCAATATGGCAGTTCAAAAAAAAATTGACCTCTTCTTCCACCCACTCTTGACAAGTGTATGTGCAAAAGGCTTTCCAAACTTAGTTCTCACATCTTTCACCTTTTCAAAAATTTTATCACCTGTCAATATAGTTGGAGCTCTACCATGTTCTGGCTCTCCATTGAATGCTTTTCTCCACCCACGATAGTGATGATTAGAATTTAAGAATCTACGATGACCGAGAAAGACATTTTTCTGACCAAACTCCAATTGCGTCCAATCTGTTTTATCTTCACAAATAGGACACACACATTGACCTTTTATGTTGTACCCTGATAGATTTCCGTATGCTGGAAAATCATTAATTGTGCCAAACAACATCGCCCTCAAGTTGAAACTTTCTTTCCTATACCCATCATAAACCTCCACACCGTTCTCCCACAAAAATTTTAAATCTTCGATTAAGGGTGCCAAGTATACGTCTATGTCATTCCCTTGTTGTCTAGGCCCAGAAATTAACATAGATAACATCATGTACTTACGCTTCATACATAGCCATGGAGGTAGGTTATAAATCATTATGATCACAGGCCAAGTGCTATGTGAGATACTTTGAATACCGTGTGGGTTCATTCCATCAGTAGATAATGCCAAGCGAAGGTTTCTTGCTTCTTTTCCAAATTCAAGATAATCATCATCAATTTTCATCCACTGTGGTGAATCTGCCGGATGTCGAAACTTTCCATTAATAATTCTTTCATCTGCATGCCAAATCAAGTGTCTTGAATCAGTCTCACTACGAAACATGCGTCTAAATCTCGGAATTATAGGAAAATACCATAAGACTTTTGCTGGAGACAACTTTTTCTTATATCGAGAGACACCGCATTTAGGACACTCATTTAACGATGCATACTCATTTCGAAACAATACGCAATCGTTTGGACATACATGTATCTTATCATAGCTCATGCCAATAGAGCACAACATCTTTTTGGCCTCATATGTTCGATTGGGAAGAGCATTATCCTCTGGAAGCATATCTTTCATAAGGGCCAATAATTCTGTGAAACTTTTATCCGACCATCCATTGCCCGCCTTTAAGTTGTACAACTTTAATACCGCAGACAATCTTGTAAATTTGGTGCAACCATTATACAACGGTTTCTCTGCATCGCTTACCAACCTCTCAAACATTTTGGGACAATCCTTAAGATCTTCTTCAAGTGCTTCTGCAATCTCTTCGACTCGATCAGAATCGTATGTATCTGTGCCATTGTCGTATGAAGCGTAGGTCGTATTATCCCCTGATTCAACATTCTCGTTAATTTTCTCACCATGCAAATTCCAACATGTATAACTTCTATCAATTCCACTCCTCAATAAATGCGATGCCAACTGAACCGCGTCAACCCGACTCCCAAAACAGCAACCCAAGCAAGGACATATCATTCGACTGGGGTCTTTGGTGTGCGCAACAGCAAACTTAACGAATTCCGATACCCCATTGTCGTACTCTTTCGACAATCGACTTGAAGACATCCATTTCTTATCCATAGTTATACTAATTAAACTAAACAAAAACAAAAAGAAAAAATGTTATACCTGTAGGGAAACGATCCGACTTTCACAATTTGAACACAAGTAACCCCTATACACGTATCATAAAATGAAATATCATTAATTGACCAATTATGAGTCATAACTTGATAAGTGGCAACATGTAATCACAAACAAGCAACAATTAGAGGTAAACACCTACATATTCCAAGTACTCAAGAGCAAAATAAATACTTTAGAATCACTAAGTTTAGAGAACAGATCAAAATACAAGAAGAAAGGTGAGAGACAACCATTAATATAGGCTCATTGACTTATAATATAACTTTAAAAACCACGAAAAATTATAATTTAAAGTATCAAAAAAATTATCTCCTCAATAAGTATAAAGTAGACAATTAACTTATAACAAAAAGTCACAAGTTCTAGAAAATAAAAGAAATGAACTTGGAAAAAAAGGATAGACCAAACACAATCAATTGGAAAAACAGTACAACACAACTAGCGAAATACAATTTCAATCAATACTAGGTTGTTTATACTAATCAACTTTGCCAAATATACAGTAGAAAATATTTAAAAGTAACCTTCCGCAAAACTAGGTTGTATCATGAAGTATCTTTTTAATAATAGTCATCGTTGTGAAGATACTTTAATATTAGTTTCCTTATGAAAATACCTTCCACAAAACTAGGTTGTATCATGAATGTATAACACAATGAGCTTATTATAAAAAAAGAGGGACATTTGTAAAAATAAGAGATGAAAGATTAAGGATTGATACTTTGCCAAATATACATGAAAAATAAAAGCAAAAAATAGGTTCGATTCTGCAACAATAAAAGAGGGAGCTTTTATCCTCATCGTGAAAACTTTTTCAGCATAAAAATCAAATCAAAAACAAAAATTAAAAATAGAGAAATGAATAATAAAAGAGTAACAACGTACCTTATTCGTTTTCAGAGGATAAGAGAATAAGAACAACAACAACAACAACGTTTTCACGAATGGAATGCAACAATGACGACAACGGTGACGACAATGGCAATGCAAGAACGACGACAATGGCAATGCAAGAACGACGACAAGGGTTTAGAGAAACGGTCGAGAGAGAAAATGAATAAAAGTGTCTCTGAAAATGTTTAGAATTGTTTTATATTTTAATTAGTAAAGGACTTTAGAGGGCGCTTTTCCTTAGAAAGCGCTTTCTAAAGTGAAAATAATTAGAGTCCTATAAGAGCGCTTTCTGAAAGCGTTTTCTAAGGTGGCCTTTAGACAGCGCTTTTTAAAAGCGCTCTCTAAAGTAATACCTATAGCAGCGCTTTTTGGAAAGCGCTTTCTAAGGTGGTCTAAGGTGGCAGTCTTTTACAGCGCTTTTGAAAAGCGCTTTCTAAAGCCTTTCTTTTAAGGCGCTTTTTTTTAGCAAAAATTTTCTATTCTTTTTAGCAGCGCTTTTGTATAAAAGCGCTGTCTTTTAGGTGCCGTCTAAACATATTTTTGGCGTAGTGAAACATTTAACCCTTAAAAATACAACTCATGTTCTCAAACTAAAAGACTTAATCTAATTAATTTCTTAACTTTTAAAAGATATATTTCTCAAATCAAACTAAGTCATAATTATTTCCTTAAAGACAAAACTCAAAACATTTCTTAAGACATTTAAACTTTTTTCTAATCAATAGTGGAAGTAGTGGGCTTTTGGAGTCTAGCACTCCTTGGGTCCTTGAAGGATCGCTCTTGGGGCGCACGCCTTGGGTTGTGATCGTTCCGTCTTTCATTCTAAAACACTTAATTCACTTAAACTCTCATACGTAAGACAATCAATTAAAACATTCAATCTTTTAAAAACACTTTCTTAAGAGCACAATCAACGTTTTAATACTTAAAATATTCTCATAGAATATTTAAGTCAAGCTTCTTAAACCATTCACATAATTAATTATTGGAAGTAATGGGCTTTTAGAGTCTAGCACTCTTTGGGTCTTGAAACAATCGCTCTTGGGGCGCACGCCTTGGGTTGTGTTCGTTTCGGTCTTCCATTTCAAAACTTAAAAACTCTCAACCCAATTAAAATACTTAATCATCTTTAAACTCTTAGGTCATTCAAACCCTAACTCGATTAAACACGTCTATTAAGATGCATCAAATTCAAATCTTTTTCCTAATCAAACTACGAAAGTAGTGGACTCTTGAGGTCTAGCGCTTCTTGGGCCCTTGAATGAACGCTCTTGGGTTGTGTTTGTTTTGATCTTTCGTTCCTAAAACACTCGCCCTAATTACATGGACAAATAAGCCCATTGTCCAACGAACACAATTTCATAATTAATAGAATGAAAAAGGTGTCGTTGAGATCTAGCATCTCAGTAATACCCCGATTAATTGGTTGCGAGGCCGACGTCTTGTTTATCGAATAATCGTCTTTCTTCCCTCAAAATACTCAACGAATCAAACACTACTCGTGCGAACGAAACCCTAAAAAACACATTCAAATTAAACCTTTTTCTCAATCAAATCCTTAACACACTTAATTCATATTCAAACAACTTTTCACAAAAAAGAACATTGTTTAGCCCATTCTTCCGCGCATATGAACTAGTGCTTCAGCCTCCCTTGACGAGCAGACAAGCCAACGTTTAGTAGTTAGAATGCGAATTAAGCACTCGTTCGTTTAAAAAACACAAACCAACCGTAGTCCCACGAACTACGAATGCTCTAACTTTCCCATTGCACAAGGGAATACGTAGGCCCAAGGGTTCTCAATCCTTGCCGAGCACACTAATAAAAAAAACCACCCATTTTCCCTTTAGAAAGCAATACTACCTTAGAAGAAAACAAACAAACCGAGCTAACATTTCTCCCGAATCGAATCAAGAGGTTCCCGTTGAATACAACGGACGTAGAGGGTGCTAACACCTTCCCTTTGCGTAATTGACTCCCGAACCTAGAATTTGGTTGCGAGTGACCATTTTCTTATCCCTTTCAAAGGTTTTATCGATATTTTCCTATTCCTTCCTTGGAATGAATAAAATTCGGTGGCGACTCTGTTTCGAACAGTTTTTTCCGCGTCCATCGCGAGGATCGTATTTTTTGAGGTACGACAGATGGCGACTCTGCTGGGGACACAACATTGCCCTATGCTAGAGAGAGTCAAGCCTAACTTAACTCGATTCGAGAGTGTTAACTTAGCTTGGTTGCCTTCTTCTTAATTGTTTCCACATTACTTATCTATTTGCTTTTATTGCTTTCTCTTTATCATATGTTGTTTATCATACTTGACTGTTGGATTTTGGGTTGATATCACAAGTAAGGCTCTATACCCGAGTCTTGGAAAAAGAAGAGAGAACACCTAGTTTAGATTTTGGAAGTAATTAGTGTTAGTCCCCAAGGACTCGCTCCTTGTGTGCCTAGCATGAAAGCTCCCCCTAGAGTAGACCTTTTCGTAGATCTTGTTGTAACACAGCTAGCCTGTCGCACAACTTGATTCATGAAGGGTCTGTGACTCTGGGAACCACTCTTAGCACCAGTTTCCATCTTGGCGGTCGTTAGTGTCAGTATCCGAGGACCCGCTTCTCGTGGGCCTAGCATGAAGACTACACTCAGGATAGACCTTTTTGTACCCTCGTCACAATGCAGCTAGCCTGTTGCGTGATGTTGATGGGATTAGTGTCTGAGATCCTGGGAACCTTATCCATCAACGTAGAAGCTATCCTGTGAGTGGGTTTATGGGTAAAGAATCTAGAACTTCCCTTATAAGGCCTACCTGTTAGGGTGTTTTGCAAATGCTCGTGTTATCCTGGATCCTGAATCTACCCGCATTGCATACCATTGCATTTGCATTCATCAGCATTGCATATCATTTTCCAAAACAAAAAACTCAACCATCCTTTGTCCATAACCCGCAATTGATTTCCCGACACCCGTAACGGAATTGAAGCCGCTTTTGGAAGAATCATGGATTCAGAAGAGCAGAACCAGTTTGCGTCAAGAATAGATGTTGACTTAATGAAGAACCAGCTAGACCAACTTGTGGAAGCTATGATAGCCTTGGAAAGGAAAGAGGACAATATTCAAAGGCCTACAGTCACTGAGAACGTCATTCTACCTCAAGTGAACAATCTTGCCCAATTTCAGCCTATGCGGATTCCTGTTGGGGACCAGGTTATACAAGAATGTCACACTATTCAAGATGAACATACCTTGTCTCATGATGCAGTTGAATACCATAGCTTTGCATTCACTACACCGAATTCCAGAGGGACAAGCCTGGTGGTGAATACTGAACGACCTCAAGATGTTGAGTTTGATGAAAAATGTCGTGTGTTGGAAGAGAAGCTTGAAACCATAAAGGGGCGTGACGCTTTTGATCTGAATGCTTTGAACATGTGTTTGGTACCTGGCCTTGTAATACCTCCAAAGTTCAAGATGCCAAAATTTGAGAAGTACAAAGGAGATAGTTGTCCAAAGCAACATTTGGTGATGTTTTGCAGAAAGATGACCTCCAATGTTCTCAACGACAAACTTATGATCCACTGTTTCCAAGACAGTCTGAGTGGGGCATCGTTGAGTTGGTACATGCAGCTACAGAGTAGCCATATCCAGTCATGGTTGGACTTAGCCAACGCCTTTGTGAAACAATACCAATACAATCTTGACATGGCTCCCAACCGAATACAGTTGCAAGGCTTATCTCAAAAGGAGAACGAATCCTTCAGGGGATATGCTCAGAGATGGAGAGAGGTAGCTGCTTGTGTTCAACCACCACTTTTAGATAGAGAATTGGTTGACCTGTTCATAGATTCTTCGTAAGGCCCATACCTGGAAAAGATGATGAGCAATGAGACATCAAACTTCACTGACTTGGTTTTAGTAGGAGAACGCATTGAGAGTCATATCAAGAGTGGAAAGGTCCTAGACGCCTCGAGCATCCAAGCTAGAGAGACTGAATCTGTTGTGTCAGTTCTCAAGAGGAAGAGGAACATGAAATTAATGCAATTTGGGACACTCTACAAGCTCCATACCCAAGCATCTCAACTGTTCAAAGTCAGCAATCCTATGGGTCTCCCTCTGTGATTTCATCCTCTCCACATGGTCAATATACTCCTGTCAATAGAGGCCCCCCTCGTCAACAACAGATTGCACAACAACACTCTTCACAATCCCGACGCTACTATAATCAAAGACCAAAAAGGCATTTTGATCATTTGTCAGTGCCATTCATTCATATATTGCCACGTTTGATTAGTAGCAGGTTAATAGTGCCATAGGGCTTGGATCCTGTTATTCCTCCATACCCACCAGGCTTCGACGCCAATGCACGATGTGGATACCATGCTGGCGCCATGGGGCATTCAACTGAGGATTGCAAACAACTCAAAAACAAGGTCCAAGACCTGATTGAGTCCAAGCTAATCTCATTTACGCCTCGAGGTCTTCAAATCAACGACAATCCTTCACTTGATCGGGTGGGTCCATCCGCCCATGTTATGGAAGAAGTTGCTGAGAATAGGTGTGAAGAAGGCTATCATACTGGTCTTGATGAGCAAGAATGCTAGTCCCACAGTGGGTCAAGAAAGAAAAGCCCAGTCCCCAATGCTGGCAATTTTTAGATTATGTCGTTTCTATGCATTTGTAGTTTCTTTATGTTATGTGATATTTGCTTTTAAACATTGTTGTTTATTAATGGTAATATTAATGAAATGATCATGCATTTTTTTTTAATTAATCATGTCGCATTCGCTCACATTTTCTTCACTTATATATAAAAAAAACAAAAAAAAATGTTCATCTATATACCTCTCATTCACTTTCTTAACCAAATTGTTGTTTAGCAAAGATTGGAGGGAGGATGACGAAAACAAAATACCCATAATTGTTGCTGGTATGCTTTCGGATAAAATCCTGCCAATGATGTACAGCATTGTTTCAAATTCCTAAACACTGGAGAGATAAGGAGTTAATCCCTAGTTCACCACTTCGAGCCGAGAAGTAGAAGTTTCCTTCGGATTTTCAAACCCTTACATTCAACCCGGGGCAGGGTACTGTTCAGTTAATCTGACTTCATATTCTTCGTACACGTCTTGAGGTGACGAAGAAATCGTGCAAAATCCAGAAGTTATGGTGGTTGTTGACTTGGCAGTCACTTGCCTTACTCAAAAAAAAGAGAGCCCGCTAAGTCAAACACCTCAAAAAGGAGACTTAGGCAAAAATCAGGGCAATCCCGGTGGACTTAAAAAAAAAACAAATTTAGTCCACGCAAAATCAGGGATCAAAGGAAAAAAACAAAAGCAAAAGAGATCCTCGAATCCTCAAACAAAAATAAGACAAAAGTAAAATAAGGTGACTGTCATTTCAAGCAAATCTTGGATTATCATCTTCACTATTACACCGTCAAACTTTTGAAAGACGAAGGTGTGTGTCAAATTGGTTGAACGTAGGACTGGAGATCATCACGAAGAAAGGGTGGGTACAAATCAAAATTTGAGCCTTATATCCTTTGTTTCTATAACCGTGAACCAGACCACGTTACAACCCTCAAAAGACCTAATTGAGGCGGGGTTTATTCTGAAAGCATATTACAGCAAGGTTGCGTAAACTGACTCCTACGAATTTGCTAGTCTTTTGAATTGGTATCATATTCTTGTTGTATCTTTCACACACCAGTAAATCAGCATTGCGTTTGGACTAATGGTTCACTCATCACACACTGACACATCATTCCAATAAACAATTTTTCAAAACGTGCATGAATGTCGCATTAAAATTACCATTTCTGAATGAACAATTTTAGCTGCAAATCAGTACTTGACAATTTGGAAATTCCGACAAATTGCAATCAGAGAGAAACTTAAGCATTCGTTGGCACTGACTCGAATCGAGACTATCTCATAACCTTGTGAATCTAGGGTAAGTACTCCAAAAGCCAAGACAGGGGCATATCACTGCCAGATTCAGACACTGGGGCAAATTATCTCATTACCCTCCAGACAGGGGCAGATTCCCTTCATACATTCAAGTTGGTCAAGCTGGCCATGTCATGCACTAAGCAACCCTTGAATTCAACAAGTATTAAAAGCCTTGGGGCAGAGCAAATGCACCATTAGAATGCATTGGATAAGTCGCTACGCTTACACAATCAACATGCATTGGTTACGTCGTTGCGCTCATACAATAATTTGCAAGCCTTCATGGCACATCAGCTGTAAGCGACGCCTCTCAGGAACAAGCACGCATCTTTTACAAAGGGTCGAACTTGGGGCACCAAGAGTACCCATATATGTCCTCTGATAATGGCATTATCAGATATTGAGTGTCGGGAAATCAAATCCTTCCACCAAATAAAGTCCAGCCCTGATTGGCAACCACCAAAAGTCCAACCCTGCTTGGCACCTCCAAAAGTCCAACCCTACTTGGCACCTACCAAAAGTCCAACCCTGCTTGGCAACCACCAAAAGTCCAACCCTGATTGGCAACCACCAAAAGTCCAACCCTGCTTGGCACCTCCAAAAGTCCAACCCTGCTTGGCACCTACCAAAAGTCCACCCTGTTGGCACCTTCATAAGACCAATCCCCTGCTCGCATTCGCATATGCATTACATACAACATACACGCACCATACGCATACATAGCATAACCTATTTCCTTCCTCAACCCTCGCGTTGATATATATTGATTTGTTCTTGACCCCTGAGTCAATGTTGTCTTTATTTTCTTCAGCCCCCGAGTCGATATTTACCTTTCTTTCGACCCCCGAGTTGATGATATTTTGTCTTTATTTCCTCGACCCCCGAGTCGATATTGCCTTAGTTTTTCGACCCCGAGTCGATATCATTATTACGTCTTCAACCCCCGAGTTGACATCTTATTGCTTGTACTGACCCCCGAGTCATTGTTATCTTTATCTTCTTCGACCCCCGAGTCGATATTGTCTTTATTTCCTCGACCCCCGAGTCGATATTACCTTTACCTTTCTTTCAACCCCCGAGTTGACGGCATTTTATCTTAATGTTTCTCGACCCCCGAGTCGATAGTGTATTTCCTTTTCTCAACCCCCGAGTTGACATGCCAGTATTCCCAGTGAGTCTTTCACCTTGCTCCATCTAATCCCCATTAATTCTTCTTTGGAAACCAGAAATAAAGCCTTGCCCGGTTGCATTCCCATATGCATCTCATGTAAACAAGTTCATTCGCATTTCTATATGCATGGCATATCCATTCCCAGCATAGCATAGCAGGATCCAAGATCAGTCCGCAAGCATTGTGGCCAGTCCTCCATCAAAGTCGGCAATGTTCTTCTAAAGAGGGGTGGATACCTCGCATGTGCTCAAGGAATTCTATTCTCCAGCAAGTCATTCTTCAGCCATGCAATTGATGATTACAATCCCCAGCAAATGTTGTCAGTACTCCCCAAGCAGAGGATATCCTAGAAAGTTTCTTGTGAGTTTTCCCTGCAAAGCCAACGCATTTCCTCCGATAGGAATCTTGCTCAACTATCCCTCAGCAAATTTACTTCAGAAATACTGCTTTAGGATCATCAAGGAACCTTAACGGATAAGGGACTGCTTCGACGACTCAGAGAATCCTCTGCCTTTTCAAATATACAACTTTGGTATCATCGAGGAACCTTAACAGATAAGGGACTGCTTTGATGACCCGAAAAATCTTATGCCTTCAGAGATACTGCTTTGGTATCATCGAGGAACCTTAATGGATAAGGGACTGCTTTGACTACCCAAAGAACCTCAAGTTATGTTGTTCAGTTTGAACCCCGCTACTTCATTCTGTCCACTCTTACTCTATAGAATTTTACCTTTCGTCAGACAAATTTTGGGGTCTTCTTATATCTAATTGACTTCCACCCTAAAAATGAACGCCATACAGCAGTTCATTATATTGGTTCAAGCCAATTAGATAGGGGTATCTGTCATACCCCAAATTTGTCCCACCCTCTCACGATCTAAATTCCAAGACAAGATTGACAGCCCAAGTTACATAACTGGTTCACTTCAGGGCAGGGTCGTTTGGTTTCAAGTGGTTTTAGAATATACTACAAAGATAAGTCCAAGTCTAGTTTCAAGCTTAAACCATGTCTTTTCAAGTTGTGATTCAAGGTGATTCGAGGCTATGTTTAGAGTTCATTTAAGTCATGACCATTACACTTTCAAGTTACATTCCAAAATGGATTCTAAGTGTTGTTTCTAAGGATGTGTAATTAATTAAGACATGAGATTGGAAATAGTTGGAGTCCATTTGTAAACCATGAGGGAGAATTATTTTGAATAACTTCAAGTCGGCTTCCAACTTTGATTGGTAAAGTTATAGTTCATATGGTTCAAATTGGGTCTTATTTTCTCAATGGATCATGAAAATTAAACTGGGAAGAGGAATCATTGCTCTAAGGCATAAGTAATCATCATATCCTCACGCCGTGACCAAACCATTTTACAGGTGGTGTCTTGGTCTCCTTTGAGCCAAGCCTTGGTGGAGTGACGGGTACAGTTATTTAAAGGTGAAGACAAGTTTGAGGGAAGGGGGCTACTCATGTTAAAAATTTCAAGATTGATTCAAATAGGCTACAAATTAGTTGAAGCACAGGCCCATGATGAGAGAAGCTTGCTATGCATACTTGGAAGTTCACAGCTTCATTTGGATTTATGCAAGTCATGGAGATATTATTTTCAGGCAATTATACAGAATTACAAGTTTGCAAAGGTTACAAAGTTCAAATTATTTAGGATCAAAAAACAAGAAGAATGGGGAATTCGAAAGTAAATTTCAAAGTTGATCAAGTGCAGAATCCAAGCTATTCTTGAACTAAGTCACTATCCCGATTAAGACTACAATGCCTAAAAGTCTAATACAGCAGTTTTGAGTTTCTTCTCCACTTGTGTCAAATCTTCGCACCATCATAATCTACAAGTTACAAGATTGAGCCTACAGTGTCTAGGTGATAAAGGTCTGTTGCGAAGGTTCCATAACAACATGTCCAAAGTGCTTCACTTCATGCCTTTCATGCTTGAGACTTCCTGTTTAAGTATTTTGCCCAAATTCTTCATGAGTACTTCATGTCTGCCCTAGATTTCCATGTTACCTCCATCATCTAAAGCAATATGCCAAGAAAAGGAAATACATGATCAAGCCAGTACAAGATGTGGGATATATTGTGTGTAATGACACAGCAAAATAAAATGCAGATCACACCTGATTTTCAAGAGACAACGCAAAATTCCAAACACCAAAACAAATGCAGTATAATAGGGTGCCAAGTTCCTGCTTCTTCATGACATGAGTTAATATTCATGGAATTTCCAGCTTACAGAGTACTAAACAGCCAAAGTACAGAAAATATACTTTACCTTTAAGAAACTATGATCTCATTTTCACCAAAATCTTCACCAAGACACTCCAAAGCATGAACTCCTGATCTAATCCTCCAAGCTGTTCTTGAAGCCTCATCCATCCAAGCAGATGCATTCAAGTTTTCTTCGAATATCATCAAGTCTCACCAATGTCTTCAGCTCAGTGCATACATGAAAAAAAGGAAATAAAATGGAGCATTAGTAAGACATACAGCAGCACACGAATGGGAGGAGTGCATGAAAGGGTGATAAGCAATCATTTGGCACACATAAATGAATGAATTTAAAATTCAGGGGAAGTTCATGCTATCACAGAAATTCAACATAAGTTAAACAGAAGTTCATGCTAACAAAAAGAATTAATGTCAGCCATAACAGATTATCATATTTGCATCCATTTAAAGTCACAAGGATCGCAAACCAAGACATGACAGAATATACAAGAAGCCCACAGGATTCAAATAAATTAAGGATAACTCATATAACAGTAGTGATAATGAGGTGCTAAAAAAACAAAGTGTGTCATTTTATTCAACAGGGATTCATTACAAGGATTCAAGTATTTTCACTCTTACTCTTAGACCTTGGTTGAAGGTTTCTAACAGTTGGTGTCTCGGAACGTGGTGAGTGATATAGATAAGGCTGACCTCATTTTCGTTTGCTATAAACAAGCAGGCTCTATCCAAACCTCTGATCTTATGCCCTGCAGCAATCAAACAATCATGAGCACAAGCATTAATCTATGTCAAACAGCAACTATACGCATCAGATATGATTCATGGCAAAATAAACAGAGCAATACGAAAGCAGAACAAGAATAAAAAAGATATTCAAAATCAAAGTCATCTTGGGTCAAAAATACCACATCAGCAATAAAGTCAGTGATAGTAAAAAGTTTCAAAATTACAAAAATTACTCATTCACACGCAGTGAAAGTTTAGCAGAAAAATCAGGTATTCTATAAATTTTACTACAGACAAATGAAAGATGTGTGTCATCACAAAGTGGTCCCACAAAATATCTCTAGCAGAGCATGAAAATTGGGTATGATTCGCTTCTTTCGCACTTTTTGATGCTTGATCTGTATTCTTCATGAGATTTTGTTTTGTATCCCTCTTCCAATTTCTTGTTTGCACCATGTTTTGATAGGTGTTTTTAATTTAGGGTTTCTGAGTGGGCTTCTGAAAAATCTAAGTTCGAATTTGGATTTAGGGGCGCTATTTATGTGGGGTTAGGTGAAGTTCGGTGGTGTGTCGCCGGAGAGAAGGGGCGGCGTTGCCGCCAACCACCTCCTTCTCCGCCCGTTTTAGGGTTCAGGCAAGTATTATGTTGTGGAGTGTTTAAGGTCAGAGAGAGAGATGGGTTAGAGAGAGAGGAGATCTGAAGAAGTGAATAGTTTCATTTAGCTTTTCCTCTTTTCATCGCATGGTCACATTTTTTATTCTGTTGGCGTGGTTATTCCCGCCGGTGACAAGTGTCACCGGTCTTTGCATAGTCCATGATTCCACGTCTCCAAACCCTGCCTCCTTATCATGCACTGTTCGTCATACACCCTTTGATCAAAGAGTCAACACTGACTCATCTGGATCAATGGCCAAGAACTACTGGGAGGTCAAGGGTTGACCTAAGGGTCCACGATGGACCCTCCCCCTCCTTACGTCCTGAGCTTACCGTTATTGGGCCCTGAGTTTTTCCTTTAAAAATACACCCCCCTAATTTCTGTTCTGGCCCATTCTAGTTTTTTGTTTTCCTTAAGTTTTTTATTTTAAAGCAAAACTTTTAAAATATTATTAATAAATTAATTTAGTTAATTTTATTAAAATTTTTCATTTAATATTAATTAATCTTTTTATGATTAATTTTATTAAATATTGAATTTTAATTTAATTAATCATTAATTTGGTTTCAATTCTAAAAAATTCTAAAAAATACTTTTATTTAATGAGTCCTCAATTCTTATTTAATTTATTTTATTAAATTATTTTATTTAATATTAATTAATTTTTGATAATTAATTTTATTAAATATTTTGATTTAATCTAATTAATTATTTGGGCTTTATTTTAATTCTAAAACTTAGAATTTATTTTTAGGAATTTCTCCTTTAAGACTAACGTTAGAGTGAAGTTACTAATCACTAACCTATTTTGATTATCTCCCCCATCTTATGCTATAATCATTATATATTCATATGGATTTTTATACCTTAATGCAATTCATGCTACAAACTTAAAGCAACTTTTTTTTTCACTTAATCAAATCTTAATTAAGCCTTAATCTCTTAAGATAATTCAATTTTTTTTATATAATTAACAACGAAAGTAGTGGGCTTTTTGGGTCTAGCACTCCTTGGGTCCTTGGATGGATGCTCTTGAGGCGCACGCTTCGAGTTGTGTTCATCTCGTCTTTTGCTTAAAAAATACACTATAATTTGTTAAACCTTAATCAAAATACTCAATTAAAACAAGTCATATTCATTTATACTTTAATCATTTAAAAAAAAACACTTAAAACTTCCAATTTCAATCAAAACATTTAACCCTTAAAAATACAACTCATGTTCTCAAACTAAAAGACTTAATCTAATTAAATTCTTAACTTTTAATAGATATCTTTCTCAAATCAAACTAAGTCATAATTATTTCCTTAAAGACAAAACTCAAAACATTTCTTAAGACATTTAAACTTTTTCTAATCAATAGTGGAAGTAGTGGGCTTTTGGAGTCTAGCACTCCTTGGGTCCTTGAACGATCGCTCTTGGGGCGCACACCTTGGGTTGTGATCGTTCCGTCTTTCATTCTAAAACACTTAATTCACTTAAACTCTCATACTTAAGACATTCAATTAAAACATTCAATCTTTTAAAAACACTTTCTTAAGAGCATAATCAACGTTTTAATACTTAAAATATTCTCATAGAATATTTAAGTCAAGCTTCTTAAACCATTCACATAATTAATTATTGGAAGTAATGGGCTTTTAGAGTCTAGCACTCTTTGGGTCTTGAAACAATCGCTCTTGGGGCGCACGCCTTGGGTTGTGTTCGTTTCGGTCTTCCATTTCAAAACTTAAAAACTCTCAACCCAATTAAAATACTTAATCATCTTTAAACTCTTAGGTCATTCAAACCCTAACTCGATTAAACACGTCTATTAAGATGCATCAAATTCAAATCTTTTTCCTAATCAAACTACGAAAGTAGTGGACTCTTGAGGTCTAGCGCTTCTTGGGCCCTTGAATGAACGCTTTTGAGGCGCACGCTTTCAATCTTTCGTTCCTAAAACACTCGCCCTAATTACATGGACAAATAAGCCCATTGTCCAACGAACACAATTTCATAATTAATAGAATGAAAAAGGTGTCGTTGAGATCTAGCATTTCAGTAATACCCCGATTAATTGGGTACGAGGCCGACGTCTTGTTTATCGAATAATCGTCATTCTTCCCTCAAAATACTCAACGAATCAAACACTACTCGTGCGAACGAAACCCTAAAAAACACATTCAAATTAAACCTTTTTCTCAATCAAATCCTTAACACACTTAATTCATATTCAAACAACTTTTCACAAAAAAGAACATTGTTTAGCCCATTCTTTCGCACATATGAACTAGTGCTTCAGCCTCCCTTGACGAGTAGACAAGCCAACGTTTAGCAGTTAGAATGCGAATTAAGCACTCGTTCGTTTAAAAAACACAAACCAACCGTAGTCCCACGAACTACGAATGCTCTGACTTTCCCATTGCACGAGGGAATACGTAGGCCCAAGGGTTCTCAATCCTTGCCGAGCACACTAATAAAAAAAACCACCCATTTTCCCCTTAGAAAGCAATACTACCTTAGAAGAAAACAAACAAACCGAGCTAACATTTCTCCCGAATCGAATCAAGAGGTTCCCGTTGAGTACAACGGACGTAGAGGGTGCTAACACCTTCCCTTTGCATAATCGACTCCCGAACCTAGAATTTGGTTGCGAGTGACCATTTTCTTATCCCTTTCAAAGGTTTTATCAATATTTTCCTATTCCTTCCTTGGAATGAATAAAATTC
This sequence comes from Lathyrus tuberosus, assembly GCA_022829125.1. Classification (NCBI taxonomy): domain Eukaryota; kingdom Viridiplantae; phylum Streptophyta; class Magnoliopsida; order Fabales; family Fabaceae; genus Lathyrus; species Lathyrus tuberosus. The sequence continues at coordinate 5,036,169 of JALAZF010000298.1, read as the reverse complement.
GGTGGCGACTCTGTTTCGAACAGTTTTTTCTGCGTCCATCGCGAGGATCGTATTTTTCGAGGTACGACACTAATGCACCTGGTGTATTCATGGAGTATATGAATCAACTTTTTCATGCTTACGTGGATCAATTGGTGGTTGTCTTTATTGATGATATTCTAATTTATTCTAAGTCAGAAAAGGAACATGCTAAGCATTTGCGAATCGTACTGCAAGTGTTAAAAGAAAAAAAAAGCTCTATGCTAAGTTGTCTAAGTGCGAATTCTGGTTGAGAGAGGTAAGTTTTCTTTGTCATGTTATTTCAGGTGAGGGTATTGTTGTGGATCCATCCAAGATAGATGCAGTTCTACAGTGGGAGGCTCCGAAGTCGGTAACTGAAATTAGAAGCTTTTTGGGCTTGGCTGGTTATTACCGTAGGTTTATTGAAGGCTTTTCGAAGTTGGCACTTCCATTGACTCAGTTGACTTGCAAAGGTAAAGCGTTTGTGTGGGATGTTCACTGCAAGAAGAGTTTCATTGAGCTGAAGAAGAGATTGACTACAACTCCAATTTTGATTCTACCCGAACCAAATGAGTCGTTTGTGGTGTACTGCGACGCTACTTTGATAGGTTTATGAGGTATGTTAATGCAGGATAGTAAGGTTGTGGCTTATGATTCACGACAGTTAAGGGTGCATGAGAGGAATTATCTAACTCATGAATTGGAATTAGCTGCAGTGGTATTCGTATTGAAAATTTGGAGGCACTATCTTTATGGTTCCAGATTTGAGGTTTATAGCGATCATAAGAGCTTGAAGTATCTGTTTGATCAGAAGGAGTTTAATATGAGACAAAGGAGGTGGTTAGAATTCTTAAAGGATTATGATTTCGGCTTGAACTATTATCCCGTTAAAGCTAATGTCGTGGTCAATGCTTTGAGTTGGAAGACCTTGCATATGTCTGCTATGATGGTTAAAGAGTTGGAATTGGTTGAGCAGTTCAGAGATACGAGTTTAATTTGCGAACGGACACCGCATAGTGTGATGTTGGGTATGCTGAAGATCAACAAGGAATTTCTTAATAGTATCAGAGAGGGTCAGAAGTTGGATGTAAAATTGGCAGATTTGATGATTGGAAATGAACAAGTAGAAAGTAAAGAATTTAGAGTGGATGAGCAAGGTATGTTGAGGTTTCATGATAGGATTTGTATCCCTGATGAGTCTGAGTTTAAAAGAATGATTCTAGAAGAAAGTCATAGGAGTAGCTTGAGTATCCATCCAGGAGCTACAAAGATGTATCAAGACTTAAAAAAGATATTTTGGTGGCCTGGATTGAAGTGTGATGTGGCTAAGTTTGTGTATGCTTGTTTGACTTGTCAGAAGTCGAAGGTGGAACATCAGAAACCTGCTGGTTCGATGCAACCGTTAGATCTTCTAGAGTGGAAGTGGGACAACATTTCTATGGATTTTGGGACTGGGTTGCCTAATACTCCGAGAGGGCATAATGCCATTTGGGTAGTGGTGGATAGACTGACGAAGTGGACACATTTTATTCCGATTAATATCAATTTTCCTTTGCAGAGGCTGGCAGAGATTTATATACGTGTGATTGTGAAGTTGCATGGAGTTTCGTTGAGTATCGTGTCAAATAGAGATTCGAGATTCACTTCCAGATTTTGGGGGAAGTAGCAGGAGGCTCTAGGTTCAAAGTTGAAGTGGAGTTCAGCTTATCATCCGCAGACGGATGGTCAGATTAAAAGGACTATACAGTCTTTGGAGGATTTGTTGAGGGCTTGTGTGCTTGATCAAGGAGGTGCTTGGGATAGTCACTTACCGTTGACTGAGTTCACTTATAATAACAATTATCATTCCAGTATTGGAATGGCGCCTTTTGAAGGTTTGTATGGTCGGAGGTGTCGGTCGCCTTTGTGTTGGCATGAATCTGGCGAGAGTGTAGTACTTGGACCTGAGATTGTTCAGCAGACTACTGATAAGGTGAAGTTGATTCCAGAAAAGATGAAAGCTTCGTAGAGTAGGCATAAGAGCTACCATGATAAGAGGAGGAAAGATCTTGAGTTTTAAGAAGGAGACCATGTGTTCTTGAGAGTCACTCCGATGACCAGTGTTGGATCTGCATTGAAGTCGAGAAAGCTTACTCCTCGATTTATTGGTCCATATCAGATTTCTGCAAGAGTTGGACCTGCTGCCTACAGAGTGGCGTTGCCACCCAATTTGTCGAATTTACACGTGTATTCCATGTGTCACATCTTCGAAAGGATGTTCCGGATCCGTCATACGTGATTCCGATGGATGAAGTAGAAGTAAGGGATAACCTTACGGTTGAGGCTTTACCAATACGGATTGAAGACCGCGAAGTGAAGCAATTAAGAGGTAAAGAGATCACCCTCATGAAGGTAGAGTGGGGAGGCGCTGTCGGTGGAAATATGACTTCGAATTTTGAGGGCAGGATACGTGAGTCGTATCCGGAGTTGTTTATATCAGATAAATTTTCGAGGACGAAAATATTCTAAGTAGGGGAGAGTTGTAACGCCCCGATTTATTTTAATTATTTTAATTATTTTTTATAATTAAAATTATATGATATTGTGTATATGTGTGTGATTATGTGTGTTTTGGTTGTGTTTGGGTTTCCCTTAGTATGGGGTAGTGACCTTAGAATTATAGAGATTAAGGTGTTGGGGGTGTGTGACCAATTATGTAGAACTTGGTGGTGTGGAGAGTAGTACTAATTAAGTTATATTAGTAATATTTGGTTGATCATAATATTAGTTGAATAATATTAAACTAATTAAAATATTTATTTTTATTATTATTTTAATAAGTGGATATTAATAATAATAATAATAATAATATCATATAATAATAAGAAAAGGGGAATAAGAGAGGAGAAGTTGTCAGTACGTGAAAAATAGAGAAAAGGGAGAAGAAGAGCTAGGGCAAGGAAGAGGAATTAGGAAGATCTCCATTGCTAAAGGTTGAAGTTCTTGGAAGAAATCTAAGGTAAGGGTGGAGCTCTAACTATCTAAGGGTTGCCATGATGATTGGTGGGTAGTTTCTAACATGTAGAGTTTTGAATTTTCTTCTCTTTGTTCATGAATGTGATGGTTTTTGATTGGTGATTGATTCTTGATAATTCAACGGATTGTATGTTGTTGGGTTGATTTTTATTGAAAATTGTGTCTGGTGTGATTGTTGTTGTTGAATTCGTTGGATTGAGAGTCGTATGTTGTAAATGTGAAGTGTTGTACGTGTAATTCGTGTGTCAGAGTCGGAACAATGTTATGAAGGGAAACTTGAGTTTTTAAACGTTTGAAAAGTGTATTTTTGCTCTGAAAAGTGTTTTGGGCGAATTCTAAGAAAAGCTGGTTTTTGAAACAACTTAAAAATAAGTTTTGGTGTGAAAATATAGTTGAATTACAGTTCGTTGAAATTCGTCGGGCGAATGACCAGTTCCACCGGGCGAAACTGAGAGGCGAGTGAAGGGTGAAAAACAAGTGTTACTGGAATTTGTATGGGGAGGAATTTCGCTCCTGCTTCGTCGGGCGAGCCTTGGGCGAAAGGGAAATTTCGCCGGGCGAATGGGGTTTTCTCTGGGCGAAGGCGAGTTCGCTTGTGTCTCGCTGGGTGAACATCAGGCGAGCAGGAACGGTGTCTAGTTGCCACTAGAACAAACAAAATTTTCTAAAACTTTAAAAATTTATATCTTTTGATCCGTAAGTTCGTTTCAGTCGCCGTTCGAATCATTGGAAAGCTAGTTTCGTGTACTTTCTGTTAAAATTATTTTCAATGCCAGAATTCCAACTATTCAATTCGTTAATTGTGTTTCCGTGTACGTTGTGATGTGTTGAACATTGAAATGTTAAGTTTGGTTGTGCGAATGTGTGTTGTAGTTGTGGATTGCAATTGAATGCATAGCATGTTTGCATAAGTTGTATCATAAGTCGTGTGCCCATGTGGGGTGTGAGTGCCTTATCCGGATTCTTTGAAATAGAATTGTATTGTTGTTGTTGTTGAGGTAATCGTGTGCCCATGTGGGGTGTTAGCGATTACGGGTGTTCCTGTGCCCATGTGGGGTGTGAGCAATCACGGATGTCGTGTGCCCATGTGGGATGTGAGCGACTTATATGGAAATTTCGACAGGAATTATGATCATGAAAAAGGGATCGAATTGGCACCACATGCATTGAGTCGAGTTGTGAGTCTCATTGCATTGCATTGTAGTTCTAATCGTTGTTGTGTTTTGTAGATGGATATTGGCTGCGTGGATGTATCTGTGGAATGGGTGACTTATGCATGAAATGAACTGTCCTTGCTAATAATCATGCTTTCCTTTATCTAGTTATGATATCTCACCCCTTCTGTTTGAATGTTGCCTCTACGTGGGTAACGTGCAGATAATCCGCAATAGGAGATTCGATGTGAGTGAAAGATGAAGTCTTCCATTTATGCTTATAGTATCAGCGTCTGCTCTGATATGTAACATTGAGGTTGTTGGAACGCTTTTATGAGTATTTGTTTTATTGGGAATTATTTAATTTTAATGTTAATCATGTTGCTTTAAACCGGTTATGTTTTATTACTAATATGATGAAGCTTTTCCGTTGCTTTAATAAGGATGAACCTCATAGATGATTTTACTATTCACAAATTAATAAATTTCAATTTGTACGTGTTACTTGTCGTATGTATGAGCAAGTGTTTGCTTGAATGTAGCATCCTAAATGCCGGATGTTTTATTTTACTTTGATATTTTATTATAATTTCACGCGGGGGTTTTAGGGTGTTACAACATGCATTAAGAATACAACGATCACAATGTGTATGAACATGTATCATCATCATCAAACACCTTGAATACGCAACTCCAACAAGCAAGCATCAAAAGATTAATCAATTAATATGCACATGTATCCACAATGGAGGAAATGAACATACATAATAGATTTCAACAATTAACAATGCGTACGAGCATGCATCAACATTTAACAATTGATATGGACATGTAATTGACAATCAAGCATCATGAATATGCAATAACAACAAGCAAGTGTCAACATGTAATCACTGTAAGTACCATGAACAAGCTTCAAGAATGCAAGCAATTCGCATCATGAACATGCTTCAAGAATGTAAACCATTACATAATAAAAAATCATGCATCAAAGATTCACATACATACTATAAATGGAGGATAAACAATTCTAGAAAATTCCACAAGTATCAAACATATCAAGTCATGAAGCTTAAATGTGGAAAAGGATCAAGACATGCTAAAAAAAAAGCCAAAAACACAAATGCAACAGGTGCAAATCGATTGTTGTATCTGTGTAATCGACTCCACTGATTCAGAAAGCAATTCCAGGCGCAACAAGCAGAGTGCAATCTATTGCACCATTGCGCAAATTGATTTGCACCTGTAGAAACATCAAAAGTCAATTTTCGAAAGCACTTTTCCAGCATCAATTCAAGGATCAAATGCAACATGTAATAGCATGCAATTGTACACGAAAATCACATCAATTAACACAAAATGAACACATATTGGATCAATCAAACATCAACAACAACAAACAATTGAATCGAGGATGAATCCACACAAAAACCACAAGGATCTACATTGTGAAAGTTACAAAATAAGCTAAAATAAGTTTGGATTTAAGAATCACCGACCTACAAAGCGGAGATTTGCTTTGGTACTTGTTGCAAACAGAAATTGATAAATCAAGCAAAGAAAACCAGAGATCCAATGAATTCCTAGCAAAAAACTTGAAGAACAATGAAATAAGATGAACTTGCTTTAAAATCACTTTAAGAAAATGTTTCCAAACTTCAGATCTAGATCCAAATCAACTTCTACTACAAGATTGATGGATGGAAATGCAATATGATGAAGGTTTAGCTCTAGAATTAACAAACTCCAATGAAGAATTTGATGATTATAATGGAGGAACTTTGGTGAGGTTAGGGATGAAGATGTAAATGGAAAGTGAAAAAGTGAGAGAGAATTGAGAGAATTAGAGTGTGAAGTGTAGAAAAATCAGAAAAATGAATTCCCTCCTCTTGGAATGCAGCAAATTGATTTAAATATGGTTTAGGTATGGAATGAGGATAAGGTTTGGAATTTGGTTTTGAATGAGGGTTGTATTTTTGGTTTGGAACTAGGAGTGGAAATCATTTGAATTTTTGAGCGAAAATGAAAATAATTTTGGAAATGACCTGATATCTTGAAGCACTAGATCCTTCCATTGATGTAGTATTGAGTCCAAGTGATTGCAATGAGTTACAACCTGCTATAGTGCTGAAAATCTGGTGTTTTTTACAAAACTGACATAGTGCAATCGATTTGCACCTGTGTGTAAATTGATTGCACCCTTCAAAACCTGCATAATGGCGCATCCTGGAGGGGTGTAATTTATTGCATCAAAGTGAAAATCGATTGCACCAAGGCAAAAATGCAAAAATTGCCCTGTTGCAACCTATTCTGAGCCCAACTTCGCGTTTGAACTTTAGCCACTGATAATACCCTTGAATAATGCCTGAACCATGATAGATAACTTGTCTGAAACCAAATCATGTGAACTCCATGCTTCCTGTTCTGATTCTGAAATAACCAAACCATCTGTTGAGCAAAATAAATGCTCGAAGACTTTGACAACTGTTTGTTTAGCTCTGAATGCCACTTAAACACTCTCTGAAATAAAGAAAGCTCTGAACTGCGAGAAATATGATGTGATCCCATGTCTTAGAAGCACGATTTAGTGCATGATTAATGTCATGACGAATGCGTATGGATGCAAACATAAGCCCGTTAAGGTAAGGAAACCAAGGGCAAATTTTGGGGTACAACAGCTGCCCCTATTCAATCAAATTAAACCTGAAGGTATGAAGAGTAATAGTTTTTCAGACATTCTAGGTGTAAGGGGATTGAATACAAAAAGATCCAAAAATTTGCACTTAGTAGAGAAAGAAAAGGGAGTCGGATACCAGTCGGGAACTGGATTTTCGATAAAAAGGTTGGTCGGGAACCGAATTCCAGTCGGGAACTGGATTCTAAAAACAAGGTTTTGGTCGGGAACTGAATACCAGTCGGGAACTGGATTTTGAAAAAAGTTTTGGTTTGGAACCGAATACCAGTCGGGAGCTGGATTTTGAAAAAGGGATCGGTCGGAAACCAAATACCAGTCGGGAACTTGACTTTGAACAAAAAGTTGGTCGGGAACTGGACTTTGAACAAAAGGTTGGTCGGGAACCAAATACCAGTCGAGAACTGGATTCTAGAAAAAAGATTGGTCGGGAACCGGATTTTGGAAAAAGTCGGTCGGGAACCGAGTACCAGTCAGGAACTGGACTTTGAACAAAAGGTTGGTCGGGAACCAAATACCAGTCAGGAACTGGACTTTGAATAAAAGGTTGGTCGGGAACCAAATACCAGCTGGGAACTAAATTTTGGAAAAAGGTTCGTCGGGAACTGGATTTTAAAAAAGGTTGACGGTTGAAGGTTGTCTTACAATAAGAGAAAAGAAGTGAGATCAACCGATCTACGACTCCAAGAAATAAGATCAACAGATCTAACACCCGAACGATGGGTGACAGGAAGTAGAATCAAAGGACCTACGACCAAAAACAAAGAGAATAGGTTTCTGTCGGGGGAAGAGAAATCCCAGACGAACAACCCTGCAGGGGAGAAAAAATGATGACTCCACCAGGAGGAAAAGATAGGTAGAGGGTAAGATCGACGAATCTACGACCCTAAGGATTGATCACAACGGCTATTTGGGGAAAGAGCTGGACATTCTCCCCGAGGTTACACCACTCTCTAATGGGGAAATAAGATGGAAATGAGGGTGTACCAAAACTGGCTTATGCTCCGCATGAATGTTTGAATTTTCCATGGCGTAATGCTACATATCAAATGGAAATGCTATGCGTTTTAAGGATGCAATGTAATGATGATTATGAGATGCAAAAAGGACACTCCACTAGGGGAATGCCGAAAGGCCACCGACGAGACCACCAGGGATAACAAACCGAACTGCTTTTAGGCCAAAAACCTCTACTGGAGAACCCAACTAAACTTCCACACTGTGGGAGAAAGTAAGACCAACAGACGACCATTGGGGAAAGACCACTGGGATTTTGATGAAGAGATGTGCCAATGATGATTGGGCTTTGACCTGTTGGGGAACCAACCACTGCTGGTTTCCACCAACTAAGGAAGGTAATAACCGACGATGATATAAACTCTGCTAGGGGATGATAACCAATGATGCCAACTCTGCTGGGGAACATCACTGAGCATAATACTCTGCTGGGGACTGCCAATACGGGGTGCCTTACGCTGTTGGGGAATAATACCGAGCATACTGCTGGGAAATTCCAATAACTATTAGGTTTTATCCCGTGAAGAAATATCATCAGACCTGCTCTGCAAGGATGGCGACGCTATTGAGGCATTCCCGTCGAGAACAACCTGTGGGAAAAAGTAAGACCTTTCATCTTCCAACTGGAGGTATCCATCACCTTACCTTGCTGGGGATAAGGGATCACCACTGCTGGAGACACAAACCTGCTTGGGGAGCACAAACAAACCACTCCAACCCTGCCTGGGGAAATGAACTCTTTTTAGCTCTCGCTGGGGAGAAACAAGCAATTCCGACCTTGGTTGGGGAAAGAAAACTTCTAGACCCTCGCTGGGGAAAATAGTCAGAAATATTATAGTGCTCTGCTGAGGGAGATAACACCTTAGTGGTCCCTTCCGGGGAGACATACACAAGGAACTCATACCTTCTCGAGCTTCCAACTTTCTGAACGGTGCATTAGTTGCTATGAGAGGAAAACGATCCCGCAAAAGGTGGAACAACAAAATCGTGTGTCCTAGGAACAACATGGCAACCTCAATTACCACCCGAGACACTCAAAATTTCAAGCAATTTCAAATGTTTTTGTCACACTCTACAAAGCTTCAATGTTTTCATATGCAATGTTTATCAAAATAACGGACGTTTTGTAAACAAAACAGTAAAATAAAAACAAGAGAAAAGCTTTTGAATGAAAGGAAATTTTATTGATTGAAATTTGGTCTGTGAATATGCATTTACATTTGAAGCAATTCCTAAAAGTGGTAATTGCACAAACAAAAGGAAAATACACAGATTGGCAATGTGGAGACAGATTTCCATCAGGTTCCGATTCGGCTATGACTCGTATGTTTTCGACGCTCTCAAATACTATGCTTTCTGAAGAGACTAATTGGACTAATTCATGTCCTTCAAAATTCCCACTTGTTGAGATAAGACAATAGATCGAACGCAAATCGCAGCCTCTCGCTTTCAAATCCATAACTTTTGCCTGGATCTCCCTTTCGGGTTTTCAATCCACCGGGATACCCTTTTTTTTTGCCAAAGTTGCCTTTTCAGGTTTTCAACTTTGTGGGTTTATTAAATTCTTTTTATTTTTATCCCTAATATTTGTCCGAACCTTTTCTTTTTGTGGTTCGTCGGGATGCCCATTTTTTCCTAGACCTATTCTTTTTGTGGTCCACCGGGATGCCCATTTTTGCCTGGACCTATTCTTTTTGCGGTCCAGTGGGTCTCTTTTTATGCGAAGTATTTTTCGACTGCGTCTGCATTCACAAGGGAGGTAAGATCTTCACCATCCATAGTTGAGAGCATCAAGGCTCCGCCAGAGAAAACCTTTCTCACAACGTATGGTCCTTCATAATTTGGAGTCCACTTTCCCCTGTGATCTGTTTGAGGAGGAAAGATCCTTTTCAACACTAAGTCACCCATCTGGAAGCACCGAGGATGCACTTTTTGATCAAACGACTTCTTCATCATGCTTTGATACAACTTTCCATGAGAAATAGCTGCCAATCTCTTCTCTTTAATGAGGTTCAGTTTATTCAATCTAGTCTGCACCCATTCAGCTTCATCAAGCTTCACAAATGTCAAAATCCTTAAAGAAGGAATCTCAACTTCCAATGGCAGGACTGCTTCTATACCGTACACAAGTGAGAAAGGGGTTACCCCTATTGACGTACGCACTGAAGTACGATAACCATGCAAAGCGAATGGCAACATCTCATGCTAATCTTTGTATGTCACAACCATCTTCTGCACAATCTTCTTAATGTTTTTGTTAGCTGCCTCAATAACACCATTCATCTTCGGACGATATGGAGAGTAATTGTGATGCTCAATCTTGATGTTCTGGCATAACTCCTTATCATCGTATTATTCAAATTTGAACCATTGTCAGTAATGATCCTTTCAGGAATACCGTAACGACAGATGATATCCTTCTTTATGAATCGGGCAACACTTGTTTGGTGACATTTGCAAATGAGGTCGCTTCTACCCACTTGGTGAAATAACCAATCGCAACCAGGATAAAGCGATGTCCATTGGAAACAGTCGGCTCAATCTGTCAAATCATATCAATGCCCCACATAGCAAAGTGTAACACCCCAATTCCCATCTCGAATAAATAATACATAAATAAATCAGAGTGAATAAAAATTTATTTTTCCGACAGAAACAAGGATGCCACAATTAAGGAAAGAAAACACAATCCCTGCTCAATTATTTGATACATAACACAAAATGGAATAAATGTAGAAGGGAAACTTTTTCCATATAAAAGGAAAGGTCAATTATGGAATAAAGCGAAAGATCCATAACTGAATTGTTTTACAAAATAAATTGTTTTATAACATTAAAATATACATATAAAGGTAATACAAAATACATCCAAAAATTGTATACATATAGCAAAAGCGTTCCCCGACTCCCGTGTTACGTATCAGAGCAGACAGGCCGACAAAGGACGGAGGACTAATCTTTACAAAAGCCTCCAAGATACTAATCTGCAATTGCCTCATAGAGCAACAAACCACAGCAGAAGGGTGAGAAACACAATCATAATATAATTGCATACAATTATATAATAACACAAAAATACACATACAAAACGTTCTCACCACAACTAACGCCATAGTTCAAATACAGAACAACACAATGTATATCTCATATATCCATCACCAAGGCATATCAACCATGCACAATACATTTATCACCAACATATATATATATATATATATATATATATATCAACAGCATCAATTACATTCACAATTCCACACAAAATCAATCCATTCATGATTTATGCAAATGCACAGAGACCGACACAACGACTCTATGCAATGCAATGCAGTACCGTTCCATCCATCATTCTCATCACTAGTTCACTCAAGAACTATTGGAATCATCGCTTGTTACTTAGTGTAACTCCCCGTCGGGCAAACGATGTTCCCCGTCGCTTTAGGTCCTCTTGGTATAAGGCTCACGACGTTTATGGATCGCTTTAGGTCCTCTCGGTATAAGGCTCACAATCCGATCGCTTTAGGTCCTCTTTGTATAAGGCTCACGATCATCTATAATCATCGCTTTAGGTCCTCTCGGTATAAGGCTCACGATGTTATAGCGGATTCCCTCTGGAACCGTTTCGTCGCTCACACCCATTAGGGCACACGACATCACAAGAATGCATATCATAATGCTTGGCATATAATGACTCATGACATTCAAATGCACACATATACACATCCATAATCATTCATATATAATCAAACACAACACAATGCATTTTATTTCCCTTAGGCCACAAACCATCATCACAACATTTCATCACATGCATTCACATCATATAACATCACACAAGTCATACGATATATATATCCAAAGCACATTGCATGATAATACATCAAATACACACAATTAAAACGGTAAAAGTCGACAAAACGACACATTTCCAAATTCCCGACATAATTAAATCGGCCACAAATCTCAAAACCATTTTAATAAGAAAGAACATCTCAATAGCTTTCCAACAATACCGAGAATGTTCAAAACGGATAATCGGAACACAAGTTATGGAATCAACAAGAAAAGGAATCGCGAAATGGCAAAATTCAGCACCCTCTCTGGTCATACGTGTATTGCCCTGAGCCATATGCGTAATGCCCAGCTCACTCGCCCATCCATACGCGTATTGCCCAAAGTGATACGCGTATGGACAGAGACCAAATTCTCCCCAAAAATCCCACTAAAAACTCCATACGCGTAATGCCTCACTTGTTACGCGTAATGCCTTGCCAAGTACGCATACCGTTACGTAAATCAGCAGAGGGCCGTGCAAAATGGGTTCCATACGCGTAATGCCCACATTTTCCCCTTGCCATACGCGTATTGCCCTAACCAATACGCGTAATGCCAAGCCTGATACGCGTATGGGCAGCGAAACCCAGAATTTTTCCTGCATAATTCTGTTGCGAAATTCATCCAAAATCATCTCCAAATCTCATCTAAACACCAGCAAATTACCAATTGAATGCCCAACAACATCTATCTAACATGTCTCAGCAATTAGGCACATTAAAACATGATTTCAGACACAATTGAATCAAATTCTAACAATCTCAACATAGTATGGTTTTAGTTCTATACTCAATTTCAACCAAATATCACACCAATACATACATACATAATCATACACAAGTATAGGATAATCGAGTTTCACACCCTTACCCGATTAATCGTGTTTTCAACAGTCGGTTGATTCGATTCCTTACTCTCCAAGTTTTTCCTCTTTTCTCCTCTTCTCTTTTTCTTTCTTCTCCTTTTCTTTCTCTTCTTTTCCTTTCCCTTTATATTTTTCTCTCTATGTTTCTATTTTATGAAAAATAACCAAGCAAAAAGACCAAAATACCCCTACTCTCAAATATCTCGTAAACGCTCTCAAAACGCGATAAACATAATAACGATGAAAAATAATATATTTCCAAATAAAAGTCAAGAATAAAATAATATAAAAACAAAAATAATTAAATCGACTCGATTAAATAAATTGGACAAAACGGGGCGTTACAATTCTCCCCCACTTAGACATTTTCGTCCTCGAAAATATAACTGATACGAATAACTCCGGATACGACTCTCGCATCCGACTAACAAACCGACATGCCAACCAAAAGCACACCACGAATAACACAACTGACAAACCACCTTGCTAAAAACAACTACAACAACAACACGACAACGACGACAACTACAACGACAAGATGCAATGCCTATACAATGCACTTGACGACTAACTCGCGACTCGAAGAATACCCAAGTTACGACCACACACAGGAATTAGCTACTCGCACTCGAACCATCACGATGGAAACGAGACAACAACACAAACAAGAATATAAAGTTCCACGACACAACATCACTTCAACAACCTCTACGTAACCACAATACCAATTTCCTTGTCACACAACAATATTACAACAATGCTACAATTCGCCAATCGAACATACAACCAAAGCATCCATCTACATAGTAGCCCATGAATAATATATAAACCTTTCACTTAACACTTCCATTCCTGAAACGTCCAATAGTCTCACCATTCCTACATGTTCCCAATGTTCGACCTACGAACTCTTACAAGTCCCACCCGCATATACAAAATGTGCCACATCACGCTTCCGCTGCGCACTCTGATTACCCGTAACCATCAAACTACCAATCTCACGTCCAAAGTCTAACTCTTCCTCATATTCACCAAAAATCACTGTTCACTTTTAATATTTCCAACCTCACACTCTATTGTGTTATCTCACACACCAGACATAAGTCTCGAAATTGCTCAAATAATTTTAACTCCCTGATCATCAAAACAACCATACGCAAAGACTATCGACTTAACTCTCCAGGCACAACATCAGCTCTTCCCGAAGGATAATCCAAGCCAAATTCATAACTCGTCACGAATTCTAACCATACTCGTTGTCTCATACTCTATTCCTTCAGACCAAACAAGTACTCAAAACTCTTGTGATTACCAAACACCTCGAACCTAGAACCATAAGGATAATACCTCCAAATATTCCAACACAATACAACCGCAACCAATTCCAAATCCATAATAGTATAGATCCTTTTATGAATCCTTAATTGTCGTAAAGCATAAGCCACTATTTTGCCCTCTTGCATTAACACACTGACCAAACTCCTCAAAGACATCCCAATACCTCACAAACGGTTTATCAGGATCACGTAGAATCAAAACTGGAGCCATAGACAAACTCTAATTTAACCCTCTCAAACTTTCCTCACAATGAACATCCAAAGCAAACGACTTACCTTTTACAAGTCATCTGTCATAACGAAAATGCTAACTTGGAAAAACCTTTCATAACCTCCGGTAATAACCAACTAAAGTCCAAAAATTTCTAATCTCCTTAATCGACTTCGGAGTCTCTCATTGTAGAACTGCATCTACTCTCGATGGATCCATTAACCATACCCTCATCCGAAATAACATATCCAAGAAAACTAACCCTTTCAACCCAAATTCTCACTTGAATAACTTAGCATAAAACTTCGTCTCTTTTCAACACTTGTAATTCGAATCTCAAATACTCTACATGTTCTTCCTCTGAGTTTATAACAGATCCGAATATCCTCAATCAAAACCACTACGAACTTATCCAAATAAATATAGGAGATACGATTCCTCTACTCCACAAACATTACAAACGCATTACTAACACCAAAAAACATCACTGTACATTGTAATGCCCAACCAAATTCCAAAAGATATAAATTCTTAAAGCTCTTGCAAAATTTCTCACTGGGTAACTGGTTACTCACATACAAGCTTAATCGAGTAAATAACAGCCTATCCCGATGATAACAAACATAACCAGTCACATTAAATTGACCAAAGCCTCAACTCATACAATTCACCATTCTTATCAAACATCCCAACATGTAGCAACAACCAACCCAAAAAGAACTCTCAAACATTACATCCACACCTAAGGGTTTTCTCAAGATTTCCATTAATGCTCTAATACTCCAAAGACTCCAAACCTCACCAGAACTCTAGTTTGACTTCCCGTAGTCTCAATACCATTATACACATCATGCTTGTTATTCCGTTCAATCATCCATCCCTTTTTGTTACTAATAATACTGGAGCTCTCTAAGACAACACCCTAATGTTCCATCCAAAAACACATCTGCAAACCATGCACAACTGACGGCCCATCACTGTGACTTCCTGCCAATTTTCCAAAACACTATCATCATAGACAAAACAAACATCTTAGTCCCATCTACTAAGAGTTTTCTACTTACTTAGCAGATATAAACCTCAATTATTCACCTTCGTCTAATTAAGTTCAATCTCTACTCTCTGAGAAGCAGCCTTTAATAATACACAATCATCCTCTCTCTCAATGACTTCGCAACTTGACCAACATACAAAAACCTTGAATCCGCCTCATCTTCTGATATAAGAATCTTCATCGACTCAACAAAACAATCTGTAACCATTTCCTTAAATTCCAAACAATTCATTGCACACACTATCAAAGCCGGAAAGACACGTCTATTCCATCCAACATAATTCTCATCTACTATCAACAAGAGATTAAGGGTGATCAGTTCCTCAATTTGTCAATAGACAGCCGACAATCATGATGGGGCATAAACCGTCTTTACCAAACTATAATAGCATTTCTTGCATCCTGTGCACAAAACCACCGAAGGCACAAATCCTTAGTTGACATAAACCTTACCTCCGCATTCCCTCCGGAATCGGGAACAACACAGTCCAAACAAAACTTACACTCTTGCAATTTACAACACACTGAGCCAACGCTCCACACCTGAAGCAACATGGAGAAGCACAAGCTTCTCCCCCACTTATCTCATTCTCACACCTGAAGACAAAGGATTAGAAAAACCAGAAAGTACTGACAGTGTTTCACACACATATCACATACTAAAGGACAAACAACATCGACGGTATTCAACTGTCACACCAACTGACTCAACAACTTGGCCGGACGGACCGACCTGCTCTGATACCACTATTGTAACACCCCAATTCCCATCTCGAATAAATAATACATAAATAAATCAGAGTGAATAAAAATTTATTTTTCTGACAGAAACAAGGATGCCACAATTAAGGAAAGAAAACACAATCCCTGCTCAATTATTTGATACATAACACAAAATGGAATAAATGTAGAAGGGAAACTTTTTCCATATAAAAGGAAAGGTCAATTATGGAATAAAGCGGAAGATCCATAACTGGATTGTTTTACAAAATAAATTGTTTTATAACATTAAAATATACATATAAAGGTAATACAAAATACATCCAACAAATGTATACATATAACAAAAGCGTTCCCCGACTCCCGTGTTACATATCAGAGCAGACAGGCCGACAAAGGACAAATGACTAATCTTTATAAATGCCTCCAAGATACTAATCTGCAATTGCCTCATAGAGCAACAAACCACAGCAGAAGGGTGAGAAACACAATCATAATATAATTGCATACAATTATATAATAACACAAAAATACACACACAAAACGTTCTCACCACAATTTACGCCATAGTTCAAATACAGAACAACACAATGTATATCTCATATATCCATCACCAAGGCATATCAACCATGCACAATACATTTATCACCAACATATATATATATCAACAGCATCAATTACATTCACAATTCCACACAAAATCAATCCATTCATGATTTATGCAAATGCACAGAGACTGATATAACGACTCTATGCAATGCAATGCCGTACCGTTCCATCCATCATTCTCATCACTAGTTCACTCAGGAACTATTGGAATCATCGCTTGTTACTTAGTGTAACTCCCCATTGGTTAAACGATGTTCCCCGCCGCTTTATGTCCTCTTGGTATAAGGCTCACGACGTTTATGGATCGCTTTAGGTCCTCTCGGTATAAGGCTCACGATCTGATCGCTTTTGGTCCTCTTTGTATAAGGCTCACGATCGTCTATAATCATCGCTTTAGGTCCTCTCGGTATAAGGCTCACGATGTTATAGCGGATTCCCTCTGGAACCATTTCCTCGCTCACACCCACTAGGGCACACGACATCACAAGAATGCATATCATGATGCTTGTCATATAATGACTCATGACATTCAAATGCACACATATACACATCCATAATCATGCATATATAATCAAACACAACACAATGCATTTTATTGCCCTTAGGTCACAAACCATCATCACAACATTTCATCACATGCATTTACATCATATAACATCACACAAGTCATACGATATATATATATCCAAAGCACATTGCATGATAATACATCAAATACACACAATTAAAACGGTAAAAGTCAACAAAACGACACATTTCCAATTTCTCGACATAATTATATCGGCCACAAATCTCAAAACCATTTTAATAAGAAAGAACATCTCAATAGCTTTCCAACGATACCAAGAATGTTCAAAATGGATAATCGGAACACAAGTTATGGAATCAACAAGAAAAGGAATCGCGAAATGGCAAAATTCAGCACCCTCTCTGGTTATACGTGTATTGCCCTGAGCCATACGAGTAATGCCCAGCTCACTCGCCCATCCATACGCGTATTGCCCAAAGTGATACGCGTATGGGCAGAGACCAAATTCTTCCCAAAAATCCTACTAAAAACTCCATACGCGTAATGCCTCACTTGTTACGCGTAATGCCTTGCCAAGTACGCGTTCCGTTACGCAAATCAGCAGAGGGCCGTGCAAAATGGGTTCCATACGCGTAATGCCCATATTTTCCCCTTGCCATACGCGTATTGCCCTAACTAATACGCGTAATGCCAAGCCTGATATGCATATGGTTAGCGAAACCCGGAATTTTTCCTGCATAATTCTATTGCGAAATTCATCCAAAATCATCTCCAAATCTCATCTAAACACCAGCAAATTACCAATTGAATGCCCAACAACATCTATCTAACATATCTCAGCAATTAGGAACATTAAAACATGATTTCAGACACAATTGAATCAAATTCTAACAATCTCAACATAGTATGGTTTTAGTTCTATACTCAATTTCAACCAAATATCACACCAATACATACATACATAATCATACACAAGTATAGGATAATCGAGTTTCACACCCTTACCCGATTAATCGTGTTTTCCACAGTCGGTTGATTCGATTCCTTACTCTCCAAGTTTTTCCTCTTTTCTCCTCTTCTCTCTTTCTTTCTTCTCCCTTTCTTTCTCTTCTTTTCCTTTCCCTTTCTATTTTTCTCTCTATGTTTCTATTTTATGAAAAATAACCAAGCAAAAAGACCAAAATACCCCTACTCTCAAATATCTCGCAAACGCTCTCAAAACGCGATAAAGCATAATAACTATGAAAAATAATATATTGTCAAATAAAAGTCAAGAATAAAATAATATAAAAACAAAAATAATTAAATCGACTCGATTAAATAAATCAGACAAAATGGGGCGTTACACAAAGCGCCAAGGAGAAGTTAACATATTTAGAGGAACGGGCAGCACGTGCACTTTATCCGCATAAATCTGGCATTTATGACACTTTCTGGCATATTTGAAACAATCGGATTCTATGGTCATCCGGTAATAATCTGCTCTCAACAACTTCATGGCCATTGCATGCCCATTGGCATGGGTACCAAAAGAGCCTTTGTGAACTTCATCCATCAACAGGTTTGCTTCGTGTCTATCCACGCATCTGAGCAAGACCATGTCGAAGTTCCTCTTATACAACATGTCCTCATTCATTAAGAAATTACCATCCAATCTCTTCAGAGTCTTTCTATCCTTATTTGATGCCCCATGGGGGTACTCTTGACTTTTAAGAAAGCACTTGATGTCATAAAACCAAGGTTTATCATCCACCACTTCTTCGGTTGCAAAAACATGAGCGGGCCTGTCGAGGCGCATAATTTTGATTTCAGGTACCTCATTCCACCTGTTCACCTTGTACACAGATGCTAATGTGGCCAGTGCATCCGCCATCTGATTTTTCGTCCGGGATACGTGATGAAATTCGACCTTATCAAAGAAAGGCAACAACCTTCTGGCATAATCTTTGTAAGGTATTAGGTTGACCTAACAAGTCTCTTATTCCCCTTTAATCTGGTTGATAACCAAAGTTGAATCACCATATACATCAAGAATTTTGTTCCTCTGATCACTACCCTTGATGACTTTCTAGGTAACATATTGAATATTGTATCCTGTCAAAACCATTTTCCAACGGGCAATCCTTCCGGTGAGAGCATGCTTTTCAAATACATACTTGATCGAATCCATCTTCCATATCAACAGGGTAGTGTGAGTTAACATTTACTGCCTCAGGCGCTTGGCTGCCCATGCAAGTGTACATGTTTTCTCTAGCATCGAGTACCTCAACTCACAATCAGTAAATTTCTTGCTCAGATAGTATATAACATGTTCTTTTCTACCTATGTCGTCTTGTTGACCGAGTACACACCCCATAGAATTCTCAAGGACCGTTAAGTATATTATCAATGGTCTTCCGGGTACTGGAGGCATGAGGATCAGAGGTTCCTCCGGGTACTCTTTTATTCTATCGAAAGCCTTTTGACAATTATTGTTCCACCTGATAGCTTTATCTTTTCGCAATAATTTGAATATTGGTTCACACGTGGCTGTAAGATGAAAGATGAATCTAGCTATGTAGTCCAACCTCCCTAAGAAACCACAAACCTCTTTTTCTGTTCTTGGCTCAGGCATTTCTTGTATTGCTTTTATTTTGGCAGGATCAACCTCAATACCCCACTCACTGACGATAAAGCCCAATAGCTTGCCAGATCTCACTCCGAAGGTACACTTGTTCGAATTCAGCCTCAACTTGAACTTTCTCAACCTTTCAAACAACTTTTGCAGATTAACCAGATGCTCCTCCTTAGTCTGGGACTTCACAATCATGTCATCAACGTATACTTCAATCTCCTTGTGAATCATATCATGAAAGAGAGTCACCATAGCCCGCTCAAAGGGTATCACTTTGTAACAGAAGGTTCCCCACGGTGTAATGAACATTGTTTTCTCCATATCTTCTAGGGCCATCTTAATTTGGTTGTACCTAGAGAAGCCATCCATGAAGGAGAACACTGAAAATTGGGAAGTATTGTCTACTAACACGTCGATGTGAGGAAGCGGGAAATCATCCTTTGGGCTTGCTTTGTTCAGATCTCTGTAATCAACACACATTCGTACCTTACCATCTTTCTTAGGTACATGCACAATGTTTGCAACCCATGAAGGATAACTGGTAATAGCAAGAAAATCGGCGTCTAAATGCTTATGAACCTCTTCCTTGATTTTAACTGCCATCTCTGGCCGAGTTCTTCTAAGCTTCTGCTTGACCGGAGAACAACCCTCTTTGAGAGGCAACCGATGCACAACAATATTCGTATCAAGCTCAGGCATATCCTAGTAAGACCAAACAAATATGTCAACATACTCTTGCACATCTCAATCAATTTCCTCTTAACACCATCTTCCAAAGCAGCCCCAATTCTGACTTCTCTTTTTGCATTCTCGGTGCCTAGATTAACAATTTCAATAGATTCCTAATGCGACTGAATGACCCTTTCCTCCTACTTTAACAATCTGGCCAATTCTTCAGGCAGTTCACAGTCTTCTTCAACCTCCTCTTCGACTTGGTAAATCGGATTGTCAAAGTCATACTGAGCCATAGCAAAATCGTTATTGATGGGATCTAGAATGACAGATCTGCATGATTGATGTTTTATGCTTTATTTTAGAATGAGAAACAAAACAAAAACAAACATTGCCATTTTGAAAACATAAAGCAAAAATGAAAGACATGAAGCAAAATATTTGAATGCAAAAATGTCCTTTATTCATGATAATCATTGCAAATATAAACATGAGGCCCTACAATGAATCACTACATCTTGGGCAGAACGCAGGATTTATTATATGCAAAAACAAAGGAAATTACTCTTCACGGAGAGTGACTTGAATGATATCCTCAGAAGACCAGTTGGTGAGCTCCTGTCTTGGGACACAGGGACGGATCCAGTTGTCTAGGTCACAATCACTATCGGCGTCATCTTCCTCCCTGGCATTGACTTGATCAAAGATAACCCCGACACTAGAGAATCTGATAGGGCCTTGAACCTTCAGAGGCATTTGCGCGGGCTTATATTCCAAACCAAATCTCTCTTTCTTCATAGGCAAGTCCAGAACCTGACCCAAACCTTTAGAGCAAACAACTTTAACCACAACCCTGACCTCTTTCAAAGACGTCATGGAAATCTCAGGCTTCTTATCCTCCGCGGGAGCATCCTCCTTAACATGCATGACTTCAAACGTCTGGCACAAAGTCTCAAGAATCTCTCCTTCCACTTTGACATATTTGAAAGAAATTAGATGACTCACAATAATGTCTTCCTCGCTACAAATGATGACCACCTTCCCATCAACAACAAACTTGATCTTTTGGTGGAGAGTTGAGGATGCAGCCCTGGCGACATGGATCCATGGACGTCTAAGGAGACAATTATACGCTGGTTAAATGTCCATAACGAAGAAGGTTATTTCAAACACCTGAGGACCCATCTTGATGTGTAACACCACATCACCGAAAACAGAACGCTTTGAACCATCAAAAGTCCATACGATCAAGTCACTAGGTCTGAGGACCACTCATTCTACATCTAGCTTCATTAGCGCCTTCTTAGGAAACACATTTAGGGAAGATCTTGTATCCACCAGTACATGGGATAACACAACACCCTTACACTCCATGGAGATGTGCAAGGCCTTGTTATGGTTTCTTTCGTCCTGATTCAAATCAAAATCAGTGAACCCTAGCCCATTGCTAGCATTAACATTCGCCAAACCCCCTTCAAGCTGGTTGGCAGAAATATCCTGAGGCACATACGTTGCATTCAAAATCTTCAACAAGACATTTCTATGAGCCTTAGAGCAGAGCAACAATGATAGAATGGAAATCTTCGAAGGCGTCTGGTTTAACTGATTCACCACCTTATAGTCGCTGTTTTTAATGATTCTCATAAACTCTTCGACATCCTTAGAAAAGGAAGCTTCTAGTGATCGACTCTGTACAGAGTCATAACAACAACTTGATTCCCTTTACCCTTGGTCGAGGCATCAGTATTACCATCCGGAGAGATCTGCAAAGAAAAGATACGACCACTATGAGTGATTCTTCCAGTACCCACAACATTATCGACATTTAACTCTTCCTTTAGAGGACTCTCAATTTCTTGCTTCTGACCATGATAAAATACCTCAGCCCCATAGTTTCATGGTATGGCCTTAGTACTCTCATATGGCACCGGTTCAGGTATTGTAATAACCACATGAGCTTGCCTCACTGGCACTGGGATACAGACCAGAGTATACGGAATAAAAATAGTAGCAACCTCTTTACCATTATCATTCTCATCCATAGAAATCTTATCAAACTGGAGTTGACCTTCATTCATCATTCTATGAATACCATCTCTCAAAAGATCACTACCCTCGGGTTAAACCACACATCTCTAACAATCAGAAGAACAACCCGGGAACACACCCCCTTTAAGCAAACACTCTTTCACAAAAGATAATGGAGTCTTCAGCATACCTAGGGATGGCAATTGTACCCATCCCTAGTGAGTACCCACATAATTTACCCAAAACAGGTAGGGTAAAAACCCGCAAAATGGGTACGGGCACGAGTACAAACAATTAACCACTTAAATAAGGGGGTATGGGTGCGGGTATGGGTATCTTAGTACCCAACCCGCCCCATACCCACACGATATATATTTATATATTTTCATTTTTATTATAATGGACTTATGTTAATCTAAAAATTTTATTAAATAAATCCCTATTAAATATCAACGCATTTTAATATAAATGTTTGTTTATTTCTTAACTCAACAATAACATCCTCAATTTTTTTAAATGTTGTTAAAAAATTAAAATGACATGATAAATTATAATTGATCAATCAGTTTTTATTAAAAATGCGGGTAAAAGGGTATAGGTATAGGTACTTAGGTACCCATAGGGTACAGGTACGGGTACAAATTTTGGTGCCCACGCAGGTATGGGCTCGGGTACGGGGATTTTTTAAAACCGCGGGTTTGGGGACGGGTATTATAGTACGCTATCCAAACCCTGCCCATTGCCATCCCTAAGCATACCCACTTTAGTTACCAAATTCAGCCCATCAACTTCTTCAATAGCATTCACGACAGCACCACCATGTTGTGGCATTGGATTTTGAATCACATTGGGACCATTGCTTGCAGTGATTTCGAAAGCTTTCGAATCAAGCAGATCTTGCACCTTGTGCTTAAAAGCTTTATAATCATCAATATGATGTCTGGGAGAACCAGAATGGAAATCACAACGAGCATTGACGTCGTAGCTAGGTGGAAGCTTACCAGCAGGTGGAGATAGAGTCCTCAACTGAACCAATTGAAGTTGGAGTAAATGTTGCAACAATTGCGCATACGACATCAGAGGAGTATCAAAATGCCAATTAATCGTATTATGCCTTCTCTGATATTTCCTGGGAGCATATGGTTACTATTGTGGTGCAGCCAAAATGGCTACAGTAGCTACCTGTTGATAGGAAGACTGATAAACTTTATTCTTGCCCTTGTAGGAAGATACGGAAGTAACCTTTCCTTCTTTCTTCTTGAGGGCTCTTGTATAAGGTTTCTTTCCTCCTCCAGATGAGGAACCAACAACATTCTGAATTTTACCCATTTTAATTCCACTTTGAACTCTCTCACCAGCCATTACCAGATCTGAAAAGCCCACAGAGGTACATCCTACCAACCTGTCATAATACGTCCCTTGAAGAGTACTCATGAACATGTCTACAAGTTCCCTCTCCATCATCGGAGGTTGAACTCTAGCAGCTAGCTCACGCCACCTCTGAGCGTATTCTTTAAAACTCTCACTAGGCTTCTGAGTAAGACCTTGCAATTGAGTTTGATTTATAGCCATATCGGTGTTGTACTGATAATGTTTAACAAAATCTTCTGCCAATTCTCTCCAACTTCGGATGTATGTCCTCTCAAGCTGCATGTACCATTCGAAGGACGCCCCAGCTAGGCTGTCTTGGAAAAAAATGCATGAGCAACTTCTCATCCTCCGAGTAAGCAGACATTTTCCGATAATAAGCTGTGATGTGCGTCTTTGGACAAGTCGTCCTCCTATACTTGTCAAAATCGGGAACCTTGAATTTGAGAGGAATCTTCACGCCTGGCACTAGGCCCAGGTCAGCCATATCCATACCCAAAGTGTTTTGACCCTTAAAAACCTTCATCCTTTCTTCTAACATTTGGAACTTCCTCTCAGCTTCAGTGGGCAGACCGACTTCAGTGTCTTGCATATAAAATACTTCATCCAGGTTGTCAACTTCGAGATGAGGAACAGGTATCCGAGCAAGAGTAGGAATCTGACCAACATTAACCCCTAGAGTATTTGCACGACTGACTATGGGAATAACGCCCCTGTAGGAATGGCACCACCTACAGGAATATGAATAGCGGCGCATATGGGAATAGCACCACCTGAGTTACCTCTGCCAGGAGGATTACCACCATCAACATCAGCTTCAGGAGTGAAAATAGTGGATTAGACCAATACCCTCAACTCTTCTGGGCCTTGCACCATGGCTTGCATTAACTCCATGAACTGCCCCATGCAAGTCCTCACTTCGAGCAATTCAGCTTGAATCTGATCCATAATTCTCTTATGATTACCTCTGGTTGAATACTGGTGAACACCTGAGTTTGCAATCCTACTAAAGAAAACCAGATCAAGATAAGAAGGCCAGCCACGAACACCTGCTATGCATGCTATGAATGTGAATGCATGAATGTTATGTAAATGCCATGTTTAATCATTTTCAGGGTAATCTACAATGTGATTCCAGTATTAAAGCAAGAGATGGATAAATCACTAGCAAAGCAAAACTCATATCATAGCTGGCAGAAGAAAGATATAATGAGTTCAAATACACCGGGCCACAGCCAAAATACAGAGATAACAGATCCCAGTCAACAATCCTGATGGTGATCCAAAGAAAAAGAAAGCAAACTAAGGCATGTCCTCCATCTCGACAAGGGCGAAACCACCCCAGCCAAAGTGCTCCTTGCTCCAGTTCTGAACCTCATTGAAGAGTTTCTTGGTAGCATCATGCTTTGGCTTCTGAATCAGTTCTTGAATAAGAACATCCCTCCGATGGATAATTCCCTCCAAGCAATGACTTCGTTACTCCCAAGAATCATCAGACTCCTCAGAAGGACCTTCACGATTAGGCTTCTTGACTTCTACTTTGATCTTGAGCTCTTCCATCTTGGCCAAGGCTTGGTTCAAACAGAATTGGAAACCCACCAACTGATGACCAATCTCATCCTTCTGATGAAGCTCTTCTTTGATCTCTTCATCTTTAATCTTAAGCTTCTTCTTCAGGTCTTCAACTCGAGTTTTATAGTGATCCTCCATCTTCTTGTGAGAAGTTAAAAGATTGTCTTATTGCTTGTTCAGTTTGGAAATCTCCAAATAAGCTTTGTTTAAATCTTCCTTCTTCTGCTTGAGGATACTATTAGCATTCTTCAAGTCATCACCAAACCTTTCCCTCTTCTGGTTCTCTGACGCGATCACCTTATCCTTCTCAGCTAGCAAGTAGCAACTCTTCCCTCATCTTGAACTCTTATGCCATCTCGTCATTTGCACGCCTAACTGCACTGATCTGTCTTTTCAGCTCCTCATTCTTTGTAAGCAGGCCCTGATTAGCAACTCTGAGCTTGTCATATTCCTCTATCGACACAGAAGTAGGTTGTTCGATACTTAGTGGATACAGAAGAGGCCCAATGGGAAAAGGTAAGAAACAAGTTTCGACCCTTTTCTCTATCCATTCCACATACGGAGGATAAGCTACACAGTCACTCTTCCCTTGAAATGGTTTTCCCCTCCGATGAATATGGCGCCAAGCCCTCATAGCTTTTTCTAACAATTCAGGATGATCGGCCACATTGAAAAACAAGGACTCTTCTACCTCTTCATCCTTCAGTGGGTCCCTCAGAGCATATCCCAGTTGTCTTCTGGCAAGAACAGGATTGTAATTGATGTCGCCTCTCACTCCTATAAGAGGCACGTTAGGAGACTCTCCACAACTATAAATCATCTCAGTCCCTAGCAATCTTTGGTCGAACTAAACAATGTCTTTAGCAACCAGACCCATTAACCTTTCTGACCACCTTAAACACTCTTTGGTTTCTACAAACGCACCGCTACGAGAGAGATGACTTGCAAACCACTTATAGAGAAGTGGGGCACAACAAAAGACAAGTCCTTCTTTCTTCCTCTCGTTCCTTGTATGCACTGAATGGTAAACATCACCCATAAGAGTAGGCACTGGATTCCTCATCACGAATAACCGAACGACATTCATGTCCATGAAGTCTGCCACATTGGGTAACAGAACAATACCATAGTTCAGAGAGCAAGGAGAGCATTAAAAGTTCCCCAATTACCAACATCAACATAGAATTTATCCTCCTTTACCAGGAAGCCCAGATGAAAACCAGACAAACCTCCCTTAGCCTTAAGATTTGCTTTCACCACGGACACGCTCAAATAAAGAGCGTCCGCAATATCCCGAGGCTCGGGAATCTGCATAGAGTTGTAGAATGGCACCCGGTTTTCCACTGGAACCCCCAAAATAAGAGAAAACTCCTCAAAGGCTGGAGCTAACTGATAGTCTCGGAAGATGAAGCATCTCAGTGGCGGATCATAGAATTGAAGCAATGTATGAACATCTCCCTTCTCATAATCTGTGACAGTATGAAGCACACTGAGAATCTTCCCATAACTCTTCCTGAAGTCTTCCAAGTTGTCAAAAGTAGTACTAACAACCAACTGATGAAGAGAACTTAAATCGGGCGACTGAAACTTGTAGCTGACATTATGCTTCCTACCAGTGTCCATTTGAAGAAAAAGCTTTGGTAACTAGAATCACAGATAAGATAAAACCCTGGAAATGAAGAAACATGTGGGTTAAAATGCAGTAATGATATGATGGTATGAATGCAAAGACATGGGATCACAACTCCCAAATATTCTGGATATCTGTTGCACTGATACAAAGCAGGTTGAATATAACAAGTTTAAAAGTCTTCCCTGACAAGAATACTAGAAAACCGGGCTCAAAAGTTCATACTGACAAGAACACTAGAAAACTGGGTAGGATGAAGGTCAAGGTTTCCTGCAAAAACCATCCCCTCTTACATGTGGGTTCTAGTCCTGGACAAGGCTCCTAGCAGGTCCTCAACTTCACGGCTCTCAGGTCGAGAAGCAATAATACGCTCATAGTTTCCCATTTGGAATTATTACCCCTCAAGGAAGCCTCAACTGATTTCCCATGAACGGTCTCCAGAGTCAAGAGCTTCTAAGAAGTACCCGGGCTACTGCATAAACATGCAGGACAAAGCATCTCCAAGAAAACCTCGTCTGAACGTGGATCTTATTTTGACTATACCTATCAAACGTTACAAATGCCAACACAAGCCCACTCTAATCCTATGTGTATGCTCGAGCCTGGGTAATGAACTTATCTCTCAGTAATAACCCCTCCCAATAGCACAACAATAATCCAAAACAATATGGGAACAATAATAAAATGCAATGAAATACAAATAAATAAAGCCAACATCCCTTTTGGTTAATCACAGTCCTTCTGTTAAAACCAATATCCCTGTGAGTTAGTAATCTTCTTTGGGTTCAAATACTCGCGCCCTTGGGTTAGTAACCTTCTTTGGTTCAAATAACTTTTCTTCGGTCAAGTACTGCTTGTTCAGTTAGCGTACCGAATTCCTTTGAGTCACAACCTTCGCTTTGTTCCACACCCGTCTTTTGGGTCACAACCTTCACTTGGTTCCACACCCGTCCTTTAGGTCACAACCTTCGCTTGGTTCCACACCCGTCCTTTGGAACCTTTTCTTGGTTCCACATCCATTCTTTTGGTTAACCACTGTTTATCAATTAACACACCGAGTCCCCCAGAGAGTTAAACACCTTCTCTTGGTTCAATACTCTCTTTCTGGTTCATCACAGTCCGTCTGTTGATACCAACCGCTTTCTTTCCCCCACATAGTCTTAATCTTCTATTTCTTCAGTTAATCACTGCCTGTTAGTTAATATACCGAATCCCCGGTGAATCTTACTTCACTTTGACTCAAGTCTTTTGCTCATTTATTCTCTTGGTTTTGACACCATTCTTTTGCGTTCCCCAGTAGAGTCTTTCTACCTCCTTTCGTTTTTGGTTTTGACACCATTTCCTTTTCTTTCTCCGTCTTTGTTCCTCGAACTACGTAGGTTCTGAATTCCTCATTGCATTATGAGGATACGTAGGCACGAGATTGCCACCTTTCCCTTTCTTTACCCTGATTCCATGAACTACAGAGCTCTGAATTCCTCATTGTACTATGAGGATATGTAGGCAAGAGGGCCCCAATCCTCCATGAGCACTTTCTTTTTTCCATTTCCCTTTCCTCTTTTAGCTAGTAGCCTTTAGATAGATAACCCATCCAAGCCTAAAAGCAAGGAAAACGGTTCCCGTCGAGTACGACGGATGCGTGGGGTGCTAGTACCTTTCTCTCGCATAACCGACCCCCTTACCCGTTTCTCTTCCCCTTAGGTTTTATTGATATTTTCCCTGTCCTTTGGAACTAAATAAAGTTCGGTGGCGACTCTGTTGTATCTTTGAGTATGCGATTCACTCAGGTATAATCCCGCTAGCTTCAGCTGGCGACTCTGCTGGGGAGTTCTTACTCTTGCAAGTTAGGGTCTCGCCTAATTTTGTTTGTTTCCTTGCTTGTTTGAGTGTTTATCTCTGCGCTTTACTTGCTTTATCTTTATGATTATTTATCACATTTCTTTACTGCTTTAAATATTCATATGTTGTATACTCTGGATCTCTGCTATAATTTTTGGAGTTGTTGGGATGGGTAGATGTTACTTGAGAGATAAGCCCACTACACAGACTTGAGCATACACATAGGATAGAATCGTGGATAGTCGTGATGCATGCGTTTTGCTCGTTGGGTTGTCACGAAAACCACACCCAGACTAGTTTCGCTTGAGAATACCTTCGTCCTGCGAGAATTCGCTATGGCTGGGTATTTTCACTTGATTCCATGACTCTGAGAGACCTTCTAGGGACCACCTTTGGAAGACTATATCACACTTGTGAGAGGGATATTAGGTTTTTGTAGGAAACTAAGACTCTTCATACCTTTTGTTCTCTCATGCACGTCAGACCTTTGCACTGACACAAAATTATATATGCAGATATCCAGATTATTCATAATTGATTATTCAGACTGTGCTTCGCTTCTTGATTTTTGTGTTGCATATCATTTCATCATGATAATTAATTTTTGCATGTGCATTTCCAGGTTATTCGAGGGCTTATTCTTTGTTGATATAATCATAGAAGATGAGTACTGGTTGCAGAGGTATCTTTAGCTACAAGTTTGTGGAGCCTAAGCTGAAAACTTTGAGAGGTTTAGCATCCCGTTTGGTTGAAGATAACAGAGGTATTTCCAAAGATGATTATGGTTGTACATGCCAAATATATTTGTGTCGCAGTGAGAATCGGATACCATAGCTATTATGTTAACTAGGATCACAAATCTTAATGTTCACCACCGTCTTTGATTTATCCAAAGGAAAGGTTCAAGAACGAAAAAACCTAAGAGATCTAAGGTCGAGGGTTAGTTACGTCTAGGGAAGGTATTAGCATCCTAAACGTCTGTAGTACTCTACAGGAACCTCTTGTTATTATTTATGTTATCTATTGCTTGCTTGCTAAAGGTATCTGTAAAGGGAAAGGACCTAAAGGTTGATGGTGATGCTTAAAAAGCAATCGACTTACAAAGGGAAAAAATGGCTCGATGTGAATCGAGAGTTTATTTTAAAAAAATGGTTTAAATAAATGGAGAAGGTTGTAAAGGTAGAATAAACTGTGACATGGTAGTCAACAGAGAAAAATCTTTCCTTTGGAATTGATTAAAGGGAACATGCAAATTGTCAAGACAAAAACGAAACTATTCAAGCTGGCATTTAAATTAAGAACTAAATAATCAAGCGAGCTAATCATCTAATTGGAAACTAATGCAAAATCTAATTGAATACTGAATAAATTAAATCTAATTAAAAGTTAATTGAACTAAATTTTAAAAAACTCTAATTCTAATTAAATTAATTAAACTGAATACTAAATTTTAATTAAAATCTATTTAAAACTGATTCTAAAAAAAGACTAGTTAAATTAGTTATTAACCCAAGGAAACTCCTAATTAAACTTATAAAGGACAATCACATAGAAAAAAAAAAGAAAGAGCACGGGCCAGGCGCAGATCAAGGCCCAATTTGGGTTGCACGTCCAAGAAGAGTTGGGGCGGTTATTGTTTAGTTGGGTTTTCAAAACCCGGTTCGGTTGATCTCCATACAAGTGACCAAAATCTAAGAAATCCAAACTATTTCTTTCCAACTTGCAGAAACATGTTCTGTTCCCAAATTTCATTGTTCTCCCTTTCAAAACGAGATACAACGCCAACCACCGGAAACCTGTCGTGCCGTTTTTTCGCATAACTCCCCCCTCTGTTCATCATCTCAGCTCTCTATCTCCACTCGCTATCACTCTCTCACAAGCTATCGCTTTCGCACACTAGACCGGAGCGGGTACGGAGTTTTTGATTCGAAGAACAATCAAGTAAATTCATGGCATCATACAACGATTCAATAATACATATGCAATAAAAGGCAAAGTTTAGATGAAATTACCTGTCGGAGTTCGTCCGACGCGTCTTCAACGGCGAAGTGACTTTTGTTCGGTACGTCTCTGATTCCTTCATCTCCCTTCAATTCGTCTGCGTGTGAGTATTTATTGTTGTTGCGTATGTATCTGAACTCCTCCCTTTCTCTGTGTGCGTTGCTATCGCGAATGGTTTGTGTAAAAGGATGTGTATTGCTGCCGTCGTATGCTATTTTTTCGCGAATGAGTATTGCTTTTACTGTGTGATGACGCTGTGAGGTTTCTGTGGGTTTTCTTCTGTGAAAACTGTGATTATTATGAATCTGAGAAATTTTGGCGAACTTTCTATGTTGTATGTGATGTTTTGATTTGGGTGAATTTTTCTATGAATCTCTGAATCTATATGCGAATTTGGGATAATGGTTTTGTGAGGTATGATAATCACGATGTATGTGTATGATGTTTAGTGATAGTGTTTGTTTCTCACTTTTTCTCTGTGTATGGTTGATACTGATACCCCCTGTGAATGGTTTCTGGTGTCCCTTTTATAGGCCTTGCATTAACCGTTGAAGATTCACGTCTTGAAAAACCAATAAATGTGATTCTGAACATGTTGAGGATTGGTTTTGGAAAGAAATTAAGCTGCTGGGAGCATGGTTTCAAGCTGATAATGTTACTTCCTTTTCGGTACGAACATGTTTGCAACTTGTCCTTTTTCAAATCAATTTTTGCTTTGATTATGTCTGGATTGTGTTGGGTACTTGTTAAAAATTTTGATTAATGTCTTTCTGTTTCTATTTCGACATGTTTACGCACTGTTTTGGAATGCTTGTGATTTCTTTCCATTTTCATTTCGGCATGCTTTGTACACATTCTAATCTTTCACTTTATATAGGCTCAGATATTTGAAGTTCCGATTTCGAAATTAACTGCGAGATATCATGTTGAAACTCGTTTGGAAAGAAACATAGCTGCTACGTGGACATGATTTCGTGATGAATAAATTTCTACTTTCAAATGGAACATGTCTGTGGATTGATTTGGAAAATAACCGAACCGATTTCGATGATTCACGAATTAATGGACTTTCTTTTTTTCATCATTTTCAAACAGGACATGAACGACTCAAATTCTTCTGTCATGTGATGAGACTCTAGGTGTTGTCTTGGGCCAGTAACTTCAAGCTGATATTTTGGTCATATGCTTGACTGCTACATCATACATACTAAGAGCAGCATACCACACAAATACAAAAGCAAATTGTTGCTGCCATCCTTATATAGGTCTCGTGCCTTCAATATTTATGTCCACCACAGACCCCATTGTGTAGCACTTTGCTGAACCAATAGTCCAAGTTTTAAATATGTGTTAAAAGTGTTTTCCACGCAATATACGGCTTTTTCTTGATTGATCCAACATGAAGTACGTAAGTCCCCTCATATCAGCATAACGCTTCCAGGCTTTATCAAACTTAAGCGATAATTTCACAAGGCGAGTTCAAGATCTCGTAACATGAAAGCATAGTCTTCCCAAAACTCGAATCTGGGATTCACTTGAGTTAAAGTTGAATGTAAGACCATTGAGAGAATCTACGCCATCTTCTTTCCCTTGTTATTACGTTTACAATTATGGGCAGCAACACCTTGTACTTGGCGATACTTTTTACAAAATAGGCTTATCATAGCATATGAGTACCTATTGTGAAATTTAAAACACTTTGTCCTTAGATATCTAGCATGTAAACTCGTGAACATTAATTCTTGGGCTTGTAAATCCCGTATTTTCTTTTATTTTGTGAAAAGCCTTAAGCTGTAATAGGGAACTCGAGCTTGAATTAGTAATCACGACTTGAGCCATGGATCTTGAAATCAACACGAGTTTTTAGAATTATTTTGCACACTTGATCTTGATGGATTTGTAACTTTGACATGGAATTTTAAAGTAAACTCGGGATATTGAATTTGAACCAATGAGCTTGAACTTTGTATCCACAATTTGAATTAGTCCACAAGCTCGTACCATGAATGAAAACCCTAAAACAACGATGATTTTAGACAACACCTTTGTTGCTTGAATCTCAAGCAAGCCATGCAAGACATCCTCCTATTGAATCAAATCTTAGGACAAAATAAGTGCCCCAAAATTTAATATCACATGAAACATTATTGAATCCATGACTGTTAACCTTAATCATAAACCAATCACCCAAGACCTCGATCCATGATCAACATGAAACACGTTGACAAAATTCACACAATCCTTTACATAAACACAAGCACCATGACTTGAGGTATCTTCTGAAAATAATGACATATCTTGCAACCTGCCACGAAAACTCCAACCATATTTCCAACGACCATGTTCAACACCAAGAAAAAAACTTTAATTCTCTTCGGGAGTATACATTAAGACTTCTGAGAAATTATGAGTAAAATGACTAGCAGAAAGCCCTTGGACCTGTTGAGTCAAAGTCCTTTGATCACGTCTCGAGGTACTTGACTGAGAGAAATAATACCAACTCCACTTGAAACCATTGTTCCTGCACAAACTTGTTAGAAGTAAAGCATACAGACATGCGAGATGATGCACAATGAAAAGCAAAATTTTAGGGTTAAAAATTAGGGTATGACAGATGCCCCTATTTTAGTTTCTTCTATCCGGAGATATGGAGATTGGAATCTTCGTCTCAACGAGATAGGAGAGACTTAAATATAAACATGCACAATTTTTGGCCCTAAGATGCCACAAAATACTTATGATATGACATGATATGATATGATATGAGATGAATGATATGATATGAGATGAATGATATGATATGAAATGCAAAGACAAAGATTCTGTGAGGAATGGTACCACAGGGGAAGAGGCGTTACAGTTGTGTCAGAAACGAAATGAAACAAACCGAAGTATCTAGAAAACATCATCCAAGAATGGCATTGGATGAAAAAAAGCACCAAACATCCAATAATGGCTTTGGGTGTAAAGTAAACTCACAATATCTGATAATGGCTTCAAATAAAAGTGAACAAGGTAAAGAAACCAGACATCCAATAATGGCTTTGAATGAAAGGTACAATCACAATATCTAATAATGGCTTTAGATGATTGTGAACAAAGACTACATTCAAGAATGGCATTGAATGCAAAGAAACCACTCATCCAATAATGGCTTTGAATGAGAGGTACAATCACAATATCTAATAATGGCTTTAGATGATTGTGAACAAAGACTCGATCTGGAAGAAACATCAAAAAGAGGGACACATCCGGAAAAACAACAGATGGTAAAGAAACCAAACATCCAATAATGGCTTTGAATGAAAGGAAAACTCACAATATCTAATAATGTCTTTAGATGAATGTGAACAAAGGCTACATTCAAGAATGGCATTGAATGCAAAGAAACCAATCATCCAATAATGGCTTTGAATGAAGGTACAATCACAATATCTAATAATGGCTTTAGATGAATGTGACACAAAGAAACCAGTCATCCAATAATGGCTTTGAATGAAAGGTATAACCACAACATCTAATAATGGCTTTAGATGAATGTGAACAAAAGATGAAACTAGACATCCAATAATAGCTTTGAATGAGAGGTATAATCACAGTATCTAATAATGGTTTTAGACAAAGTGAACAAAGTAGAGAAACCAGACATCCAATAATAGCTTTGAATGAGAGGTATAATCATAATATCTAATAATGGCTTTAGATAAAGTGACAAAGGACTACATTCAAGAATGGCATTGAATGCAACAAAACCAGTCATCCAATAATAGCTTTGAATGAAAGGTATGACCCATAATATCTGAGAAGGCATCAGACGCAAATGAGACAAAAGGTGAAATCCAAGAAGGCATTGGATGTAAAGAAAACCACAACGTCCAGGAAAGCAGTGAACGACTATGAACAAGAAAATACCCAAGAAAGCATTGGTAAACATGACAATATCTGTTTGGTAGGTGCCAAGTAAGTTGGACTTTGACCACAAGGTAAGACGTGAATAACAACACGACCTATGGAGAATGCAAATGAGTGCAAAATGAGGATGACACTCTTGCTATGCATATGTATATGAATTATGCAGATGATATATGATCAAATGCAAATGTAAATGCAATGTAGACGACACGACTCGACTCTTTTGTGGAGAAGACAAAACTGGAATACTGATTCCTCAACACAGAGATCACTGTCATTCTGCTTTGGAACTAAAGATGCTACTGAGCACAAATCTGCCACACTGTAAACTGTATCAAGTTGACGATCCTTGTAGGAAGGATGGGAGCTGCTTGGGGATTTTTCAAGTAAACTTCCCCAGATTAGCTGACTGTTGTAGATGAACTGATAATTGCTTCAGCTTGGTTGATTTTGACATGACTGTTTCAGTGTTCTCTTGGAAAGCTTGCCCCTAGTATGAGTCTTGAAAAAGTCTTCTGTATAAACCAATTCTGAGAAGGACTTGCACTGAACAAATCTTGAACTGATTCTCAACAGGATCTGGAAGGAAACTTGCCCCTGATTGGATCACTGACCAAGTTTCTCAAATGTTTAAAAATTCCTTAAGAGGAAGCCAGATTGCAAACAAAAGTGTTCATACAAACATAGTAAATGCAAAGTTCATGCAACTTTTGAAATCAAAATCATTTTTGGAAAGAGGTAAAACAATAGGGTCACTGGTCAGAACACGGTGGTTCAAGACGTTTAAAAGTGAAAGATAAAGCAAAAAGGCGTGATGCAAAAAAAAATGATCTGCAAAGATCTTTAGGAGTCAGTTTACGCAACCTTGTTGTAGTATGCTTTCAAAATAACCTTGCTTCAATTAGGTCTTTTGAAGGTTGTAACGTGGCCTGGTTCATGGTTTAAGAAACAAAGGATAAAGGCTCAAAGTTTATTTGTACCCACCCAATCTTCGTGATGATCTCCAGTCCTACACTCAGTTAACTCAGACTTTACACTCAGGTTCCCATAGGTTAGGGATTACATTGATGATGATGGTTCAGAAGTTAAGAGACTTTTGAGGTGACAATCACTACTTCCTTATAACTCTTGGTTGTTTTTTTTCATTGAGGATTTCATGGTAAGGATTTAAAGATTTCTCCTTTTTATTATCCCTAACTTTTGCCTGAACTGTTTCTCGTGAATCTTACAGTCAGCGGGATGCCCCAGTTTTTTTTTTGTCTGCCTAAGTCTCCTTCACAGGTTTCGACTTAGCGGGCTTTTTCCTTTTTTGATTTTTTATCTTTTTTTTTTGAAAGAAAGTGACTGCTTGGCTTAATGATTACGGCGCACCATCATCGACTTTTGACTTAAAAGACATCTTCGACACTTGCTTGTTGCATGCGAAGGAAAAATTGAGAATGCAACCTTTTTGTTGAAAGATGTCTTGCATGAAACTCTTGTATTTGAATGCACAATCCAGTTAACTGAGAACTACCCTGCCCCAGGTTAAGATTGCGGGTTTTTATTTGTAAAGAAAAGAAACTCCTACTTCAAGGCTCAAAGGGGTTGACGAGGGGTTATCTTCCTTATTTCTCCAGTGTTTGGGAATTGAAACAATGCCTTACATCCTCAGCAAAGTTTTGATTTGAAAGCATACCAACAACAATTATGAGTATAATGTTTTCATCATCCTCCCTCAAATCTTAGCATAATCAGAAGGAAAGTGGAAAAGAGATAATTTTTTGTTTTTGTTTTTTGTGTTTTTTTGTTTTTTTTAAAGCGTAAAGATGTAAATAACAAAAGCAAATGAAATTGAATCCAAAAATTGCAATGCTCATTTTATTAATTATGAAAGTACAAACATAAATCGAAAGCAAACAGCTAATACAAATAAGAAAAATGCAAACAATAAGAAACAAAAGTCTAGTGACTAATCAGAAACAAGAGTGAGCTGTCCTGTCTGAAACACTGGCTCTTAAGAGGATAGCTGTCTGAGGTCGACCGAAGCTTCACTTAGCATGCTCTGGCAAAGGATTTTTCTTGACATTTGGGTTGGTGTCACGAAAGGAGAGAATACCAATTCTGATCAGCTCTTGTACTCTAGCCTTCAATGCAAAGCAATGTTCCAAGTCGTGGCCTGCGGCACCTTCATGGAATTCACAATGAAGATCGGCCCTAT
This sequence comes from Lathyrus tuberosus, assembly GCA_022829125.1. Lineage (NCBI taxonomy): Eukaryota > Viridiplantae > Streptophyta > Magnoliopsida > Fabales > Fabaceae > Lathyrus > Lathyrus tuberosus. Next base: position 4,999,296 of record JALAZF010000298.1, on the reverse strand, counting down.
AACCGGCTGGAAGAGGATTTGGAGGAGGAGGCAAAGGACTTGTGGTAATCAAACCTTTCTGAACTAGCCCAGGATAAAGTTTAGTGTATGTCATTGGGATAGGATCAAAATTATTCCTATTACGGTACTGATTCTGTCCTATAGCTAGACGTTGAGGAGCTTGAGCTGGTCGTGGAGCAGCAACAACAGGAGTAACAACAACAATATCAGGGTGGTCAGCATACTGTGGTCGAGGACGAGGCCTCTTGGTTTCAAACATAACAGCATTGGTCTGATCTTCTCTCTTCTTCTGGAAATTTCCATAGAATTTCTTAGCACCATTAGAAGATTCGGCAGCTTTGGATACTTTACCATTCTTAAGTCCTTCCTCGAGTCTCTGACCAATAGTAACCAAATCAGTGAAGCTGGATGAAACACTACCAATCATCTTCTCCCAGTAGAATGAAGATAAGGTGTCCATAAATAGTCCAGTTAATTCTTTCTCTGCCAAAGGAGGTTCAACTTGAGAAGCCAACTCTCTCCAGCGCTGAGCATATTCCTTGAAAGACTCTTTATCCTTCTGAGACATGTTTTGCAGCTGACGGCGGTCAGGAGCCATGTCGAGGTTGTACTTATATTGCTTCATGAAGGCATTAATAAGATCCTGGAAACAGTGAATGCTGTTCTGTTCAAGATTCATATACCATTTGAGAGAAGCTCAACTCAGACTATCTTGAAAACAATGGATAAGCAACTTCTGATTCTTGGCATGAGCAACCATCTTTCGAGTATACATGACCAAATGAGCTCTTGGACAAGAATCACCTTTGTACTTCACAAAATCGATAGCCTTGAACTTAGCAGGCATAACAAGGTCAGAAACCAAGAACATGTTTTTTGCATCAATGTTGAAGAAATCAGTACCCTCTACGGCTTTGAGTCTCTTGTCTATGGTCTGAAAATGTTCACGGATAACTTTAGGTTCGACAAAATCTTCATGGTCTTCACCCTGAACACTGGCAACATTGTACTCATAGAGGGGGTTTTCAAAAGGAGGTCGAGTAGTCTGGGCAACAACATGAACCACAGGTCTAGGCTCGGAGAAAACTGGAGCTTGAAACACTGGTCTGGAAGTCTGACCAATCATAGCAGTAGATGCAAGATGTGGAGAATAGTCGGGAGGTAAACCAAACTCTGGCCAAGTGAAAGGTGGCATCTGAACAGGCTGAGGATCAGCATTTGAAACTTCCTGAATGACAGTCCTTTGGGGTTGCTCTCCTCTAGCAATCAAGACTTGGAGCATTTCAGTGAGCTTTGCCATGCTTGACTTAAGGTCGTCGATCTCCATTTGCATCTCAACATTGTGTGCTTCTTGCTCTGCCATTATGCGTCTGTAGTTAGCTCTAGTCTGGTATCGATGTCGAGGAATCAGCTTGACAACTCACAGGTGACACTGGAAGATAGAGACAACTGGGAATGAGTTGCTGGACAAACGGATGTATGCAATGATATGCAATGCAATGCAATGCAATGGTTTCAAGGAACTCAAAAGCAGGTTACAAACGTTTCGGAAAGGCTGAAAAAAGTTTCATTTTATAGTCCAGGATTTTTTTTTGATTTTGTAAGGGAAAGAACAATTGAGTTTCTTGAAACCGAATGGTGATTCATGAATGCATGAATGGATGCATAAACACAGGTATACACATATACACATATACAGGTAAACAAGCCAAGGCTTAGGTTTGAAGATCACGAGCATGGAGCCATGGTCTACCCTTCCCAAGGTGTGTACTATGGTCTCAAATGTACCTGTCGAACGGGTTCTACAAAGTTCCCGGAGTCTATAATCCATCTTTCAGATATTATCGACTTCCCAAATTACTCGGTTAGTCAATAATATTATCAAGAGAATCTCGTCCGAGTGTAGTATCGCGTGACAACTATTTGGAAATAGACTCCCGCATAGTCACCGCACTACATTCTAAAAGGCCAAGTGGGGTTAAAGGTACTACGGTCCTCAGTCTCACTGGTTCTTGGTCGAAATTAATGTCGTTTTCACAAATGGACTCGTTCAAACAACATTAATTTCAAAAGAACCTAAACTGAGCGATGATTTTCTCAATTCAACTTTTCAGGAATCGACTCCGTCAAAGTATCCTTGACCATATCATCTCCTATCATAATTGCACTCAAGTCCGGGTCTAGGACTCCTCACCACTCAAGAACCCCTGCACACAGCAAAACCAGGCACAACAGATATAAACAAGCAAAATAATAAATAAGCAAGAAAAACAAGAATACTAAACAAGTTAGGCCTAACCCTCTAAGTTAAGATCCCCAGTGAAGTCGCCATTTCTGTCGCGGTGAGAATCAGATACCATAGCTATTATGTTAACTAGGATCACAAATCTTAATGTTCACCACCGTCTTTGATTTATCCAAAGGAAAGGTTCAAGAACGAAAAAACCTAAGAGATCTAAGGTCGGGGGTTGGTTACGTCTAGGGAAGGTATTAGCATCCTAAACGTCTGTAGTACTCTACAGGAACCTCTTGTTATTATTTATGTTATCTATTGCTTGCTTGCTAAAGGTATCTGTAAAGGGAAAGGGCCTAAAGGTTGATGGCAATGCTTAAAAAGCAATTGACTTACAAAGGGAAAAAATGGCTTGATGTGAATAGAGAGTTTATTTTAAAAAAATGGTTTAAATAAATGGAGAAGGTTATAAAGGTAGAATAAACTGTGACATGGTAGTCAACAGAGAAAAATCTTTCCTTTGGAATTGATTAAAGGGAACATGCAAATTGTCAAGACAAAAACGAAACTATTCAAGCTGGCATTTAAATTAAGAACTAAATAATCAAACGAGCTAATCATCTAATTGGAAACTAATGCAAAATCTAATTGAATACTAAATAAATTAAATCTAATTAAAAGTTAATTGAACTAAATTTTAATAAACTCTAATTCTAATTAAATTAATTAAACTGATTCTAAAAAAAGACTAGTTAAATTAGTTATTAACCCAAGGAAACTCCTAATTAAACTTATAAAGGACAATCACATAGAAAAAAAAAAGAAAGCGCACAGGCCAGGCGCATATCAAGGCCCAATTTGGGTTGCACGTCCAAGAAGAGTTGGGGCGGTTATTGTTTAGTTGGGTTTTCAAAACCCGGTTCGGTTGATCTCCATACAAGTGACCAAAACCTAAGAAATCCACACTATTTCTTTCCAACTTGCAGAAACATGTTCTGTTCCCAAATTTCATTGTTCTCCCTTTCAAAACGAGATACAACGCCAACCACCGAAAACCTGTCGCGCCGTTTTTTCGCATAACTCCCCCCTCTGTTCATCATCTCAGCTCTCTATCTCCACTCGCTATCACTCTCTCACAAGCTATTGCTTTCGCACGCTAGACCGGAGCGAGTACCGAGTTTTCGATACGAAGAACAATTAAGTAAATTCATGGCATCATACAACGATTCAATAATACATATGCAATAAAAGGCAAAGTTTAGATGAAATTACCTGTCGGAGTTCGTCCGACGCATCTTCAACGGCGAAGTGACTTTTGCTCGGTACGTCTCTGATTCCTTCGTCTCCCTTCAATTCGTCTGCGTGTGAGTATTTATTACTGTTGCGTATGTATCTGAACTCCTCCATTTCTCTGTGTACGTTGCTATCGCGAATGGTTTGTGTAAAAGGATGTGTATTGCTGCCGTCGTATGCTATTTTTTCGCGAATGAGTATTGCTTTTACTGTGTGATGACACTGTGAGGTTTCTGTGGGTTTTCTTCTGTGAAAACTGTGATTATTATGAATCTGAGAAATTTTGGCGAACTTTCTATGTTGTATGTGATGTTTTGATTTGGTTGAATTTTTCTATGAATCTCTGAATCTATATGCGAATTTGGGATAATGGTTTTGTGAGGTATGATAATCACGATGTATGTGTATGATGTTTAGTGATAGTGTTTGTTTCTCACTTTTTCTCTGTGTATGGTTGATACTGATACCCCCTGTGAATGGTTTCTGGTGTCCCTTTTATAGGCCTTGCATTAACCGTTGAAGATTCACGTCTTGAAAAACCAATAAATGTGATTCTGAACATGTTGAGGATTGGTTTTGGAAAGAAATTAAGCTGTTGGGAGCATGGTTTCAAGCTGATAATGTTACTTCCTTTTCGGTACGAACATGTTTGCAACTTGTCCTTTTTCAAATCAATTTTTGCTTTGATTATGTCTGGATTGTGTTGGGTACTTGTTAAAAATTTTGATTAATGTCTTTCTGTTTCTATTTCGACATGTTTACGCACTGTTTTGGAATGCTTGTGATTTCTTTCCATTTTCATTTCGGCATGCTTTGTACACATTCTAATCTTTCACTTTATATAGGCTCAGATATTTGAAGTTCCGATTTCGAAATTAACTGCGAGATATCATGTTGAAACTCGTTTGGAAAGAAACATAGCTGCTACGTGGACATGATTTCGTGATGAATAAATTTCTACTTTCAAATGGAACATGTCTGTGGATTGATTTGGAAAATAACCGAACCGATTTCGATGATTCACGAATTAATGGACTTTCTTTTTTTCATCATTTTCAAACAGGACATGAACGACTCAAATTCTTCTGTCATGCGATGAGACTCTAGGTGTTGTCTTGGGCCGGTAACTTCAAGCTGATATTTTGGTCATATGCTTGACTGCTACATCATACATACTAAGAGCAGCATACCACACAAATACAAAAGCAAATTGTAGCTGCCATCCTTATATAGGTCTCGTGCCTTCAATATTTATGTCCACCACAGACCCCATTGTGTAGCACTTTGCTGAACCAATAGTCCAAGTTTTAAATATGTGTTAAAAGTGTTTTCCACGCAATATACGGCTTTTTCTTGATTGATCCAACATGAAGTACGTAAGTCCCCTCATATCAGCATAACGCTTCCAGGCTTTATCAAACTTAAGCGATAATTTCACAGGGCGAGTTCAAGATCTCGTAACATGAAAGCATAGTCTTCCCAAAACTCGAATCTGGGATTCACTTGAGTTAAAGTTGAATGTAAGACCATTGAGAGAATCTACGCCATCTTCTTTCCCTTGTTATTACGTTTACAATTATGGGCAGCAACACCTTGTACTTGGCGATACTTTTTACAGAATAGGCTTATCATAGCATATGAGTACCTATTGTGAAATTTAAAACACTTTGTCCTTAGATATCTAGCATGTAAACTCGTGAACATTAATTCTTGGGCTTGTAAATCCCGTATTTTATTTTATTTTGTGAAAAGCCTTAAGCTGTAATAGGGAACTCGAGCTTGAATTGGTAATCACGACTTGAGCCATGGATCTTGAAATCAACACGAGTTTTTAGAATTATTTTGCACACTTGATCTTGATGGATTTGTAACTTTGACATGGAATTTTAAAGTAAACTCGGGATATTGAATTTGAACCAATGAGCTTGAACTTTGTATCCACAATTTGAATTAGTCCACAAGCTCGTACCATGAATGAAAACCCTAAAACAACGATGATTTTAGACAACACCTTCGTTGCTTGAATCTCAAGCAAGCCATGCAAGACATCCTCCTATTGAATCAAATCTTAGGACAAAATAAGTGCCCCAAAATTTAATATCACATGAAACATTCTTGAATCCATGACTGTTAACCTTAATCATAAACCAATCACCCAAGACCTCGATCCATGATCAACATGAAACACGTTGACAAAATTCACACAATCCTTTAGATAAACACAAGCACCATGCCTTGAGGTATCTTCTGAAAATAATGACATATCTTGCAACCTGCCACGAAAACTCCAACCATATTTCCAACGACCATGTTCAACACCAAGAAAAAAACCTTAATTCTCTTCGGGAGTATACATTAAGACTTCTGAGAAATTATGAGTAAAATGACTAGCAGAAAGCCCTTGGACCTGTTGAGTCAAAGTCCTTTGATCACGTCTCGAGGTACTTGACTGAGAGAAAGAATACCAACTCCACTTGCACAAACTTTTTAGAAGTAAAGCATACAGACATGCGAGATGATGCACAATGAAAAGCAGAATCTTAGGGTCAAAAATTAGGGTATGACAATTTGGAGCCGAGTTGTATGGTCGGCCAAGGCTAGACGTGAGTTGGTTACGAAAGCAAGAAGGGACGAGTAGCACCAAGATCTAGGCAAGAGTCATTATCAACCCGGGCCGGTCAGGGAGCCCGACTCCCATCAGCCGAATCCTTACGAGGCCGGGTACTATACCCCATCAACCCAGCACCTACGCCGATCATGAACTCAACAAGACACATTCATCTTGAGACAATATACAACACCTGTATAGCTCTCAAATCCCAAAATATACTTAAACAGTATAGAGAGCGTAGTCTTCTCTACCCTAAAGTAGAAGACTAGCACTTTTGGTGTATCTAACCATTTTTGGCTAGAACATTTGGCGCCCACCATGGGGCCTAGGTAAAACTCTCCCAGGCCACACCTTACACTAACAACATGTCTTCTGAAGGAGATCCTCCAGACATGGCTCAATTGCTAGCCATGATGGAGACTATGCGTCAGCAGAATGAGACGCTGCAAGACATCATACAAGTTCTGCAACAATAATGTCAGGCTGACGACGACTGTGAGGAGGAGGTTCTCGAGCCACAACCTCTTTCTCAAGAGATTTGGGATGACCACGTCCTATAAGACTTCAAAGCACCATCACTAACCTCTTTTGATGGGAAGACAGATCCTCAAGAGCATGTTATTGCCATTAACAATCAGATGGCCATAGTTGCCCATTCGGATTCACTGAAGTGCAAACTCATGGATGGTACCTTTAAGGATGTAGCTCTAAGATGGTACATGAGCCTTCCTCAGCTCTCCATCATAAGCTACCAAAACTTGAATAAGAAGTTAGTACAACACTTCTCGGCAAGCAAGCGCCGGAAGGTGTCTACTACCACACTGTTTAGTGTTCGACAGAAACAATCAGAATCACTACGTGAGTACCTGGCTCGATTCAATGAGGAAACCCTCAAAGTATCTCATCCAAACCAGGAACTATTTATGGGGGCTTTTCAGCATGGACTACGAGCCGGACAGTTCAATGAGTCGTTAGCTCAGAAGCCAGCTATCAGCATGGACGAGATCACTACTCGGGCTGAGTGTTACATCAAAGGAGAAGAAAGTAACCAAGAGAAAAGAGCCCGAGATAGCAGTGAAAAGACAAAGAACAAGGAAGAGGCGTCGAATAGGAGAAAGGAACATCCTCAGGGAGCTACGCGAGAGTGACATGCTCCTAGACCATACAGACAGACATATGAGCCGGACAGAGACCTCACCTCATTGAATGCAAGCAGGGGAGATATCTTTAAAGAAGTCGGCCATAAGAACCTGTTACCGGAGCCTCATCGTCCCAAAAGAGCCAACACTATTATGGGAAGGCAACCTAAGGCTTGGTGTAATTACCACCGTGTACGGGGACATCACACCAAGGACTGTCAACAACTAAAAAAAGAAATTGAAGCTCTAATCCGGAGAGGTCATCTATTGACATATGTGAAAGATTCTCGACCATAAAATAACAAGAGAAGTCTCCTCCAAGATGACCCGGGATAAGAAAAGTCAGCCCGGAAGAAGATTTCAGATGCCGAAGAGGGTCACGAGACAAAGACAGCTCGACACACGCTAAACACCATCTCTGGAGGGTTTGCTGGTGGTGGAGAAACAAGTTCATCCAGAAAGAGATATGCTAGGGCAGTCATGCATATCGACTAGAGATCCCCAGAGAAACCGGAAGGCAACTTAGATGCTGTAACATTCTCCAAACAAGACGCCATAGGAGTCCTAGCTCATGAAAATGATCCCATGGTTATTAAAGTATAAATAAGAGATTGAAGCGTGAAAATGGTATTGATAGACCCCGGAAGCTTAGTCGACGTACTATATTGGGATGCTTTCAGAGGAATGGAGCTTGATACAACCGAGTTATTGCCATTTAAAGGCAGTCTACTAGGATTCTCAGGAGAACAGGTGCAGGTGCTCGAGAACCTAGCGTTGCCGACCACCTTTGGCAACACGGCTAATGTGAAGACCGCCCGAGTGAGGTACTTGATACTCAATGTTGCTTCACCCTATAACATCATTATAGGTCGGCCATTATTCAACATCCTGGAAGCTTTGCTTTCAACTTTTTATTTGATCATGAAATCCCACTCGGAGATGGCTGGGTTGGTATTGTCAAAGGCGACCAGGGGTTGGCGAGAAAGTGTTATAAGGATAACCTAAAGTTGAAAAGAAAGGAACCCGCAGGAGAAGCAGATCCCAAGAATATCCTCAAAGTTCACCTGGTCGACATAGACCCACATGATGATTCAGTTGAAGACAACATAGTGCCCAACGAAGAAACAAAGCAAGTCCAGATTAGGCACCTTCGTCCCATGTTACACACATCGGAGTCAACTTGTCCCCCGAAGAGGAGAGAGAGATTGTTCAAACACTAAAAGACAATGTGGATCTTTTTGCCTGGAAGCCTTCAGACATGCCAGGGATAGATCCCAATTTCATGTGCCATCACTTAGCAATCGATCCAGATATCAAGCCAGTTTCCCAAAGGAAAAGAAAGGGTGGTGATGAAAAGAGGAAAGCAATTGCAGAGGAAGTCGAGAAGTTGTTACAGGCTAGGTTCATCAAAGAGGTCAAGTATCCGACCTGATTGTCCAATGTGGTGATGGTAAAGAAGAAATTTGAGAAATGGCGAATGTGTGTGGACTTCACGGACCTTAACAAGGCGTGTCCTAAAGATCTGTATCCACTGCCAAACATTGACCGGCTGATAGATGCTACGTCTGGGTTCTGTTTGCTCAGCTTTATGTATGCACACTATGGGTACAATTAGATCCGGATGAATCTAATAGATGCACCAAAAACCGCCTTCATGACCCATCAGAGCAATTACTATTATGAGGTCATGCCTTTTGGACTCAAAAATGCTGGGTCTACTTACCAGAGGTTAATGGATAAGGTGTTCGCTACTCAGATAAGTCGGAATCTGGAGGTCTATGTGGATGACATGGTTATCAAGACAAGCGTAAACTGGTCACATGTGAAGGATTTAATAGAAACCTTTGCATCCATAAGAAGCTACAACATGAGACTGAACCCGAACAAGTGTACCTTTGGAGTACAAGCCAGGAAGTTCCTTGGATTTATGCTCACTAACCAGGGAATCGAGGCGAATCTAGACAAATGCTAGGCTATAATAGATATGAGAAGTCCAACCACGAAAAAGAAGGTCCAACAGCTGACAGGGTGACTAGCCGCGTTGTAGTAATTTTTATCATGTGCAGGAGACAAGTCAATACACTTCTTTGCAGCTATAAGGAAGTCTAAGAAGTTTGAATGGACAGAGGCATCTGAAGAAGCCTTTCAAGAAGTAAAGTGTTTTCTGTCCTCGCCTCCTATCCTAGTAAGGCCCAAAGAAAACGCGCCTTTGGTCTTACACTTGTCGGTCATGGATAAAGCCCTTAGCTCGGTTTTAGTACAAGACGGAGAAGACGGAGAGCGACCCATGTACTTTATCATCAAAGTTCTAAAAGGGGCAGAGCTAAGGTACCAGAAGATTGAACGTTTGGCGCTAGCAGTAGTTATCATAGCCCAAAAGCCGAGACATTATTTTCAAGGTCACCCTATCACAGTCAAGACGAATTACCCAATCAAACAAATATTTAAAAAGCCCGACTTAGCAGGAAGGATGGTCAAGTGGGCAGTAGAGCTCTCCGAGTATGACATCAACTTTGTGCCCAGAACCAGTATCATGTCACAGACACTGGCCGATTTTTTGGTAGAATTAAGTACACCAGCTGGAGAAGAGATCTCAAACAGATGGATCCTCTATGTGGATGGATCTTCAAATCTCAAAGGAAGCGGAGCTAAAATAATTCTAAAAGGACCCGAAGATCTAACATTAGAATACTCTTTATGTTTCAATTTTCAGGTTAGCAATAACCAAGCAGAGTACGAAGCTTTGATCGCTGGAATGAAATTGGCGAGAGAGGTCAGAGTAACACACTTATTAGTGAAGACCGACTCCCAGCTAGTGGTCGGACAGATGAAGAACGAGTACCAGATGAAGGATTCAACCATGATAAAGTACCTTCAGAAAGCTTCAGGAATATCCAAAGGGTTCTCAAAATTCGAAGTTGTCCACATCCCAAGAGAAGACAATGCCTGAGCCGACCTCCTAGCCCGATTAGCAAGTTCAAAGAATTCAGAATGAATAAGACTGTGATCCAAGAAGTTCTCGAAGCATCCAACATTCAATCCGAGGTAGTATTATCAATAGAGGATGTCCAAGGATGGATGAGACCCATCATCAGCTATCTGACCCAGGAAATATTACCTGAAGATGTCAATGAAGCCCAGAAGATTAAAAGAATAACTTCCCAATACGTTATAATCTCGGACATGCTGTACAAGATGGGTAGGTCAACACCTATGCTCAGATGTGTGTCAGAGCCTGAGATTGAATTGGTAATTAAAGAGGTCCACGAGGGAGCCTGTGGTAGCCACATTGGTGGGAGAGCACTATTCGGAAAAATCCTAAGAGCCGGGTACTACTGGCCGCATATGATACGAGATTGCATCGAGTACGTTAGCAAGTGTGAAAAGTGCCAAGTATTCGCTCCATTTAAATATCTACCAGCTAAGTCGCTCCATTTGATTTCATCCCCATGGCCGTTTCATCAGTGGGGAGCAGACATCCTAGGACCATTCCCAGTTGCTTCAGGACAGCTCAAGTTCCTAATCGTTGCAGTTGACTATTTCACAAAATGACTGTTGCTCAGATCTCTGCCGAGAGGGTTCACAAATTTTATTGGAGGAATATCATATGCCAGTTTGGTTTGCCGGGAATCATAATCTCGGACAATGGAGCCCAATTTACAAGCACTTCCGTCATAAACTTTTGCAAGGATTATGGAATAAAAAACAGGTTCACATCTGTGGAACACCCCCAAACCAATGGCCAAGCAGAAGCTGCCAACAAGGTTATCCTAGGTGGAATAAAAAAGAAGCTGGAGGAAGCAAAAGGAATGTGGGCCGAGTACTTACCTGAGATCTTATGGTCATACCACACAACACCATATTCTACTACTCAAGAGACACCCTTCAGGATAGTGTATGGAGCTGATGCAATGATACCGGTGGAAATCAACACCCAGACTGGGAGATGTGAACACTTTGGTGAAGTCACCAATATGGATAATTTGAATATCTCGGCTGACCAGATAGATGAGGTCAGAGAGACAACACAGATCAGAGAAGTAACTGCAAAACAGAGGTTGGCAAGAAGATACAACCTGAAATTCCAGTAGAGGGAGTTCCAAGAAGGCGATCTGGTCTTGAAGAAAATCACAGACCCAAAAAACAAGGGAAAGGTCGCCCCATACTGGGAAGGCCCATTTAGAGTACTTCAAAAAATAAACAACGGAGCATACAAGCTGGAAACATTATAGGGAGTAGAAATACCTAGGACATAATATATCCAATCTTAGGCTATATTTCAGCTAAATATTATGTAATTCAATAATGAATAAAGGATCCGGGTTGCATTCTTTTCCCTAGCAAGGGCAAGGGTTTTTAACAAGGCACCTAGACTTAAATTATTTTTTCTGTCTTATTTATAGGTATTCGGCTGGAGATGATGAGTTATAAATTGGAAAACTCCTATAAATGTGTTGACTTGCTCCGCGTACATAGGTCACCCATAAACGCTCTGCGTACACGGGTTAATTAAACTCCTATAAACGTGTTGACTTGCTCCACGTACATGGGTCCTCGTAAACGCTCTGCGTACACGGGTTGATTAAACTCCTATAAACGTGTTAACTTGCTCCACGTACATAGGTTGCCCATAAACGCTCTGCGTACATAGGTTGATTAAACTCCTATAAACGTGTTAACTTGCTCCGCGTACATGGGTTGACCATAAACGCTCTGCGTACACGGGTTGATTAAACTCCTATAAACGTGTCAACTTGCTCCGCGTACATAGGTCGTCCATAAATGCTTTGTGTACACGGGTTGATTAAACTCCTATAAACATGTTGACTTGCTCCGCTTACATAGGTCGCCCATAAATGCTCCACGTACATGGGTTGAACAAACACTTATGAATGTATATACTCGTTCCGTGCACATAGGCTGGACAATCAACTATGAAAATGATGAAACATCCAAGCCTAAACACGTCAAAAGAAACTTGGGGCTTGTGAGTATCAAATTCATACATGATCAACTGCCAAAGGCTAAGGACACCCGAGTCCATACCATAATCGACACCTAAGCCTACAAGAGTCCAGGACTCTCAAAAGTGTCAAGGCTATACACACACGATAGCTAAAGGATTATTAAATAATAATTATCTTCGAGATGGGCTATCCAAAAAGCCTTTGAAATCAAACATAAGCAAATAAAATAGGTGATAATAATACCCGACACGTTATAACCGGACACCTTAAGTTATTTTAACTTAGTACCCGAGGGGCTGGAAATACGCACGAGGTTATTTTGCAAAGGAATAAACACGATAAACAGAAATGACATAAACAAAAGCCTCAGAAGGGCCAACCATTGTACATTACAAAGCCCGAAGGCTAAAAAGTCATGAGCATAAGGGGGGACAACACCACTCCCTCGCCAAAATACATAAAAAATGCATCCAGAAGGATGACTAACTAAAATAAGAAAACATCAAGATTATGTAGCAGCCGAAGTCTCATTGGCAACATCATTATTGGTCGGGTTTGCATTCCCGTCAGTGCCAGTGACCGGGCCTTGAGATCTCTCCGAGCTATCTTTCTCCATCTCACCAAGAACTACAAGGCGGCCATCCTGCACCACCTTGAAGTAATCCATCTCTGACAAATCCAAGTCAGGATGGAGACAGAGAACTTGATCTTTGGCTCTATCAAAAGCTTCATCACCAGCGGACAAAATGTCGATCTGACCCTTCTTCAGAGATTCTTTAAGATCGTTATTGGATGATAAGAGCTTGGCATTGGAGGCCTCGGATAGCTTCAATTGATCAGCAAGTCGGGCTAAGGCCGACTTGTGATCCGACTCCAAAGTCTCTTTCTCCTTCTTCGCATTAGCCAAATCCTTCTCCAAGCTGGAAAGCTTATTAGATTGAGATTCTTGGGTGTTCTTCAACTGAGCGATTTCATCCTTAAATTTTGACTCAATCTTTTCAGAGTCATCAGATAATTCAAATAAACCACGGGCGAGGACGACACATCTCATCAGATAGGAACTAAGGTTCTAGGTAATATTTTGCTGTCAAATGGATTTAACTTTATTAAAATCCTCGGTAGCGTTGAGGTGATCACGCAGAAATCTGAAGCCATAAAAATCACTGGACCAAAACTTGAATTCCCCAGATGCATAATCCTCACCAGGGCCTCGCATTAGAGAGTTGATCTCCATTTCGGCTTGATGGATATCTTCATTCATTAGAACCTTCAGCTTCTTCGGTTCACATTGAGAGATCTCATCTTGAACAGGAAGAACAAGAGGCTGGGCCTCACCTTTACTCGGGACGACTTTAGTACTCGTTCCCCTGAGTCATTTTGGTGCCCAGACCCCTAACCTACTTAAATCGAATTTGGATGCAGACGCACCCCCAGCCCCTCTCCGGACTTCGTGAGATGCCGCCATCAATTTCTTTTGCTCAACTACAGTAAGATCAGTCATCTTGTCTGCAAACAAGCAACATAAGGTTAGAATAAAAGGAAGACGAGAAATATTCAAAACAGAAAATGATGATTACCCAAAAAGGCAAGAATTCGGTCGTCATCTTGGGGCAACAAATCTTTAATCCTCATCATACGGAATGAGTCGAGAATGGCCAAGGATTGGAGTTCCAAGTCATTTAGTTTATCATAGTTAAAACTAGTGACCGACAAGGGATCTTTGGTCTAGTAGTGAGGAAAACGCGAATGTTTATCTAAGGCATATAACACTTGCGGACATCTCGACCCACATCGGACCCTCAAGAAATGATCTTTATAATTCTTATAATTTGAGGTGTAAGCCTGAAGGAAGCTTCGGCTAGGAATTCCACTGATTTAAACCCAGCTCCGATTATAAACTCCTTTTACCTCAAAGAAGGAGAAGAACAAGCCTATGGTCGGAACAATGTTCAAAACCTCACAAACCCTCTCAAAAGCTTTTATAAATCCCCAACTATTGGGATGGAGTTGGGAAGGTGCTATATTGACGGTCTTCAATACGTCCACCTCAAAGTCAGAAAAAGGGATACGGATGTTGAAATCTTCCAAAATTCTAGGATAGAAGTAGAAAAATTCTTCAGAAACATCTTTTGGCCGAAGTATACACACTCTTTCCTTTGGACCACATGGTTCCAAAATAATATCATCCTTAGAACCAGTAGAGGATATAATCCTCAGGGATCGGATTTTAGCAATTTCCAAGTCATCAGCAGTACTATTCTTATGGTTCATAACCTCAGAATCGAAGGGAGCAGCAGTCTCCATTAGAAATTCTACAGAACCTGAAGAGTCATAGTCAAAGTCACTTTCAGAAGTGAGAATCTCATTATAAAACTTATCCATGACTCGCCTATACTCTTCTACCCTTATAGAATCCATCATCTCTTGCATGTTTTCTTTCCATAATCTTTTCCTCTCCTCGTCACTCTTATGGATGACCTTACCCTCATCATCACATTCCCTAAGGACTACCATTTTTGTCAAAGAAAAATAGAGGAAAATCAAGAGTGAAAGAAAAAATACCTGAAATAAAGAACGCTTGAAGTTGAAACAAACTTGTTTAAAGAAGAATAAGAGCGTAGGAGTAAAGGGAAGAGAAAAATGACTTTAATAGGAGCCCAACGTTCAAAAAATAGCTAGAGAATAGCCACTTATGATGCATTAAAGTCATCATAACGCTAGGGAATATTAGGGTATACGACCGTTCGAAGGTTTTTGACACGTAAGGACTTGAGAAAAAAAGCCGACCTATAGCACGACACCTAGCAAATATATCCGGGCTCATGTTACTGCCGAGTACTGTACCCTTGTAAACGGATATAGTACTCAGAGGGCTTATGTACATGCCAAATATATTTGGAGCCGAGTTGTATAGTCGTTCAATGCTAGACGTGAGTTTGGTTACAAAAGCAAGAAGGGACAAGTAGCACCAAGAGCTAGGCAAGAGTCATTATCAACCCGGGCCAGTCAGGGAGCCAGACTCCTATCAGCCGAATCCTTATGAGGACGGGTACTATACCCCATCAACCCAGCAGCTACGCCGGTCATGAACTCAACAAGACATATTCATCTTGAGATAATATACAACACCTGAATAGCTCTCAAATCCCCAAATATACTCAAATAGTATAGACATCATAGTCTTCTCTACCCTAAAGTAGAAGACTAGCACTTATGGTGTATCTAACCATTTTTTGCTAGAACAATGGTAACTGTTTTGGATTGGGCCAGATGCTGCCCCACTGTCGGGCATAACCCAACCCATCTCCCCCGTCGGGGAGGACCAAAGGAAGGCCCAATCCATCAAGTCACGCGGGGAGCGCTCACACGTCTCCCCCACGGCCTCCACGTGCCCCTCACGCGGGGACACGTCATCAGGCAGCTACCCGTGTCCTAAATAATAGGTCAACTCACCATCTGAAGATCATGGGGCAGTTAACCCAGGGCGAAGACCACGTGCTGATCTTCCCTACGCCACGTAGAGCCTGGCAGTTACTCGTATTAAGCCTGGTGATCCAACCTAATGCAAAGTAAATGTTGGCTCAACGCTGGGGGCTCACTATAAATACCCTCTATCACTAGAGGGTCAGGTATTCTGTTTTCTATACCTTTCTGTACTTGCCTTCTCACTCTCGCTGAAACTGACTTTAGCATCAGAGTGCCTTGCAGGTACACCCCCTCCTCTTCCCCACCACCAGCGAATTAAGGAGCTCACAACGTGTGCTGTCTGCTGATCCTTTTTTGATCCGGTAAGATCAGTGGCGCTGACTGTGGGGACCCTTGCTTCCCCATTCTTTCTTCCATAGAAACTAAAGAACCAACGCATTCTTCAATCTCTATTGATCATGGCCAGCCCACACACTGACGACAACGCCTATGAAACCGCCTTCACCACTTTCACCAACGGTGACGGTCACGATCCTAACATGACCGTTCATGTTGAGGAAGGCGATGCTAGGGACGGGTGCACTGCCTTTCCCTCCCTTGACGATGCGGTCTTTAATGTCGCCTGACACTTTGACAGCCCGACTGTCTTCCAGCCAATCCCTATGCCGTCCAATACTGACCCGACCATGGTGGCTCTATTCGCAATGATTAATTAGATGAACCTGATGATCTTCCAACAGAACAAGTAGATCGGGATGCTGGAAAAGGAGTGACAATTATGCTCTCCTCTGTGGAGACATTGTCACCCTGACTCTCGCAGTCCTTCCCCACGACAACGAGAAGCCTGTCCTTCCCCTCCTCCGCGGAGGCCACAACATGATGAGTCTCAGAGCCCTTCTACATGATAGCCTGGACGTTGTCCACGACTGGAGAGGCCTTAGCCCGTGGTCACCCAGAAGCGCGATCGCTCCCCTCCCCAGAAGAAGCGACGCTCCCCAGATCATAAGAGGAACAAAGCTGACGGGTACGTGGAAAAGATGAAGAGTCGGCCAATGTGTCCTTCCCGCCGAGGCAGGAGCCCTCGGTACGTCCGCTCCTCAACACATTCACCCATCAAGAGTGACAAAGTAAACCCCCGCGGTCCTTTGTCCAAGGCCATCATGGAAACTCGCCTGCATGTCGGGATGGAGAAGCCCCCGACCTTGGCGATCTAGGATGGTACGACTGACCCGGACGACCACATTGAAAGCATCAATGCGATGCTCGATTATTGGAACGTACGAGGAGCTATAAAATGTAGGCTCTTTCCCACGACCCTAAGGAAGGGCAAAATGGCATGGTATAAGAGCCTCAAACCCGAGTCCATCACCTTCTGGAGAGAGATGAAGAGGCAGTTCTCCAGGCACTTCACCGCTTCCCAGCACCACCTGAAGACGGAAGCATCCCTGGAGGCCATCATTCAGGGAAGGAAGAATCTCTCCGGGACTACATAGAGAGATTCAACCGCGAAGCCGTCCAGGTATCTACCTCAGACGACATGAAGAGGTATTTGATTGAACGAGGACTGTGACCTCGCACCGAGTTTGCTAAGGCAGTCAGCATTGAAAGGCCCAACATGATAGATGCACTCCTCCACAAGGCCTAAGCCTACATTCAGTATGAGGAGAAGGAGGCTGCCAACTGTACCCGCGACTCGTGGAACCAGGAGAGTGCCAGGAGTTCTAGGTACGAAGATTCCGCCGCTCTCCGATGATGAGGGGAGAAAAGAAGAGATGATCGGCCCCGAGACTCCCGGGAGCAAAGGGGGCCGGCAGGCCGCTTTATAGAGTATACGCTACTCACAGCTCCCCGTGAGCGTATTCTGGCCGAGTGCATAAACTCGGAGTTCCAACGAGGCGGTGTCCGCTTCCCAAAGCCGACACCCCATAAGCCCAACATTGACAAGTCCAAGTACTGCCGGTTCCATAGGAGCCACAGACACATCATATAAGATTGCATCCATCTCAAGGATACCATCAAAATCCTCATCAAGGAAGGGCACCTGAAGCAGTACACTCGGAGGAACGAAGCCCCCAACAGGATGCCCGAGAGACGAAGAGGGTCAAGGAGGCAACGCCGTCCTCCGGCGACAATGGGCTGCAAGTCGCTCTGTGCGTCTTTCGGCCAGAGGACTTCTACCTTCCTTACGAGCTCGACACGTCCGTGATCGCTCGAAGCCCATGGGAAAGCTTCCCCGTCGCCATGGTCATATCCAGCGGAGGGTTCAACAAGGTCTCAGTGGGTTTGGTAAAGCAGAAGTTCGACGAGTTGATAGAGGTGAGCTCCGCGCAAAACGCCACCTTTAACAAGGTCTAGGGGAGGTCGAACCCCATTACCTTCTACCTCGAAGAATTGTTGGGTGGTGCCCCTAATTTGAACATCCCTCTCCTGATCAGGGCACAAATGGCAAACTTCGACGTCCGCCGCATCTTAGTCGACCAGGGGAGCTCAGTGGACATAATGTACGCCCACTTGTTCACCACCCTCCAGACCGACGAGACATATCTGACCCCGTACGTCGGCTCCGACCTGCAGGGCTTCAACGACACCACCACAAGGCTGTGGGGCTACGTCGAGCTATTGGTCACCTTTGGGAATGAGGAGACTGCCCGACAAGTTAAGGTCCGCTTCCTGGTGATAGAGTGCCCCTCTCTATACCAGTGCATTCTGGGGAGGCCAACCCTGGCCGAACTCACAGTTGTGCCATCTACAGTCCACCTGAAGATGAAATACTACACGACTAGGGGCAGTGTCGTCACCCTCCACGGGGACATCAAGGCCGCCAAGAGGTGTTTCGAAGCTACTACCAAGGGGTTGAACTTGATCAACATCAAGTCCAAGACCGCAGAAAATCCAGCTTAGGACGAGGAGCAGAAGCCACTCCCGCGCGTCAACGCCATCGACCTCGACAGCTGCTTCCCCAGCAAGCAGGAGCAGAACGAGGTAGCAGATCAAGCTCTACCAGCAAAAGGCAACGGGCAACCTCTTCATCCGATGCGCCCTATTCCAGATGGAGACTTCGAGCTCATCACGCTCGACGACGACCCAGACAGGAATGTGAAGATCGGCACGGGGCTCCTTGACTTGGTGAGGAAGTAGCTAAAAGCCTGCCTCAAAGAGAATGCTGACCTATTCGCATGAAGTGCTGCAAAGATGCCCAACCTCGACCCAGACGTGGCCTGCCATCAGATCACCATAGATCCGGCTGCTAGGGTTGTAGTACAACGTAGGCGTAGGAAGTCTCCCGAGAAAGCGGAGGCTGCTGAAAAAGCTGTAAAAGACCTCTTAGAGGAAAACTTTATTTCGGAAGCCCAGTACACAACCTGGTTGTCCAATGTTGTACTAGTTAAAAAGTCTAATGGAAAATGGCGTATCTGTGTTGATTATACCGATCTTAACTGGGCATGTCCCAAAGATGTATATCCATTGCCTAACATCGACATACTGGTCGACAATTCTGCAGGTTTTAAGTTACCGTTGTTCATGGACACGTACTCGAGATACAATCAAATCCCCATGGCAAAGGCCAAAAAGTAATACACGAATTTCACGACCGAGTCGGGCAACTATTACTATAATGTAATGCCCTTCGGTCTGAAAAACGCCGGCACGACCTACCAACGGATGATGAACAAAGTCTTTCGGGGCGAGATAGGAGACAAGCTCGAGGTCTACATGGACGACATAATTGTGAAGTCACGAGAAGAGATCGAACACACCGGCCACCTCAGAAGGGTCTTCGATATGTTGAGGAGATGCAGAATGAGGTTCAACCGGGAGAAATGCACCTTCGGTGTCCGAGCAGGAAAGTTCCTCGACTTCTATTTGACAGAACGAGGAATCGAGGTGAACCCCTACAAGTGCAGGGCGTTCTCCGAGTTCCCAACACCGAACTCGAAGAAATCGATCCAATATCTAAACGAAGAAATCGAGAAGGTCGCTATGACCCTCGTTACTGCGGCCAGAAGGCTACGACACTACTTTCTGGCCCCCACGATCATGGTAAGGATGGACCAACCCATGAAGTAGCTGCTCGGCCATCCCAACATGGCGGGAAGGATGCTTAAGTGGTCGCTCAAGCTCTCTGAGTTTGAAGTCCAGTACGAGGGTAGGAAGGCCCTGAAGGCTCAAGTGCTAGCCGACTTCGTCGCAGAAATGACCGCTCCAATCTCCCCAACTGACGGATCCCAGAAATGGGCAATCTACGTCGATGGGGCATCCGGCTCGATGGGTAGTGGAGCAGGCATCATTCTAGAAAATGAAGAAGGCATCTTGATCGATGTCTCTCTCGCCTTATCCTTCCCGACATCAAACAATCAGGCCGAGTACGAGGCCCTCCTCGCCGGGCTTTGCCTGGCTGAGGACCTCGGCGCGAAGGAGGTAAAATTATTTACCGACTCCCAGCTTGTGGCCTCCCAGGTGCGGGGAGAGTACCAGGCCAAGAATGACAACCTCATCAAGTACTTGGCCCTGGTAAAAGAGAAGATGGAAAAATTTGACTCGGCAGAAGTGAGTCACGTTCCGTGCGAACACAATCCCAGGGCGGACATTCTGTCTAAGCTGGCGAGTATGAAGAAGAAAGGCGGGAATAAGTTCGTCATCCAAGAGGTACTTTCTCGACCAAACATCGAGAAACCCACCTCAACTGTCAATGTTAACGCCATTGGCGACAACCACTACTAGAGGACCCCGGTATACGAGTATCTCAGCACGGGGAAACTGCCCAACGACTCCAAGGAGGCCAGCGTGGTCAGGCGATGAGCCTGCTCGTACGTCTTGGTCGAGGATAAATTATACCGGCGGGGATTTTCCATTCCCCTCCTCAAATGCGTCGAGGAGTCCAAGGTCCCTAGCATACTCCAAGAGATCCACGAGGGGAGCAACGCGGATCACCTCGGCAGATGGTCCATCGCCTGTAAGGCTTTATGGGCAGGATACTACTAGCCCACCATGCAACAGGACGCCAAGGAGCACGTCAGGAAGTGCAACAAGTGCCAGCGACACGGGGACATGCACCTGGCCCCGTCCAATGAGCTTAAAACGCTCTTGTCCCCGTGACCTTTCGCCTGGTGGAGGATGAACATCCTCAGGCCCTTCACCATAGGGTCGTACCAGAATAAATATTTGATAGTCGGCGTCGACTACTTCACCAAGTGGATAGAAGCCGAAGCCCTTGCCAAAATCACGACCCACAACATACTCTGTTTCTACAAAAGGAACATACTTTCCCAGTTCGACGTACCCCATGCAATCGTCACCAACAACGGGACACAGTTCACCGACAAGAACTTCCAGGACTTCGTCACCAAGCTAGGCACGAAGCAACATTTCACATCTGTCGAGCACCCACAAACCAGCGGGCATGCCGAGGCTGCGAACAGAGAGATCATGTAAGGCCTGGAACAGAGACTGGGAGAAGCCAAGAAGAGGTGGGTCGAGGAGCTACACAACATGCTCTGGGCCTACAGGACAACCCCACACTCGACCACCGGAGATACCCCGTTCCGGCTGACCTACGGATCTGAGGCACTGATTCCAGTGGAAATAAGGGAACTCTCTAGGAGGATCAAGTCCCCCCTCGACGAGGAGACGAACGATGAGGCCCTAAGGGAGGAGTTCGACCTAGTCGAAGAGATCTGGTCGGGGGCATCCCTCCGCGAAGCCTCGCTCAAGCAGAAGATAACTTTATGACATGACAACAAAGTCATCAAACGCGAATTCCAGGTAGGCAGCCTAGTCCTACGAAGGAACCAGAAAGATTCGTGTGAAGGCAAACTCGCCGCGATCTGGGAGGGCCCCTATCGCATCCGCACAAGAACGGGAACCGAAGCCTACTACCTTGAAAACCTGCACGGGGAGGAACTTGCTCAACCATGGAATGCTGAGAAGCTTAAACAATACTACAGTTAAACACTGCCCGAGATGCACATGGTTCGACCACGACGAGGAGCATCCCGACCATAGGAGCGCACTAAGGTACAAGTGTGACTCCTAAGCTCGAGACAAGAAGACAAGAGCCCGCTCTTGTGTGTGCGAGCAAACTCTTGATCTAACAGGGACGCCTCAACCGAGCTCCATCGTTGTCGTACCAATTAGGCAGAACGCCTAACTCGCGATGGGAAGTTCACGTCCCAAAGCAAAGACCTCGATTGAGCTCTTAGCTTCGTCAAAGGTCATAATCCGACTCCGACCACTCGACCAGTTCTCTGCACTGTCGAGGAACGAACACGTCGAGCAAAGGCCCTAATTACTTCATAAAAACAAGCAACACAATATTGCATATCCACGAGGAAATAAAAATACTCAACATACGACAACACATATAAAACACCAACATATTAAACAAAAGAAACTATGCTTTAAAGCGGGCAAAGCCCCGTTGTCCAAACATTACAAAACCCTTGGTCCGCAGGCCGGGCAAAGTCAGATTACAAAATCATGGCGCACAGGCCAGATAAAACAATAATCAAAACATGGCGCGCAGTCCAAACCGCTAAAATAAATTAAACAGCAGCTTCCTCCTCGAGCCTGGGCTCACCGTCGCTCTGTTCGGCTCCACTGTCAGGCGCCTCAGTGGCAACTACCTGGCCTTCGACCACCTGGTGGAAATGACTGATTCCATCGGTCACTAACAGAAACCCAGAGTTGACAATCTGAAGCTACTCCACCGCCATGTTGAAGCCCTTCTTGAGGGTGCCCAAGCAATCCTGCTCTAGCTCTCTGATCCAGGAAACCAATTCACCCCGAGTAGCCAAGGCCCTCTTGCCCATCTTTTCCCGCAACTCGTCCACTTCGCTGAGGAGGCCAACCTGGATCTTGTACTTTGATTTGTAGTTGAGAAAGTCGTTGTCCTCTTTGTTCTTCTCCGTCCAAAGGATTACATTCTCATCCCACAACTTCTACAGCACGGAGGAGGGGTTTGTTTCATCGTTGAGGACAATGGCCGTCTCAAAAACCCTCAGCATGGTCGCCATATCCTCGCACAGGTATTTCCCCCCGCTCACCTTGTCGACCCCCATGATTTCTTTGGAAACTGCCACGGGTACGGTCATAGATTTGTCCCCGCTGAAGAGCTCCCGATGAAGGTGGCAGGGGGCAGCACGAATTTGTCCCCGACAACCCCCTCTAGAAGGTCGACGGGA
Source organism: Lathyrus tuberosus (assembly GCA_022829125.1). Classification (NCBI taxonomy): domain Eukaryota; kingdom Viridiplantae; phylum Streptophyta; class Magnoliopsida; order Fabales; family Fabaceae; genus Lathyrus; species Lathyrus tuberosus. The sequence goes on along the minus strand of JALAZF010000298.1, from coordinate 4,976,446 downwards.
CCGGACTCCTCGGTACGTTGCTTCTTGTCCGGATGTTCTTGAGAGCCCGAAGACTGACTCCCACTACGAGAGGAAGTAGTATCCCCTGAGTGCTGGTCTGCCTTCGCCGTCTGCTGGATCTAAGAGACACGACCCTTGAAGGGAACTTCCCGGCTTTTGTCGCTGCAAGCTTCCACACGCGCTTTTGAAGGCTGGACATCTGGCCTACGACAAAGAAAAATCAAGTAAGAATAACAATGATAAACGAGCAGTCGGGCGGATAAAAATGTTCACTACCAAAGAGCCTCAAAGCCACCTGGTCGAAACCGCACTCGAGGAACGCTTTGGTATTTATTAAATGGGCCTCGACGGTGACTCCCCGTTGGCCTCCCGGACGAAACTCACATCTTTATTCACACACTTAGGAAGGGTAAAGTTGTTGACGAAGCCCACAATCCTGTCGTAGGCGAGCCTATCATCCTCGTCCAAGTCTTGGGGCTTCGCGATATAGCTCTCAGTCCCCTTTTTGAAGTGGGTGTTATGCCATTCCAGGGGAAATTTGGCCTCCAAATTCAGTTCGGGATGCCCATCAATGATCGTCTCCATGCGGTCGAACAAGTAGTCGACGGCGGCGTGAGTCACCGGCTTCACAACATAAAATCTGTCCTTAAAGTAACGGACACAGTCCAAGTACACTTTGAACAACCTCCTCGGTTGCTTCAGGGATGCCCAACTGTGTCGACCATGTTGAGTTTGCCGCTGCAGATGGAAGAGGTGGAAGAACAACGAGAGCGTGGCCCCGACGTCGAGGTATTAACAGACGAGCTCAAATTCCCGCATAAACGTAATGGCATTGGGGTGAAGCTGCGAAGGCACTAAGTCCTGCCACTGGAACCCGCAACTTGAAAGTCAGCGAAGGGCAGGCGGAGACCCGCTTCCCAGAAGACAAACTCATACATGGGAAAAAGCTTTCCTTCATATCTCGAGCAGATCTGGTCGGTTTCCTTAGGCCGATAAACTTTCCAATTCGCCGGGGTCCCCTCAGCCCGGTTCTCGACGGCAACAAAGACTTCTGAGTCGTCATGGGCAAACTGCGAAACCGCGGACAAGGGTTCCAGCCTGGCCCAGGCAGAGGGAGACTCACCGCTCACTTCCCTAGGGCTATTTTCAACGTCCTTGACAACGACTGTCGCGTTGACGGCCTCTTCGTCGAGCATGAAAACATCTTCGGACTTGGGATCCATTTAACCTGAAAAATAGAAAGGAACAATGAATTCAACGATAAGATCAAACCCACCCTTCCACCGCAAATTAAGTGAAAGGGCGAGGATATGTTCAACACACGTCCTCAACCGGACCCCTTTCTGACAAGCGCGTGGTCATGAGGAAACCTCTTTCGCCACGGGCCACAAATCCCCTCCGCGGGGAAGAGCTCCCTCGACACGAATTCTCTTCGAAAAAAGACGCTCGCGCCGCGGGGAGTAGTGTCCCCAACGCCGATTCCTTGGGGGTGCTCGCGACCTTCATCAGAAACCCTCATCCTTTTTCCAAAACCTTCATGACGTTCCCGGAATCCTCATCGAAAACTTCATAGCCCCGCCAGAAACTTCATGAGGTCACTAGAAAATTCCTGGGTTTCCCAAAAAAGCCGCCATAAACCCCATAAGTCCCCGGAAAACTCATCCCAGATTCAAGAAACCCCTAAAAAAATGCATAGAATTTGGAGAAGGGGACAAAGAACTTACTTGAACAGGAAAATTTCTGGACGACAGGGGGAGATTGACGACTGTCATGCTTTGGAGAGTAGAAGATGCTTCGAGAGACTTGATAGAAATTCTGAGGTAGAATGGAATGAAGAGTGCAAATGAGGCAAACTCCCCCTATTTATAAACCCTAGCACGGGAAGCGAAGCGTCACTAGGCACTCAAGTACCTCAACGCCTAGCCGCCCTAAGCATTTATTGCTTCTAACATGTGGCCCTAGAAGACGCCACACGCGTCCTTTCAAGTACCTCTCCTGCCCGAGGCAGGGCGTGCCCATTCCCTTCAGTCTTCATCACATCGTCGACCGTAATTCCCGATCCCTACGTCACCGGGAACATTTCCCTGGAAGAAGCAGAAAAAGAGCCATGATTGTATCTGACAGACAGGTCTTCCCGCAAACACCTGTCCACCACATGAACGCTAAGTCGACCACGTCGGGCGACGCTTGCTCCTGGGCACGTGCGTTGTTCCCCGAACTAAAGAGCTTCGGGCATACTCGATACCCCTCCGGGCAGCCCTTACGTCTCTTCTCGACACCAGAATGGACTTTTAAGTCATTACTCCTCTGCTTCAGAGCAACGACTTAGGGGGCTCCTGTTCTGGACTGGGCCAGATGCTGCCCCACTGTCGGGCACGGCCCAACCCATCTCCCCCGTCTGGGAGGGCCCAAGGAAGGCCCAATCCAACAAGTCACGCGGGACCGCTCACACGTCTCCCCCACGGGCTCCACGTGCCCCTCACGCGGCGACACGTCATCAGGCAGCTACTCGTGTCCTAAAGAATATGTCAACTCACCATCGAAGATCACGGGGCAGTTGACCCAGGGCGAAGACCACGTGCTGATCTTCCCTATGCCACATAGACCCTGGCAGTTACTCGTATTGGGCCCGGTGATCTAACCCAATGCAAAGTAATCGTTGGCCCAATGCTGGGGGTTCATTATAAATACCATTCATCACTAGAGGGTCAGGTATTCTGTTTTCTACACCATTCTATACTTGCATTCTCACTCTCGCTGAAACTAACATCGGAGTGCCTTGCAGGTACACCCCCTCCTCTTCTCTAACACCAGCGAATTAAGGAGCTCACGACGTGTGCTAACTGCCGATCCTTTTCTGATCCAGTAAGATCAATAACCTTTTGGCCATCCTCAACACTGAAGTCAACGTCACTGCCATTCATACACTTGTTCAGTTCTATGACCCGCCACTTAGGTGCTTCACATTTCAAGATTATCAGTTATCACCTACACTTGAGGAGTACTCCCATATCTTGGGGGTTGAGATCAAGAATCAAGTTCCTTTCGTCTACACCAGCAATTGTATGAAGTCTCCTCTTATTGCTGAATCTCTTTGCATTAGTAAGAAGGATGTGGAAGCTAATCTCAAGACTAAAGGGTATGGTATTCGAGGGTTTGCTTCAAAATTTCTGGTAGACAAGGCCATTTCTTTTGCTGAGGTTAGAAGCTTGAAGGCTTTCAACGCTATGTTTGCTTTGCTAATATATGGGATTGTTTTGTTTCCGAACATGGAGGATTTTGTGGATCAAGCTACCATCAGTATCTTCTTGTCCAAGAACCTTGTTCCTATGCTTCTTGTCGATACTTATTATTCTATTCATTCGAGGAATGAAAAGAAGAAATGAACTATTGTCTGTTATGCTCCTATGCTATACCATTGGTTCATGTCTCACCTTCCGCAGAAGGGTCCCTTCATTGAGAATAAGGGAAATCTCAAATGGTCTCAAAAGATTATGTCTCTTACTGCTAATGACATCTGTTGGTATTCTCGAGTCTACGAAGACACTAGAATCATTCTTCATTGTGGTAAATTCTCCAATGTGCCTCTCTTGGGTATGCCTTCCGTCAATTGGGGTATCCTATGCTTGACAAGCCAGATCCCGAGGTAGTGGAAGAGTTCATCTTTCATGAAGAGGTTGATGACATGGGATTACTGAAGAGGTTTAGTGATGCTTGGGTACATATTCACCGTGAAGGAAGAGCCAAGTTGGGTAAGAAGAACTGCATAGCAAAAGAAGCTTACACACAATGGGCTAAGGAACGAGTTAAGGAGACCTTGTTGCCATTTCCTTCAGAGCATTCCATGAATGTCAAGCTTCCTAAACTTGCCATTGTTCCTCCATCTGAAGTCAACCAACTCAAGCAAACTATTGAGATGTTGAAGAAGGAGAATGCTGATCTTCGTCTCAACCTTGATAGAGTCACATCTGAGAAGGAAAGCTTACAGATTGAGCTCTATCAGAAGAGAGAGCACATGCTCAAAGAGGTGGAAGTTGAACAGAACAAGCAGAGGAAAGTGGATGATGCTCTGAAGAGTACTTAAGATGTACTTACCTCAAATAAGAGACAACTCTCTGACACTCAGTATCAAGCCTACAAAAATGAGTTGAGCTATAAGAAGCAACTTGGCGAACTTCGAGGAAAGTTATCAGAGTACAAGACAAAGCTACAAAGTGCTGACCAGTTGGTAAACGACTTTTCTCAGTGTCAAGCCAAGCTCGACAAAGCCTTTGGTGAGATTCAGAAGCTGCAGGATTAAGCGCATCAAAATCGAGAAGAGATTAACGAACTTAACTTGGAGAGTACTCAGTGGGAGCGTCAAAGCCGCCATCTGCAATTCCTCTTGGATCAGAAAAAGGCATTTCTACAAGATATTCTTCAGGGACCTAATCATTCTTTGTTGCGTAACCTTATGAAGGATGTGAAGTATTGGAGTGAGAGATACGGCCGTCTAGCCAAATTTGCTGAGCATGCACTTGAAGACTTACCAGGGTTGTTGATGGATGCATATGTTGATGTGCTGTCGCACAAGACTCCTTGGGCTATTTTTCACTTCTTATCTATTTGTAGGGTAGTTTTTGATAGGATTCAGGCTGATCTTGTTGTAGCCCAAAAGGTAAATATTTGAGTTGTATTTGACTTTTACTTATTTTCCTTTATCGAATGAATGAGGAGTTTCTTGCCAGTTTTATCTTTGTACCTTTACTCTTATGCTTTACGATTATTGTTAACAGAGATAAAAGCTCACAAATTCCTAGAATTTAAAACTTTATTTTTGTATGCATTGCATTTATTCATGCACACATATACACGTCCCTCATCCAGAAAAACACAATGATTACACTGTCCGTCTCCGCCTTGTAGCAAGACGACGACTCGACATCGCTATTTCACCCGCTCAAGCAAATCTAAGATCATGGCTGACTATGAACAAGAGAATGCTACCTATAAGGAAACCTTGGCTCAGTTCCAAGGTCGGATGGATTAGTTTCAAACTAAGATGGATATTATCATGGAGTTCCTTCTCGCTCAGAAGGACGCCGCCGCCGCTGCTGCTACTGCTGTTGTTGCAACCACTGCTGATGCAACTGTTGTCACTCCTGTGGCGATTTCTCCTCCTATTGTTGCTTCCTCTCCTACTGTTGTTGAAACGCCGGTTGAGACTGATGTTCAACCTACTGTCAACTTACCGAGCTCTCAGCCTGGTCCGAATCGGATGCCTGTGGCCTTTCCATGGGGAATACCCCGAATTTCACTCCTCAAATGCCTGCTCCAGCCGCTTCATAACTTCCAAATCCACAGACTCTTGTCAGACCTGCTGATCATAACAGACCTACTAACTATAAGCTATTAGATGAAAGGATCAGAGCTATCGAAGGATATTCTGCTTTTGGCACGGACACCAAAATCTTGTATTTGGTTCCCAATGTTGTGCTGCCATAAAAATTCAAGATTCCTGAGCTTCCAAAGTACAAAGGGTTGAGCTGTCTGCGGAGTGACGTGACAATGTACTGTAGAAAGATGGCATCCTACATTGACAACGATGAATTGCTAGTGCATTGCTTTCAAGATAACTTGTCTGGAGCTTCTTTGGATTGGTATATGGGTTTAGAGCATAGCAAGATTCGCTCGTGGAGAGACTTGTCCAAAGCTTTCTTGAAATAATATAAGTATAACATCGATTTGGCTCCTACCAGATTGCAATTATAGAATCAGTCCTAGTGCACAACTGAAACCTTTAAAGAATATGCACAGAGGTGGCGCCAAATGGCCTCTTGTGTGCGACCTGCTCTTTCTGACACTAAGCTGATTGATATCTTTATGGGTACATTACAAGGGCTGTACTATGAGAAAATGGTGGGCAGTTCTTCTTCAAACTTTGTTGATGATGTGACTATTGGTGAAAGAATTGAAAATGGTTTGAAAATTGGTAGGATTGCTGGTACCGCTGGTCAACAATCAACCAACAAGAAACCTCAGAGCAGTCATTCGAAGAAGAATGAAGGCGAGGCGAATGTTGTGATGGTAAAAGCCCCTCCTCAATATCAGGCTCCTATAGCCCCCATGCCGTACTATCCGTATCCTTATATCGCTGCTGCCCAGTATCAACAACTGCCATATCAATATCATCCACAACCACAAGCTCACAACTCTCCGAATCAACAGCCACAACATCAACAAAATAATGGTAATCAACAGAACAGACTGAACAACAACAATCAGAACAATCGCAAGCAGTCGAATTTTGAAAAAATTCCGGTACCATATACAGAGTTATTTCCTTATCTGATTCATCAAGGGGCAATCGTTTCGAAGGAAATCTCTCCTGCAATTCCTCCTTATAGTCCAAAGCATAATTCGAATGCATCCTGTACTTACCATTCTGGGTACATAGGACATGCTACCGAAGATTGCATTGTCTTCAAGACCAAAGTTCAAGAGCTTATTGATCGGAAAATCTTGACATTTGCTGAAAAGCGTCCTAATATACAGACCAATCCTTTTCCTACTCATAGTGGACTGGGGTTTAACATGGTCAAAGACAATCAAGGGACCGAGTTGATCTGAGATGTTGATGAAGTGAAAACTTCGATGACTGTTGTGTTCAAGAAATTGAATGAGCAAGGGTTATTGGAATGTCTTCATGGAAAGTGCCAGATTTGTGATGATAATCCCAATCAGTGCTGAAGGTTGAAGGTTTGTGTTCAGATCTTGATGAATCGAGGAGTGGTTCAGTTTACCAGATCCAAGCATGTGGAAGAAGTAGCCACCATTGAGCCGTTCACGAACATATATAGGAAGATTCCTGTGGAAGCTCCTAAAATAAAGGTACAACCTATCACTGTTTGTGTTCCAAAGACCTTCTCGTATCAGAATTCAAAAGAGGTACCTTGGAAGTATGGTTCTACTGTGTTTTTAGGGGGTCGAAAAATACGGTTATTTGAATCCGAAATTGTGAATGTAACTGCTACTGGAGGCATGACACGTAGTGGACGAGTGTTTGCTCCAAAGGTCACATCTAAGCAAGTGAAAGTGCATATTATTGCTCCTCCCAACGAGAAATCTACTTCAATAACCCCTGTTGTGCAACAAGGGGCATCCACCGCTGCATCAGTACCAGTCATTTCGTCTAGGGAGGTTACAAAAAGTGAAGAGGTAACTGATGATCAAGAATTTCTCAAGCTCATCAAGAAGAGTAATTTTAAGATTGTGGATCAGCTGGGGCAGACACCCTCAAGGATTTTAATCTTGTCTTTACTCATGAGCTCGCCCTCGAACAAATTGGCTTTGTTGAAAGTTTTAAATGCTGCTCATGTGATACACGATATCCCCGTAAAGCAGTTTGATGACATGGTCACAAATATAACTGCAACTCGGTATTTAGGTTTCAACGAATCAGAGTTGCCTCCTAAAGGAACTGCCCATAATAGAGCCTTACACATATCAGTGACTTGCATGGATGCCTTTCTATCTCGCGTCCTGGTTGATACTGGTTCTTCTCTCAACGTAATGCCTAAGGGCACGTTGAGTCAATTACTGGTAGAGGGGAGTGAGATGAGGCTGAGCGCTTTAATTGTCAGAGCTTTTGACGGTTCCAGAAGACAAGTTATTGGTGAGGTGGATTTACCCATTAAGATTGGATCACATATGTTTACCATTACTTTTCGGGTGATGGATATCAATCCTGCATATAGTTGCTTATTGGGTCGACCATATATCCATGCCGCAGGGGAGATTACTTCCACATTGCATTAGAAACTGAAATTCATGTACGATGATCAATTGGTCATTGTTTGTGGTGAAGAGGATTTGCTAGTAAGCGAGTTATCATCCTTACGATATGTCGAGACTGATGAAGGCATAACTGAGGTGTCGTTGCAATGTCTTGAATTCGAAGATGTCAGCTCCGCTTCTACCAATCAAAGTAGATCACCAAAAATGACCATGTCATCAGCCAAGAATGCTAAAGAGACCATTGAGAGAGGTGCCCTGCCTAGATGGGGGCATGTGTTGGATGTGGTAGAGAAGCATGATCACTTTGGACTGGGTTACCGTCCTGATCAACAGGCTAGCTGGCATGGTCAAAAGAAGTGCAACCTGATCAAGTTCAGTAGCACTGGTTTTTAGAAGGGTGATATTGTGGCAACCATTGATGATGCTGGTCCTAGCAACCAGAGTGCAATATTTGTACGCAAGTGTCCGCCTGGCTTCAAGCTCAACAATTGGCCATATACTGTGTGTAGCTCTGGTTTTTTGTGACGCGACCACTATCGCTTTTAGTGCTACTTTTTTATTTCTATATTTATCCTATGAAGCTTAAAAGGAAGGGGAAGATATCTTAAACTAACCCTACGCGCAAGTGTTTTCCTTTACAAATGCGAAGAGATTTGGAATCAGGGGTTGGTTATACAAAGGAAAGCTATTAACACCCTGAGTATCTATAGTAATCTATAGGAACCTTTATTTGCATATGCTTCTACTATTGAATCATTAGGTTGATTAAGTTCATTTGCTGTTGAATAGGGAAAGTTTCTCCTTTGTGAAAGTTGAGGAGATGTTTTTTGTTGTTTTAGGGTTTTCTATTATTTTTGGGAAGGTACTTGACCTAGGGTTTTTGATCAGTGCGCTCGTTAAGATTTAGTAATCTTATGCCTACTTTAGCAATCATATGCCTACTTTCATTGATTCATCCCCAGCAGAGTCGCCAGCTGTCTCAACTACGAAAAAACAACCGGCAGAAACATAACTGAAGAGTCGCCATCGAATGTTATTTATCCTGACACAGGAAAGGAAACGATCGAAGAAACCTCAAAAGGGAGAAGACATGGTCATCACAACCATTGTCCGGGTTCAGGAGTCGGTTACGCGAGGGGAAGGTATTAGCACCCCCACACGTCCATCGTACTCGATGGGATCCACGCTTATTGTCTAATCAAAGGGTGAGTTATCTAAAGCCTACTGCTAAATGGAAACGGGAAAGGGAAAAACTAAAACGGACTCGCAAGGATCGTCGCAATCCTATGCCTACGTATCTTTGCGGACGAATGAAGAATCAGAGTCGACGTAGTTCGAAGGACTACGCACTAAAGGGGGAGGTTACTCGCCAAGACATCACCGTCTTGTGCCTACGTATCCTCAATCTAACCAGAGAGAGGAAATCAGAGCATCCGTAGTTCGTGGGACTACGGAAGAAAGGGAAGGGTGCTCGCCAAGACATCGCCGTCTTGTGCCTACATATCCTCAATCTAACCAGAGAGTGGAAATCAGAGCGTCCGTAGTTCGTGGGACTACGGAAGAAAGGGAAGGGTGCTCGCCAAGACATCGCCGTCTTGTGCCTATGTATCCTTAATCTAACCAAAGAGAGGAAATCAGAGCGTCCGTAGTTCGTGGGACTACGGAAGAAAGGGAAGGGTGCTCGCCAAGACATCGCAGTCTTGTGCCTACGTATCCTCATTCGGACGAGAATGAAGAAATCAGAGCATCCGTAGTTCGTGGGAATGACCACAATGGTTAAGTGTTTTTTATGAGCGACGTTAGGTTCGCGTCCGGCAATTAGGGTCGATGTTTGTTTGCGACAAAATGGAAGTAACGTGCTCTTTTCTAAAAATGATTTGAAACCCAACAATCCCGAAGGATAAAAAGATTTGAATTTGGTTTGTGTTTTTTAGACAGAAGTGGATTAAAGTTAGTTTGAAACTCGCATTGCACTAAATTCTATGACATAGGAGCGAATGCGTCACATGGTCACCCCCAATGGGACGTATGCTAAACACTCTAGAAGAATGAAGGGAGACCCCTCATTCTTCATTTCCTATGTACTTAAGGCCCATGGCGCACAATGCTCGTTGCCTTTATTAAGTGTTTTAGACTTGTTATGAGATGAGGAGAGAGGACTCAAAGGTTGAAAAGAAAACAAACTAGGGGAAACTAGATCCTAATGTTAACATACAAAGGATTGAAAGCCTAATGTCTCTCCTACCTCGAGCTTAATCGGAAATTAAGTCGAGCTAGGAATCCTAAGGGATCATGTGAGCAAACACAAGTAAACATTAACCAATTCAATCACAAATATCAATAAAATCAAGACTTAAACAAGTCTCAAGAAAAGAAAGAAAGCTCAAAGATGTACAAGTGTTCAATCATCAACATGTTGGCACAACAGAGATACAAAGCACTTAAGTACTAAACATGATGCGCAAACAGAGCCTACTTTGAGGTACGGCTTCAGATGTACTCAATATGCTTCTAACATGTCTAAAATGCAAGCTTAGAGTTAAAGAAAATTACTCAACGGAGTGGCTCCGTTGGCCCTTGAAACTATGAGTAACTTCAAACAGATCCTTCCAATGATCTCCTTATGTCTCAGTGATGAAGAATCAAACGAAAAATACAGAGAAACTTGAAAGAAATGGGAGCTTCAAAGAGAGAGGTTTTGAGAGTGAGAGAGAGGTTTAGGGATTTGTGGTTGCAGAAAATAAGATGTGATCCCTAGGGTTTCATCTTTAGCTTATATATGAAGTTTTTGTGTGGTGAAAACTCATGTCAAGTGGTTAAAACTAGAGGTAAATTTTTTTGAAAAGAAGTGAAATGGTGGTGGTACAAGTTCACATGGCATGGTGTGGTTTTTTTTTTCTGTCATCTTATGGGGACAAAGAGAGCTGATGAATTCAGAGTGGATTAGTGGAAACAACAATCCTTGTTGACCAGGTTTGGAGGATTTTCATTTTTGGGAAAAATATTTGAATATAGGGCAAGTGGTACATAGCAATGTTGGCACTTTTATGGCAATTTTTGGGAGGTCATGCGCATGAAATGAGAAGCATTATGGTGCTGCATGAAATTTGAGAAAGTGCATGGAAAATGTGACATGGAATGTGAAATCTATAAGAATTCATATAGCCCACTTTGAAGATCCATAATTCACTCAATTTGGCTCCATTTCAAGAAATCTTTGGTCCAATGCAAAGCTTATGGATCATAGAACAAACTTTATTTGAAAATCAAGATGAAACAAGCCTTGGAAAGTGATGAAAAGTAGCCTTAAAAACATGTCCAACAAGATTACCAAGGAAAGCTTAGAAAAAATTCTAAGTTATGGAAAATGGCATACTTATGACACACTATCTTTGAAGCACCATAACTTGAGCTTCACACATCCAATGAAGGCATTCTAGTACTTAAAAGAAAGCTGAGAGAATGCTTTACAACTTTGATGTTGGGGGAAAAGTGAGATGAAGCCTAGAGCATGGAGAAAATTGGCCATGAAGTTGACTGATTTTGGGCTAGAACTTTCCAAAAATGGAAACTTTCTAAAATTTTAATCTTCCATAAATGGCAAATTTTCCAAATTCTTGATTTTTGATGAATCCCTTAACATTTCTTGACCAAAATCCATCCATTGATCACATTTGCCATGATGAACAAGAATTTGACCTCAAAAAGTCAAGAGTTGACTTTTTCACTGCACAGTTGACTTTATCCTCAATTCTCCTGATTTTCAATCCTCTGATCAATTGAAATCCTTCTGAATCAAATTAATTGCCCATATTCCATCCCTAGACACCTTGGGACATATAGAACACTATGGAATCAAGTCTTGCACAAGGAATCAGAAATAAAATGATTTTATGCAAAACCTTAATTTTGGGCCCCGAATGTTAGGAGGAATCGACCCAAGCTCAAAACTCAAATTCCTCTGAGTATAATGCGAATCCTATTAAACAAAGATGAATTGTGTAATATGATGATGATAAAGCTTCACAAATCTTGCTCATTGGAGTGTTATACCCAAGAACTCCAAAAACCCTAACTTGAGAATTCAAACTAGGAGGATGTGTCCAGTGCTTCAATTGATTATGAGACATGTCTTGATGATGTGAGGGTCCTGAGGCTTTGAGAGAGCCCCAAGGTTGAAAGATAAACTCAAGCTTCCCTTTGGAATAAATGCTCTTCTTCTTGAGAACCAAGATACCTTGATCCCATACTTAGAACCAATGATATACACAGATGATAATGCAAAATGAAATGAGACATAAGTCAGTTAGTGTTAGAAAGAGGATGGCAAATTTTGGGGTGCTACACCTACGTATTCTCGTAAAGAGACTTTGGGAAATTAGAGTGTTCGTAGTTCCTCCTATTCTATGGGAGGAAAATGTTTGGTGTCTTGTTCAAAGCCCAAGATTGAAGCTAAAAGAGTATTTGTGTCTTGATCAAAGCCCAAGATTGAAGCTAAAAGTTTGCCTGAGAGAGAATTTGTCATCTCTAAAGGGAGATATCTCACTTATTCATCACAAACATTGAAGAATTAATTTATAAGGGAAGTTGCTTTAACTGGGATGTGTGGAATCCAGCAATGCCACATCTTCCTTTATAGGAGAAGTGAAATGTCATAAAGGAAGAAGCTTTAACTCAGTGTAAAGCAATGCCACTTTTTCCTTTATGAATCTTTTCATGCTAAGAGAGGGACATTGAATTGGATGTGTAAAATCCAGAGGTTTGCCACTTACATCACTTAGATGAAAGAGAAATTTAGCCATGATAAGGGAGGGACTCCAGCTTGGATTTTGAATCAATAAGTGTGCCACTTACATCAATTATCTAGAAAAAGTTTTAATTGTTTGTTTTGAAATGGGATGTATAGAGGAGATATCCTCCTACAAAGAGGACTCATAGTCTCATCTGTGGGGATGTTAAATTTTGTGCCTTGATCAAAGCCCAAGGTTGAAGCTAAAAGGAAAAAAAAAGTTGGAAACTGACTCAACTGGGGAGTATTATATCTGTCTTGTACAAAGCCCAAGATTGAGGCTGACCGGGGAAGTCATTATATGAAGCCTAAGAGGAGGTTGGGGGGATTTAAGTGGACATTGACTCTTGCTGAGGAAATTTAATTTCAAGAGAAGGCTTAACTACTTTGAGGAACCAAAAGGGAAACTTACTCTTTCTTAAATTAGAAGAGAGTTGGATTATTAAATGCCACAAAGGCTTTGATTCTTTTTTGGGGATTTGTTGATTGTAACCTAACCCTGGATGTGGATTTTAAAGTGAAAACCAATCCTTGTTGAGGATTAGAAGAGACTTAAAGGATGATATTGAATGCCCTAGAGGGTTTTTTACTCTCCTGGGGATTGGTGTATTGATAAAGATGACTAGGATCTATCCTATGCTTTTAGGAAGCCTGAGGGTCCTTGTATGAAGCCCAAGAGGAGGTTGGGGATGCTTCTTGGAAGCCTGTGGGTCCTTGTATGAAGCCCATGAGGAGGCTAGGGATTGAGACTTTCCAAGTCTAGGAAGAGTTCAAGAAAGGTTTCTCCGGGAAATAATCCTTTCTTTGTGGAACTGTCCTAGGTTTAAAGGGGTTAAAGAAGAGGTTTCACCGGGAAATAATCCTTTCTTTGTGAAATGCTTCAAGGTTGAGTAAATTGAACAAATCCCAAGAGGAGGCTGACTGTATTGGGGAGAAGAATTCCTTTGTACAAGAGGGGACTTAGTTGTTTGGACTAAGTTAAAGTGATTTAAGGGATCATATTGTTTGAACTAGTCTAAATCAAGGATGATTTAAATGCTAAGAGAAACTTAACAAGATATGTACAAGTATATATACAGATATATGAACAAGTATATAAACAAGTACAAATTGAATTGAGAAAAGTGATGGGTCTTACACTCTGGATGGAGGCCCAGATGATTGTTTGTATCCTGTACAAAGCCCAAGATAAGTGAGGCTAAAAGTTTTTCTTATTTACAAAAGGTGTTAGGTCTTATACTCAGGGAGAGGCCCAAATGATGTTATGAAAACAGTGATTGCACCGTGATTTTGAAAAGCGCAATGAGACTTATACTAGAGCAGAGGCCCATGAAGTGGTTTATTTATAGAGAGGGTTGGGCCTTACACTCTAATAGAGGCCCAAGTGTATTGAAATAAAGTTTGAAATATTGAATCAAGGTAAAAACCCTAATTTCATTTTTTAAGATATTTTTCAAAGAAAAATCAATAAAAAATGGTATAATTTATCAATTGAATCCATTAACCATGTCATGAACAATGATTAAGGTTTATAAATTTTTTTTTTATTTATATGAATATTTTGAAATCAATTTGGTTTAAGAAAAATCAAGAAAAGGAAATATTTTAAAATATTTAAAACAATTTAAAATAATATTTTTTAATATATTAAAAAATATATCAAGTAAAAATAGTTTTTTGATTTTTTTGGTGAATAAAATATTTAAATATGTGAATGATATTTATTCAAAAAATCATTTGAAAATAATTAAAATTGAATATAGAAATTAATTTTTGAAAATATTTAAAAAAATATGAAAAAATATGAAAAAAGAGGGAAAATGGCAAAAATGACATGGGTGGGGTTTGAACCCACGTCCTCCCACTCCAACTCACAAAACACGCTTTGGCAAACTGAGCCAGCGTGTGCTGATGATAAAAACACCAAACCAACACATAATATATGAAACCTACGTGGAAAATTCAAAAATCCACGCCATACTTCATCTTCTTCCTCGAGCCAAACTTCTGAATTTGAAAAACCTATGATATCTCTCTCAATACGCAACCATTTGACATGATGTAAACACCAAAGTTGTGTATTTTTTAACAAGGAATTGAATGACTCTTTTTAATTTCATTTATTTTAAGTGTATCATAAGATATCATGTTATAATCAGATGAACCCTAAAAAATGCAAAAACTATATGAAATCTCATACACGCAATATAAATAGCAATTGATTGAGGGTTAATGATCTATGAACATCCAGAAACATGTTGGTAACTTAAAATAACATTTATGATGCATGATTCATGGAGTTTGAAAAGTTCAGGCTTACCTTGCAAGAGGAATTCAAATCCTCAGTTGTAGGTGTTACATATGTGAAATGATGACCTGGATAGCTTCCCTAGACCTCAAGGAATGTGTTGATATGCTTGGAATGGATTGAAACCTTCTGGTTTGATGGGCTCAACTCCAACTGCAACTTGCTTGGGATAAACTATGATCTTGATGAATTTGATGTTACAGATGATGTTTAAGTGTTTGGATCACTCATATATGATGTATGTGAGGCGTTTGGATCATTGGTTTGGATGGAATTGCTCTAGTTTGAGAAATTCGATCTCTCCCTCAGTTGAAAGTTTGAAACTTGGAACAAAACTGAAATTTCAGAAAACAAGGATTGAAGTTGTTTTGGTGTGTCTGAAATGAGGAAATATGACCTCTATTTATAGGTGAATGGATTTGTCTTGGATGAATATTTACAACTTGAAGGATAAGAGCTTGGTTCAATGGTTTTAGACTTGTGTCATTACTTCTTATGCAAGGTATAATAGCTCCTCAAAATAGCACAGCTACCAATTGACCAATTCCACATTCCTCAGTCATTTTTATTGTTGTTTATGTGAGCATCTTGACTGAAAAGAGTGTCTTTGTTGAATGTGCACTATTGCATATAAATGCCTTTGAGTTTAAGGCATAATGTGACAAAATCCATTAATCCAATTTGAGACATCTCTTGACCCTTTGTCCCAATTTTGCAGGCTTGTTATGACTCATTCTGTTATTCATTGAATAAGTGTTACATTGATCATTACACTTGACAAAAGAATCGTGTATGGCAAGTGATGATCCAAAACTGTTTTTTAAAAATAGTTGCAGCATGGTGTGTTGAGAGCTCCATAACCCTTTGCTCAAGTGGAGCTTTCTCATGCTCTTGGGATCTGTGGAAAGCTGAGATGATGTACTTCAACTTTGATGTTCATAATTGGACTTGATTCATCTTGGATCATGGTGAAAAATCCCTCCACATTTTGATGTTTTGACTGATTTTACCTTAGGCAGATTTTCACTAAGTATTGAAGTTCATTTCCTACTTTTCTTGATTTTGATCACTTCATAACTTAAAATCCAAGCATTTTTTGATCATGGCTTAGTTTATCACTTTTGTAGTATGTGATGAGATATATAGTTCAAGCTTTGGATCCTAGAAAATGGTTGCTTGGTTTGGAAGTTATGGCTTTTGGAAGTTGGGTACTAAACACTTTTTTCCATAACTTAGTGAAATTTTCACTTTCTCAACATTGCCCCTTTTTACAAGTTACCTTGATTTCTTGATCAAATCTTGTTCAAATGCAACAATGGATCATGTTTTCTTATAATGGCTCATGAGGACCAGTTTTGGCCAAAAAGTCAAACTTTGACTTTTGGTCTCAGATGAATTTTGTACAGAGAAACCCTAATTCCTGATTTTTGATAGGTGCATCCTCTGAGGTCATTTTAAACTTGTGAATGGACTCTTGGGGGTTCTCTTGAGCTCCTTGAATCATGTATTGAGGTATTGGCTCATTCCCAAGAGAAAATTTCCCTCTGGAGGCCTTGGTCGACCAAAACCCTAATTTGGTGACACAAGTGATCTTGAGGCTTGATCAACTTGGAATGATGCAATCTTGTGCTTGATTCTTGATGTTGAGGACCTCTTGAACTCCATGAATGATTGAGAGACTTGATAAGTTGAAGATCATGTCAATTCTTGATTGATCCTTTGCATGAATCCTCTGTAGGGCTCAAAAAACCCTAATTCTTGGTTAAGGTAAACACTCAACAATCTTTAAAAGGATTAGTGAGGTATGGAGGTACATCCATATTGTGGTGATGATTTACACAATGATGTGAAGTCTTAGAGTCAAAATTTAGGGTATGACACCGTGGTTCCCGTGGTTTTTCCTACAAACATGTAATGCATTTTGCTTTCATGCTCCCTCATCCTCGCTCGAGACGAGTGAATAGCTTGTAAAGGGCCTCCCGTTTTTGACGTATTATGTGATCAATAAATAAATTTTTTTCGGCATTCAAATCATGCTCTATTTTCTTTCTTTATTTTACTTTTTCATAAATAACAAATGGAAAAAGTTTCTTTTAATTTTACCTTTCAAAATAGCTCATTTTAAACAAAATTCATAAACAAGCAGAACAAATAGATGCATTGATAACAACATGGAAAACATCCATTGTAATTATGGGATTCCAATAAACCAACCCGAAGAAGATGGTGAGGAAGATTGTGAATTACCGGATGAATTGGCAAGGCTCCTTGAGCACGAGCAAAAAGAGATTCAGCCACATAAAGAGCCAGTGGAAGTTGTCAATCTTGGCACTGAGGAAGTCAGAAGAGAAGTTAAGGTCGGGGCATCCCCCGCTAAGCATTTACACTTTGAGTTGGTCAAGTTATTGCAAGAGTATGTTGATATCTTCGCCTGGTCTTATCAAGATATGCCTGGGTTGGATACCAACATCGTTGAACATCACTTACCACTCAAGCCCGAATGTCCTCCTATCAAGAAGAAACTCAGAAGGACAAGACCCAACATGGCACTTAAGATCAGAGAAAAGGTAAAGAAACAGTTTGATGCTGGGTTCCTAGCCACTTTCGAATATCCTGAATGGTTTGCTAACATCGTCCCGGTTCCTAAGAAAGATGGGAAGGTCATAATGTGTGTGGATTATCAAGATCTTAATAAGGAAAGCCCGAAAGATGATTTTCCTCTGCCTCATATTGATGTCTTGGTAGACAACACTGTGCAGTTCTCTGTCTTTTTATTCATGGATGGTTTCTCAGGGTAAAATCATATCAAGATGTCCCCAGCTGATATGGAGAAGACCACTTTCACCACATCTTCGGTTTGAAAAACGCAGGGGCAACATACCAACGTGCCATGACAACCCTCTTTCACGATATGATCCATAAAGAGACTGAGGTTTACGTGGACGATATGATTGCCAAGTCCAAGACTGAAGAAGATCACTTGGACCATCTGAAGAAACTGTTTGACAGACTCCAAAAATTTAGACTGTGGTTGAATCCTGCGAAATACACCTTTGGAGTCCTATCTAGTAAATTGTTGGGCTTTATTGTGAATAAAAAAGGCATTGAAGTTGATCCTCCCAAAGTTTGAGCAATTCAAAACATGTCGCCTCTCAAAACTGAAAAAGAAGCCTGTGGCTTTTTGGGAAGACTTAATTACATCTCCAGATTCATTTCTCACTTAACGGCTACCTGTAAGCCGATTCTCAAATTACTAAGAAAAAAATCAATCGGTTGAATGGAATAATAATTGTTAAGAAGCATTTGACAAGATAAAAAAAATATTTGCAAGAACCACCGATCTTAGTATCGCCGATTCCTGGTAGGCCTTTAATCATATATCTTACTATTCTCGATGAATCTATGGGCTGTGTATTGGGTCAGCACGACAATACTGGCAAAAAAGAACATGCAATTTACTATCTTAGCAAGAAGTGCACCGATTGTGAGACCAGATACTCACTCTTGGAGAAAACTTGTTGTGCTCTGGTCTGGGCTGCTCGACGCCTAAGACAATATATGATTTTCCATACTACTTTATTGATATCCAAAATGGATCCGATAAAGTACATATTCGAAAAGCCTGCTGTCTCTAGAAGAATTGCTCAGTGGTAAATGCTGTTAACTGAGTATGACATCCAACATGTTACCTAGAAAGTGATAAAAAGGAGTGTCTTGTCTGACTACCTTTCTCATCAACCTATGGAGGGCTATCAACAAATGAAGTTTGACTTTCCAGAAGAGGACGTTCTGTTTATCAGAGATTATGAGACTCTAGACCCTGACATAGGACCCGAACCAGGGGCGCGATGGACGCTCGTGTTCGATGGTGCGTCCAATGCTAAAGGTCGTGGAATTGGTGTTATCCTTATCTCTCCGACAGGTTTTCATCTTCCCCTCACCACCATATTATGCTTTGCATGCACCAACAATATGGCTGAGTACGAAGCATGTATCTACGGAATTGAAGCAACAATTGATATGAGAATCAAGATTCTTGAGGTCTATAGAGATTCTGCTATGGTGATTGGCCAAGTCAGAGGAAACTTTGTAACTCGGGATTCCAAGATGGTTCCGTACCAAAAGCACATCGCAAAATTGATTCCCTATTTTGATGAAATCTTTTTTCATCATATTTCTAGGGAAGGGAATCAACTAGCTGATGCTCTTGCCACCCTGGCATCCATGTTCAAAGTCAAGTGGAATAATGAAGCTCTTGCTATCTGTATTGATCATTTGAATGAACCAATACATTGTTTTGCAATCGAGGACGAGTCTGATGACAAGCCTTGGTTCTACAACATCAAAAGATATTTGGAAAAACAGGAATATCCCGAGGGAATCACTATCACTAACAAGAAAGCTCTTAGATGGCTCTGCGCCAAATTCTTCTTGAGTGGCGGTGTACTGTTCAAAAGGAATTATGACAATGTGTTAATCATATGCGTGGATAGACACGAAGCAAACACAATCATAAAGTCTATACATGAGGGTGTACATGCAAAAGGGCCTGCCATGGCTAAGAAGATCCTTCGAGCTAGTTATTACTGGACCGCAATGGAGATAGATTATTATAACTTTGCTAAAAGATGTCACATATGCCAAATCTATGGTGACAAGATCCATGTGCCTCCAACTCCATTGAATGTTTTGGTTTCTCCTTGGCCCTTCTCTATGTGGGGTATCAATATGATTGGGATGATCGAGCCGAAAGCTTCCAACGATCATCGCTTCATTTTAGTTGCTATCGACTACTTCACCAAGTGGGTCGAAGCTGCTTCTTACGCAAACGTTACACGACAAGTGGTTGCTAGATTCATCAAGAAAGAGATAATATGTCGTTATGGTAATCCTAACAGTATTATCACTGACAACACCAGTAACCTGAATAACAAGATGATGAAGGAGTTGTGTCAAGAATTCAAGATCGAGCACCACAACTCTTCACCATATTGGCCCAAGATGAATGGTGTCTTCGAAGCAGCAAACAAAACATCAAGAGGATTGTCCAGAAAATGGTAAAAACTTACAAGGATTGGCATGAAATGCTCCCCTTTGCATTATATGGCTACAAAAATTCAGTTCGTACTTCCACTGGGCAACTCCATATTTGCTTATGTATGGTATAGATGTTGTTCTACCTATTGAAGTCAAAATACCATCGCTCAGAGTCATCATGGAAGCAGATCTCGATGAAGCTGAATGGGTCTAATCCAAATATAACCAGCTGAATCTCATTGAAGAGAAGCGCCTAACCGCCGTATTCCATGGTCAATTATATCAGAGATGCCTCAAGCAAGCTTTTGACAAGAAAGTTCTCCCTCGAGCGTTCCAAGAAGGCGAAATCGTGCTCAAGAGATATTCTCCTATTCACTCGGATCCACGAGGCAAGTGGACTCCCAATTACGAAGGACCCTTTGTTGTCAAGAGGGCCTTCTCAAGCGGAGCCCTGATCCTCACCACCATGGATGGGGAGGAGTTGCCACTACCTGTGAACTCCGACGCAGTCAAAAAATATTATGCCTGGAAAAAAATTATGAATAAAGAGCCCGCTAGATTGACATCTGCAAGGACAATCTAGGCAAAAATGGGTGTCCCGATGGACAGAAAAAAAGAAATGTCCATGCAAAAGTTAGGGATAAAGCAAAAAAATAATAATAACCCGTTGTCATACCCCAAATTTTGACAACAAAGATTTCCCATCATTGTGAAAATCATCACCACAATATGGATGTACCTTCATGCCTCATCAATCCTCTAAAAGATTGTTGGGCATTCACTACAATCAAGAATTAGGGTTTTGAGCCCTCTCAGAGTATTCAGACAAAGGATCAATCAAGAATGGACATGAACCTCAACTGTCAAGCCTCTCAAACATCTATGAAGGATCAAGAGGCCTCCCACATCAATAATCAAGCACAAGAGTGCAACATCTCCAGTTGATCAAGCCTCAAGATCATCAGTGTCACCAAATTAGGGTTTTGGTCGACCAAGGCCTCCAGAGGGGAATTTTCATCTGGGCATGAGCCAATACTTCAAAACATGATCCAAGAAGCTCAAAGGGACCTCATGGATCCAATTATAAAGTTAAAATAGCCTCAGGGGATGCATTCATAAAAAATCAGGAATTAGGGTTTCTTGACCTAATTCACCCATAAGTTGACTTTTGGAGCAAGGCATGAGCCAAGACCTCAAGAAGTGTTTTGAAGACTTCCAATGCATCATATTGATCCATTTATAAGTTTGGAATGACTCAAAAAACTTGGTTTATAAGCAATACAAGGATTTAAATTCATCTGGACCAATTAGGGTTTTCTGATGAAAAGTCAACTGTACCTTTGACTTTTGACCAAGACATGATCCCAAACCTTGGGACATGATTCAAGACACTCTATAACACCTATGGAATCCATCCATTAGGTTTGAATTAGGTCAAGAACTTGATTTCATAGAGGATCACAAAGTTTGTAGTTCATCTGACAAAAAGTCAACTGTGCTAAAAATCAAGTTTGACTTTTTTGAATTTCTTAACAAACAAGGCTTCCCTAAGTAAAAAATAATGTTAACATATGGTTTGGATCATCATCCATCAAGAAAAATCAAGAAAAGTGGGGTTACTTGCAAAAGGGGCAACCATAAGAAACTTGAAATTTCACTAAGTTATGAAAAAAGTGATTTAGACCCAACTTTGCAAGACCATAACTTGTGATCCAAGTAACCTTTTTCTTCCATCCAAAGCTCAAATGAAAGCTCTCATTACATACTTCAATATTGTCAGCTACAATAGATTCCAAATCCTCACGGATTTTGAGTTATGGATTGATCAAAATCACAAAAATATGAAAATGACCATTTTTCCAACACTTAGTGAAAGTTTGGACATAATCTGTTTTACATTTTCACCAACTTTGAGGCCATTTTTCATTATGATCTAAGATGATTCAAGACCAAAGCTAAACATCAAAGTTGAAGTATGTTATAGGGGCTTTCCAAAAAGTACAAGAGCCTCCCATGGTTCAACTTGAGCAAGGAGTTATAAGCCTCCAAAAATGGCATTTTTCACCCTGCCTACACAAAGACATGAAAACCAAACTTGTGCCACACGATTTTGTCACTCAAGTTTTGCCATTTTACCAACTTTTTCATCTTCCAAAATCACAAAATATCTGATGACTGACTTGTTTCTTGATCAAGAAGTCAAAAATTCAACTTGGCATGTGCAAAACCATCATGATATGAAACTTGGAATTCAAATTTGGCAAGGTAACATCAATGCTATACATTGAGGTGTCATGAACTAGACCATAACACTCCAAGCCATTCAATATTCAAGTCCAAACTCCGGGCATTCAAACCTGCAAAATTGAATGAAGTCAAGATAAGAGAGTTGACTTGGCACTTTTGGATTATCCAAGTCAATGGCTACAAGCAACATGCCATGATCCGCCTCCAATCACTATTGCTCCCAAAAAAAAGTTGCTCTACTATAAATAAAGGTTCTTTCTGATTAATTCAAGTACATCAAAGCATAATAACTCATACTTTCCTTCCAATCACTCTAAAAAACCAGAATTTGCTTCTCTTGCAAGTCACATTCGAATTTTCAAATAGAGAACAATTCCACACAAACTAACCATCCTAACACCTCACATATGTTATATACAAGTGATCCATAACCTCATAACACATTTGGAACACCAGAATCACAAAATCACCATCCATTTGCTCAAGATTTTTGGCCAAGTTGCAGTTGGGGTACCACAACAAGTTCCAGGCAGTTTCAATCCATTCCAAGCTTTCAAACACATTACTTGAGGTCCAGTGAAGCTGTCTAGATCATCACACAACATCTGTAACACCTATAACTGAGGATTCGATTTCCTCTTGCAGAGGTAAGCCTGACACTCTCAAACTCTATGATTCATGCATCATAAATGTGTTTTCAAGTTACAAACATGTTTCTGCACTTATGTAGAGTGTTTCCCCTCAATCAATTGCTTTGTAGCTATCGTGTATAGGATTTCATAGTGTTCTTACAGAAATTAGGGTTCTTGAGTTCATCTTTTGATTTCTCACTCCACACTTAATATAAATGCAATTAATTTATATCATTGGAATCCTTGTTTAAAAATACACAACTTTCGTGTTTACAAAAGTCAAAACCATTACGTATTGAGAGAGATATGTGAGGTTTTACAAAATGGCCATGGAGAGAGGTCGTGAGGAAGAAGATGTCCGTTGGCGCCATTTTTTGAATTTTTGAATTTTTGGTCATTTTCTGAATTGATTTCAAAAATTAATTTCTCTCTCATTTTTTATCATTTTTTATTGGTTCTTTTTTTAAAAATACAAAAAAATGTTACAATATTTTATTCTACAAAAAAATCAAATTTATATTATTTATTGGATATAGTTTAAAGTTTTGTAAACAATTTCATTTTATTTGTTTTTAAACATTTTTAAATGAAATTTCCACTTTGGTTTTTCAAATTCAAATGAACTCCAAGTTTTCATGTGATTAAACATGATTTTTCAACACATTTTTCAAAGTTGACAACTTGTTTTTGAATATAATTCATATATTATATCATTTTTTATTTAATTTTCTTTGAAAATTTGTATTTTTATTTAAAATTAGGATTTTCTCTTAATTTTAAATTTTTAAACTTCATTTTTGAAACACTTTTGGGCCTCTAATAGAGTGTAAGACCCATCCACTTTGTAAATACAAAATTTTGGGTCTCAGTCATTGTATAAGTCCCGATACGATTTTCAAAATAACGGTGCGATCGCTGTTTTTCATCTGGGCATCTCCTTTAGCTGTAAGCCCCATCTCTTGTATAAAAATAAACTTTTAGGCCTCTATTAGAGTGTAAGACCCATTTTTTCTTGTACATAAATAATTTTGGGCCTCAGTCATTGTATAAGTCCCTCTGTGGTTTTCAAAATCACGGCGCGATCGTCGCCTTTTTCAAATAAAACTTTTGGGCCTCTCCTTGAGTATAAGCCTCATTATTTTCTTTATAAACACTTTTAGGCCTCTATTAGAGTGTAAGACCCAACCCCTCTTTGTACAAAAACATTTTTGGGCCTTTGCTATAGTATAAGTCCCACAACGTCTTTCGGTATCGCAGTGCGATCAATGTTTTCAAATAAGTCATCTGGGCCTCTCCTTGAGTATAAGCCCAAATATTTTATACACAAACTTTGTTTTTAAACAACAAACAACTTTCATGGGCCTCTCCTTGAGTTGTAAGCCCCATACCTCTATTTTCAAAATCATCTATCTGTTTTAAATTGGTACTAAGAGGAGCATTATTCCCAGTGAAACTGCAATTAGACCACTTGGGTCTCTCCTTGAGTTATAAGTCCCAAAACTTTCTCTTCTTTTAAAAAAAACTTTCTTTTAATTTAAATTCAAGATTCAAGTTTTCTCAAAACTTTCTTCAATTTCTTGAAACCCTAATCAAGCATATAGTTGTAGTCAATACTACAGATCACAATACACTTGGGCTTCTTCTCAGAAGGTAAGTCCCCACATCTTTTTCAATGCATATTTGTTTATATATATATATATATATATGTGTGTGTGTGTGTGTGTGTGTGTGTCAATATAATTGTCTGTATATATACTTGTGCATATCTTGCTTAGAGTTTCCCCAGCAGTTAGGTCTATGTTTAGGTTAAACCAGAGGTTACTTTACAACATAGTCAAAACTAGTTCCCTCATAGGAAATTCCCTATACAGTCTGCCTCCTCTTGGGCTTATACAATATGGAACAGATAAATGCATTATTCTCAGTGAAACTTTTCTCAAGACTGTCAAATTTAGAAATATATACGTATACAAGAAATTCATTCCCCTAAAGAGGATTAATTCCCGGTGAAACCTCTTTTGAATTTCTTCAAACCTTAGAACTGTTCAACAAAGAAAGGACTAATTCCCGGTGAAACCTCTCTTGAACTTTTCTTAGGCTTGGACCCACAGGCTTCCTAAAAGCATCCCCAGCCTCCTCTTGATCTTAGTACAAGGACCCGCAGGCTTCTTAGAAGTTCCTCAACACCCTCTTGGGCTTAGTACAAGGACCCAAAGGCCTCCTAAAGGCATAGGACATAAATTAGTCATCTTTACTAGTTCAAACCTCAGGAGAGTCAAGAATTCCGAAACATCAGACCATTATAGGGTTGACGTTCAAACCCTCAGCCTCCTCTTGGATATCATACAAAGACTCCTTTCTACAACAGATCCTACCACTTCTTGAGAGACTTGGACAATCTCAGCCTTCTCTTGGGTTTCATTCAAGTAGATTTGGAAAGTCTCATCTCCTTTTAGATCTCACTCAGAGACACTTAAGTTTCCTAAAAGCACAGGAAAAATTCTGATCATTTCATCAATATGCTAATCTCAGCAGAGTTGAAACCTCCATAGGTTTTCAAACTCAACTTTTAAACTCCTCTGACCCCTAACAAGGCTTAAACTTTTACCTTAAAAATCTCTAACTAGGGTCAATAAACCATCACCAAATCCTTAGAAGAATCAGAGCCTCATGGCCTCTGATACTTCAACTCTTCCCTGATTCTCAGCAAGAGTAATCCCTTTGGATTCCCCAATACAATTTGGACCTGCTCCTGGATTTCCACAAATCCTCAGCAAGAGATAGCCTCCTCTTAGGCTTCACATAAGAACTTCCCTCAGTCAGCCTCAATCTTGGGCTTTGTACAAGACAGATAAAACATTCCCCAGTGGAGTCATTTTCTTTCAGCCTCAATCTTGGGTTTTGTACAAGACAGATAAAACCCTCCCTAGTGAAGTCATTTTATTTTAGCTTCAACCTTGGGCTTTGATCAAGGCACACAAAAATCAACATCCCCTCAGATGAGACCATGAATCCTCTCTGCAGGAGGATATTTCCTCTATACATCACATATCAAAACAAAATAATCAAAACCCTTTTGTCCAGATAATTGCTGTAAGTGGCACACTTGTTGATTCAAAATCCAAGCTGGAGTCCTTCTTTTATCCTGGCTAAAATTCATCTTTCATCTAACAGCTGTAAGTGGCAAGACTATGGATCCCTAACATCCAAGTCAATGTCCCTCTCTTAGCATGAAATATTCATAAGGAAAAAGTGGCATTGCTCTACACTGAGTTAAAGCTTTCTTCCTTCATGACACCTCTCTTATAAAGGAAATTATGGCATTGCTGGATTCTACATATCCCAGTTAAAGTAATTTCCCTTATAATCAAGTAACCAACATTTTGTGATGAATATATGAGATATCTCTCTTTAGATATGACAAATTCTCTCTCTCAAATACTTTTTAGCTTCAATCTTTGGCTTTGAACAAGACACAAACACTCTGATAGCTTCAATCCTGGGCTTTAAACAAGACACCAAACATCTTTCCTCCCATAGAATAGGAGGAACTACGATTGCTCTGATTTCCCAAATCTCTTTATGGGAATACGTAGGCATAAGATTGCGAACTCTTAGCGAGCACACAAATAAAAAACTTTAGGTCCAGTACCTTCCCAAAAACAACAGAAAACCCGAAAATAACAAAAACATTCTCTTAGCACTCCCAAATGAGAAACCCTCCCAAGCCACAGCAGATAAACACAAGAAAGCATTTCAAATTAACAGAGAAACATGCAATAAAGAGTTCCAATGGATTACCACAGATACACTGGGTGTTAATAGCTTCCCTTTGTATAACCAGACCCCGTTCCCCGATCTCTTAGCATTTGTTAAAGAAAACATTTGCGTGCAAGGTTAGTTTTAGATATCTTCCCTTTCCTTTCCAGCTTCATAGGATAAATAAGAAATCTGAAAGTAGCACCCAAATTCCATTGCGGTAAGGTGGTCGCGTCCCCGACAAAAATCGCACGCTACAGAAAAATGGCGACTCTGCTGGGGAGTTTTAGGATTAGAGTTCCTAAGAGGTCTAGGCTTTGCTTTGCATTTATTTCTCTGTTTATTTACTTGCTTTCTTAGTTTTCTGCTATATATATATATATATATATATATATATATCATATTCTGTCACCTTACTTGATACCCGTGTTTAAATTACTGTTAACTGGGAATGCAATTAATACGCATGTGGAAAGTTTGAGAGAACATTAAGATAAGTGGTGGCGTCTCCAGGGAGGCTTATAGGGTGTGAATCCCGACCAAGTAAACCTGGCAGTCCACCGAATCAGTCCAGGTACCCGTGTGGACTTGCTAATGTTGAACGACCACGTCGTGAAAGCATAGTTTTCCCAATGCGGTACCCATGACACTGAGGATTTGGTAGACATTTAACCATTTGGCCATTAGGTAGTACGGTGACTATCAGGAATAGTTGACACGCGATACTACACTCAAAAGAGATTCATCTTAGGATACTACAGCTCACTTGAGTCAATCGACTTGCTGTTTATATCCCTTAGAGGGGTAAATGATTTTGGGAACCTTTATTAGAACCCGTTCTACAGGTACAAATATTGACCAATTAGTACACACCTTTGGGGATGGGTAGATCCATGGCTCCATGCTCGTGACGATGAACCCCTAAACCCATGTTTTCAAGTGTTTTTGTTTGCTGCATTCATGCATTCATTAAAAAACCTTTTCAAAACAGAAAAAATATTTTTCTAAAAGAACTAAAATAATAATTGCAAATATCAGAGAGAGAGTTGCGTTATGGATTTCGGAAGAAGAAAAACGCACAAGTACACCTTCAAGGTTCCAAAACTAGACTACCTAAGGAAATTAGGAAGGATGATTACTAATCCCGAGGCTTTCAGAGCTAAGCACGGAGGACTGTTATCTCTTCTGAAGATCAACATGGTCGAATGGATTCTGTCTACTCTAATTCAGTTCTACGATCCAGTTTACCACTGCTTCACATTCTTGAATTATCAACTTACGCTGACACTGGAAGAGTACTCCTATTTGATTGATTTACCGATCACTGATCGAGATTCATTTTCCAGACAGGAAGAAATTCCAAAAGGTCAAGCCATTTCTAAAGCAATCTCTTTAGATGAGTCAGAAGTCAGGACTCACATGACCACCAAAGGAGGAATCCAGGGATTACCAGCTAAATTCTTGATGGAGAAAGCTCTGTACTTTACTAGTATAGGAAATGTAACTGCTTTCGAGGATATCTTTGTTCTGCTCACATATGGGTTATTCCTCTTTCCCAACATTGACAAATTCATCGACACCAATGCTGTTAAGATATTCTTAATCGGAAACCCCGTACCAACCTTGCTTGTGGATGCCTATCATTCTGTACACTTAAGGAATTTGTACAGTGGAGGGATGACCACATGTTGTGTACCGTTACTCTACAAATGGTTTATTTCCCACTTGCCCAAGTCTGCTACTTTTTGGGATCACAAGAGTAATCTGCGATGGTCGCAGAAGATTATGTCTCTCACCAATACAGACATAGATTGGTACACTCAGATTTACGAAGGGATAAAAATCATCGACAGATGCAAAAATTTCCCCAATGTATCCCTCATTGGTACTAAAGGAGGGATCAACTATCATCCAATCCTAGCTCGCCGTCAACTTGGATACCCGATGAAGAATATCCCACATAATGCTCATCTGGAAGGTCTTTTCTTCAAGGAAGGAGAAAATGATAGGGCACTAAAGAAAGAAATAGTGCATGCCTGACAACATATTCACAGGAAATGGAGAGAATCTTTGGGAAGACCAAATTGTTCCTCTGCAGAACCTTATCTCCACTGGGTGTAAACCAGAACTATTAAACTAAGGATGCCTTACCCTCGTCAAGAAGTTTTTCTCTTAAAGGAATATGTCCTTTATTTCATGTCTGATGCGGAAAAACTCCAGGTCGCTCTCAACAAAGTCCAACGTGAGAGAAACTCTTGGAAGAACAAGTACCAGATCCTTAATTTGGAATGTACCAAGATTCAGGAACTGCTAAAGGAAAAGGATGCTTTGATTGAGATATTAGAGCAGCATGCAATGGAAAGTCAGGAGAAACGAAGAAATTTACTCACTCCTTTCACTTGGCAGAGAACCGTCGACCCGACAACGGCTGAAGGAGCCCAATCAAAGAAAAGAAAAGTTTAGGAACCGGCATCTGAGCTCTCCTCAGAGAGAACTCAGGATCCATAGGCCAAATTTTCTTTCTCATACTTTGTAAAATACTGTACTTTTCCTTGTAAATTGCTGCAATCTTTCAAGTTTAATAAAAGGGTCTCCGCGCTGTCTGATATTTGTAATATAATTGTTAACAGTTCTTTTAACAAAAAATAAAAAATATATCATTCTTTGCATATCATTCATCATTCTCACATAGCAAATCTTTGCATTTGAGTATCACATATGTGTCGCACTCTAGAGTCAAACTATCTCATTCCTATAATACTCGAGTCAATCGACAAAAGAAAATGGACGATCTCGAGGAAGAGAATATAGAGCTGAGAGAAGAAAACACCGCTCTGAAGAAGAGTTTGGAGAAACCCCACCATGACATGCAATCCCTGGCAGCAGCCCAGGAGCAACAACATCAAAGGACTGTAATCTCGGAGAGTACATCCACACCAGTATTTGAGACGCCTGGCAGTCATCCTCAGTACAACATGCTTAAAGGTTTCCCCTGGGGCATGCCTCACAACTTTATACCTGAAGGATACATCCCACCGGTCACTGAAGACCTGGAAGTCATAGCAGGAACCGCCAGACCTGAAGGTTACAGACTTCACGTAAATAAAGATGCAAAGGTTACAACAGAAACTCCTGAAGGTTACAAAATTTAGGTCACCGAAGCGCCAAGAGTTACCGGCGTAATGACTATACCACAACCAGTGGTACACACTATCCCGGAAGGACAGATTCCGCAAGCAATTTCTGGCGGAAACGAATACATATATGAAAGGATGAATGAGTTCCAAGAACAATTCTTGGAAATGCAGAAGGAACTGCATGCCATTCGCATTCAAGACTTATTCGGAAAAGATGCCACTGACCTCTGTTTGGTCCCTAATGTAAAGATACCGCACAAATTCAAGGTGCCTGACTTTGAAAAATAAAAAGCCAACAAGAAATTCTGGCCTATGCAAACAGCAGATGTCCTAACACATGTCAAGACATTGTGCTACATAATCATTTAAACTCAGAGGCGCAACAGCAGACTGATACCTTGAATATCAAAACTGCACACTAACAGATGTCACGATGTAACACCCCATTTCTACCCGGCGGATAAGTAATAAAATCAGAGTTTTCATTTTAAAAATTCTTCAACATAAACAGGATGTCACATTTTCAACAGAAAACAACTTCATATTAATCACAAATAATTCAGATACATAACACTGATTCGGATGAACTGATAACAACCTGAATTATCCTTTTGAAAACAAAACAACTTTTATTAATAAGCGGCTTCACATAATTCAACTTATAATGACATAACCTCATGTCCAACCCAAAACAACTTTGAAACAACAATTCTTTAATAACAACAATTTAAGATTCAACTACTAAGACAATAACAACAAATAAAAAACAATCGTTCATCCCCCCGAGTGCTACGTATCAGAGCAAGACCAACTCGAGCTAACAGCATCTAAGACTTCACATTATACCTCAACTTCTGCAACTATTCTTGAGTACCTGCTCAGTTACCCATAATAGGTAACATCATTACAGAAGGGGTGAGATATCGAATATTATAAACAAAATATGATAATTAACATACTAGATTAGGATCATACGAATTTCACCGCTTCATACAACAGTCACGCAACAACTAGAAATAAACAACTTAATAGCAGCCCCAACTGGTATTGACGGCAAATAACAACATATACCAACAACTTATATAAAAGATGTAAATGATAGTAAGTACAACATATATAACAACAGCTCACGACATTAGTAATTTATATCAAGCAACAAGACATAGCAATAACAACGGCAACTTCACAACAACAACAACTTCACAACAACAGCAACTTCACAATAACAACGAATCAAGAACAACAGCAACTTCACAACGACTCAAAATGTGACACAACTATGCACATGCATGTGGTACCATCGGAGTAAAACTCCCAACTTAAACATATGCCAGGTTATCGAGGCATTTCAACAAGGCATAAGCCTTCAACGTGGTGCCATCAAGGCCAACTTAATCAATGCCATCAAGGCCAACGTGGTGTGAGCATACAGCCCCGACTCATGAATGCAATGTATGCGACAATTATCAAAGGCATACAATCAACTACATCATCAACAAGAACAACCAGAACAACAACAACGAAAACAACAACTCAAACATGCATCAATAGCATCAACTTAATCCAACTTTGGTCATTCGACCTACAACTTAATCAACAACAACACAACTCAAACAACATTGGTCATTCGACCTACAACTTAATCAACAACAACACAACTCAAACAACATTGGTCATTCGACCTACAACTTAATCAACAACAACACAACTCAAACAACATTGGTCATAAGACCTGCAACTTAAATACTTCGCCCGTAAATCGGGACAATACAACTTATCCAACTTTGCCTGCAATTCCACGCATTCAACTTAATTCAACAAAACAAACCGACTAAAATCACCTACTAATTATTACGAACTACCTCGACAATTTTCGTTAAATTCCGGACAACTAAGTTTCTCGCCTAAACCGGCTAAACCGACTGAAACTACCCTGTTTTTAACTTCTGTTACTACTACCAGTTTATTTTTCTGCTACTTAACCTTTGCTGTCAACAACATTCCAAGACTGCTTTATAATACCAAGGTCTGCTACTTCCTTAAAATCTGCTGCTAATACTACGTTGTGTTCCTGCTATTAATCATACTGCTCCATTATTTTTGCTGCTACTTAACATGCTCCTTCTGCTAAAACTACCAAAACTGCTATATTCGTTTGATTATACCACAACACAAATAAAATTAAGTGATACTATAATAATATACTAATATACTAGTTGAATTATTAATCTTCTAAAAGCTTACTAAGCCATGCCCATTTACTCAGGTACGTGGCAAGATGAAAGAAAACAATGCAACCAAAATATGAAACAGCAAGGTGGTCCTCACCATAAATGGAGGCGCCCACCTCCCCTCAACAACCCATGGGAGGCGCTCGTCTCAGAGCTTGGAGGCCTCCGCCTCCCCTCCTTTCCCTTACTGATATCAATTAAAAACCTGCTATGCACTATTTTCCATTACTTATTTATCACCATAGCCCTTATTCAAACACAGAGATAGATTCTTGCACCATTTAAAAACACTATCTCATTAAATTAAGTAAATAGATTACTTATTCATTAAATTAAAGTGAATTTCAAGTAACAGACAAAACTAGGCAATCGTCTCCTCCACCCACACCTTAGGAGGCGCCCATCTCAATACTTGGAGGCCCTCGCCTCCTTCCTTTAATTAAATGGGGGTGCTCACCTCCATTACTTTGAGGCCTCCGCCTCCAATTCCTATTCTTCAAGATTCCAGTTAATGTCAAATTAACCAATTACGACATATAATACATCAACTATTAAATCCCAAGCAACACAATATCAACAACAGTAATATACACAATTTATATTCAACACGATTTCATCAAAGGCCACTGTAAGTTTATCAGGATCAACACCACAAATTCAACACAGATAGTAGAAATCCATATAGCCCCAATCCTACATGCCAATCATCATAACCCAGTTATAATAATCGAACCCACCCTTACCTTGGATTGAAGGCAGCTCGACAATCGGTCGGCTTCCGGAAATTCGACGCCGGTAGCGGTTTCTCTCTCGTTCCCAACTTCTCTCACGTTCTTCCAACCTTGTTTTCCAAATCCCTCGTGTAACTTCTCTTTTTTTTTTCTACTGATACAACAAAACTTAATTTCTATTTCTTATATTCCTTTTAACCAAATAATAATAATAATAATAATAATCTTTAATGGGCCAACTAATCCACACCACCAAATTGCTATATACCACTCCCACACTAAATCCAATTAAATAAACAATATTCTAAAATAATATTATCTCCAATATTAATTTCTCCGATACAACCGACTAATAATCCAACTTTAACTCAATAATCCAAATACGCCTCTTAAAATAATATCGATAAATCCAACTACTCCAATTAATTCTCAAACTTCATTTAACTCCGATAATTAAATCCTTCAATAATTTAATTAACGAATTAATTAAATTCAGGCGTTACACACGACATCTGATCCAACATGTTTATCATAAACCCTAACAGAAAACGTAAATCTGCAGAATGATAAAGAATACAATAATTGTTAACCCAGTTCGGTGCAACTCACCTACATCTGGGGGATACCAATTCAGGAAGAAGACTTCACTATCTGTAGAACTGTTACAAAGCTAAACTCCCCCGTTTACAACTTTATACCTAACATCTACCCAATGAACATCTTTACCAAAGCTAAACTCAAACGTTTAAAACTCTGATATGAGATACCCCACTCACTTCCCTTAATCACTAACTGTGATTTCTACATCATCTCTGTCAATACAGAAATTTGTCAAGCTTTCTTGACAAACAAGCTAACTCGGATTTGCTTAAAAGCTTCATCCAAGAACAATACACAATCCAATACCTCAAGGCTTATAGATCTGTACGATACCTATATCTACCAGTATGCATCGACTGATACAAAGGGAGACTTACATCCTAGAGAGCCAACGACTCTCAAAACCCTAAACCCTTGTTTCTTACGCAAGAACACATGGTTACAAAAGGCGTACAAAAGGCATATCAAAACCTAGGTCTAAGTCTTCTATTTATAGTGTCTTCTGTTGGGCTTCAATCTTCTGTTTGATGATTCCTTGATCCATGCTCTGATTGTTCCTTAAATCTTGCAACAGATTTAGAAACATCCTTCAATATTAGATCAGGATGTTGAGACATTCGTTAGGACATCATATCTAACCAGTCTTCTCTCATCAGACTTCTTCATGTTTAAACATATCTTTTGACATTATGTTTTTCCAAAAATTTGCTCAAATCAGCAGAGCTTTCAATCTCCCCCTTTTGACAAATTTTTGGTTAAAATTCCTTAGGTAGAAAAATAAAGTCCGGCGTATGGTAGATATGATCAGAACACTTGTGAGACTGTTTCTTACACCTGAAATTCCCAGCCGAATATTGGTGTACATGAGGAAGAGTGCATAGCACACTCCCCCTCAAACCTGTACTTGCCACAGAGGGATAAATCTTCCTCTTAAGAGGCATAAGAGAACCCGTAAGAAGGTTCAGTTATATCACTCGGAACATTGAGTTCATAGAACATGTAACTTAGGTCACAAGACACAACCTGTTTCCTAACTCATATCACAAGGCACAAAAGGAAAGACTCTGATAGAATGTTAGAACACCCTCTCCAACATCCTTGCAAAATAAGTACCAGAGATGTATGTTGAAAGACTCACCCACACAGCTACTATTCTCCCCCTTTTTAGCCAAAAAATTGGCAAAAGAAGCTAATGCAGTTCCATATCCATATGATACTAAACCAAACACGAATGAAAGACATGATGAATCAACCTACAATATGGAATACCTCAAACAGATGCACTCTTTAAATACCTAAACGCTTTCTCTAGATATCCATGGTCCAACGAAGTTACCGCTGAATAATTCAAGGAGAAATAAATTTAGGTAGGTGAATTCAACATTAATAACTGTGCACCGCCCAACTAGGATAAGACTGTTCAACCTTTTTAAGAGTAATCGTCCAAAAAGGATCATTTGTAACAAAACACATGTTACTCATGCCTTCTCTTAGGAAGCACTCCCCACCATTCAACACAGTTAGATAGGACCCACAATCAGGTCTTAAATAATATCCTGATATTTTGTCAGTCTTGTTCAGTCCATCTGAATCACAGTCTTCATCCTTTTGATGAGTCCCAAGAATAATCCTTTTAACCAGAAGAAGAATATAGTTGGCCAAGATGTTACGACATCTCTTCAAACATCTCCCAGTTAGCCCCCACTTCATAGTTTTATGATCAGAGTCCGCAGAGAAAAATAAATTCCCCCAGACTCAACCAATGAATCTAAAGCATCCAATAAGAACCATGTAACTTGCACTGCCAAGTCTCCCCCAACTTGCAACAATATAAGAATGTCAAGACATCATTCTCGACATCTCATCCTCCCAGGATGAACACATAATCTCAGCTTGCTTGATGTACAATACAAATTGGAACTCCAACTGCACCCTCGCAGTAAAACATCTTAGATCAAGGAGCAACTCTCCCTATCTAAGATAACCAGTGCTCCTCCACAGAGCACCTAGTTGATGAATGGAAAACACAAGACACATCTTCATGTCTTCAAGAGCGCACCCTCAGTCCAACCTACCTGCTGAACACAATCATCAACCCTCTTATTGCTTCATATGACAAGAACCAATAATCACTCACACATGATCACCATCATGCTACCCGTGAGGAAGTAACAAGATCACCATCCTACCATAACAAGCTCTTGGATTAAGATCAAAGTCCCATTGATCCCCCTCTTCCTACAACTATCTATACACCATACGAACCCCTCTTGAATTCTCATGTATAGACCTCCAGCTGCTTGAGGCACAAACCAGTTGAGTCAGAATGCTTCACATTCCTCAAAGAGATGCACAGGGCCCCTTAGTTTGTTATAACAATGTCAGATATCGTATGCATGCTCCAGAACTTCACAGCTGCCAAACTGATCCACTACTAGCATGACTTGTAGCCAGGGGCAGTATCCCCTTTGCAAGATTTTCCACTGACTTTACCAAAGCCGACAACTGAGATAGACACCCCATAATCCAAGACAAACATTCCTTATCATTCTCCCGTATGAAACCTAGAATACTTCTGATTTTCCGGTGAATATCCACTTTTGAATGCATCAGAAACCAGACCTTCATGCAATCAACACATGATCCACTTCAGTCTTCCAAAACCCTTACATCAGACTTCCAAGACAGTTCTTCAACTCCATCATTCTCCCATATGACAAGGTAGATACTTCTTAGACACGATGCAAGTAACCAGTTCCTAGACCAGAACTTAAGAATCCTCTACCAAGGATAACCAACCCAAAAAAAATGTTCTAACATCAGTTAGGACATCCTTCACACATCATAGACACCATACACCATGGTTCTTGATATGCTCTACCACTAGACTTACTATCAGCATAGTAATTCAAACTGAAGATCTTCACACAACACTACGACACCAGCTTGAACAAAGAGAACTTCAAAAACCTAGAGAGAAATAAACTCTCATCCACCAAAAGAAGGTATACTTCCATCCTCAACCTAAAACTTCTGCCACAAGCTCCAAAAGAACCAGAACCTCCTTACGTTTTCAACTAACTACTCTTCTGCACAAGAGCAATCAGTTTCAAGCATCCTGCTTGAATGCACACTATGAAACCAACCAAATGCCATCTTTTGATTGATCTCAATCTTCTTCAGAATTCCCACAAGTTACACTAATCCACCAATGAAATCAGATCTTTAAGTCACATAAACTACTTGCTCCATAGCAAGACATCTTGGATCCACCAAGCCTCTTAGTCATGTAATATCTTCCCATCCACAGCTCCAGCAAACTGCATGAGATAGACCTTTTTGAAGCATCTATAACTTCCATTCTCCTGTAGATCACCTTATCTTAAGCTGATATGCCACATCACCAGCTGAGACTCTGATGTTAAACTAGATGTCAAAACATTTTGATACGGCATCCAGCTACTGAATTCAGCTCATCTTCTGCCACTTAGAAGAACCTCCTCCCTATTACAGAATAAGAGTTCCATGCTCTCATAGACTTGATTCAACAACCAAGTTTGAGTAGACAACCTCCATCATGCTTTGATAATTCCAAAGACTTAACACCTGCCACGTCTGAATCTTCAGAAGATAAGTAGTCCAAGACTACACCATAGCCAAACCAAAGAATGCCAATTCCCTTAGTAAGGCAGACTATAGAAAGTCATAGATAACTGCCACTTAACTTTGACCTTCAACCTGAACAAAATCCCATGCTCCAAAGCACTTATATCATAAATAAACTGATCCAAGATGTAACCATCAAGATTATGATGTCTTCATCTTCATCTTCAACAACATCAAAGTTGAGACTAGTTTCTTGCCAGGAAACTCTCCAGAGAACATATGCTTCTGTCACACCCGACCGAAGCCACTTCTTAGGTCACCACCTAAGACTAAAACAGATGCTAAAGCGTATGCAGTACCCCTCCCATGATTCTGCACAAAATCTGATGATGAGATGTTCCAACATCTTGTTGAACATCAGCAATCTTAACTTTCAAGGATAATCAATTAAATACTTGTGGATTCCATAGATAGCAGTTGATCTTAAATCCTTGTACAATAACCCTTCTTCACTGTTGTAGCTGAGCTCCACCAGATCACTTCATGAACACTTATCAAGTATTCAATCTTTTGCAAGTATCTTCTTTGAAGAACAATGTTGAGATATCAAGACTGCCACCCTTGACTCAAGTAACTAAGATTCTCTCTGAACGAACCTTATTTATCTCAACAATTCTTAACGCTCTAATCAGATTAGATCCACTCTTAGGGTCAAGAGAGATGAATCCTTCCTTGCTGTTTTTGGATGGTGAAAACAAATCACCTCCACTTTCTTCAGATTGTGTTTCAAAGAAACACCTTCTAGTCAGAAGAATAACTAGAAGACTCCAGATGCACGACTAAGATGCCTTTATGAGTGGACTTGAGAGAATTCTCAAGTATCTTTGACAACCTAGCCGATCAATAATTTATCAAACTCCCAGAGCAAGAACTTGATAAACTTAATCTCAACTCCTCTCCTCTTCAACTGACTTCAACTGCACCAAGAAACCAAGCTTCCAAGTACCAAGTCACCATACCAGATATCTTCCAACAACTCCCTTCATTCCATCGCTCCCGACTTTAGAATAAGAGAAAATAAATATCTTCACATATAGAGGCCGATGATTGAGATCTTCCACCAACTGTCTTCAGTAACAACTCTAGAATCCCATAATTCTAGAGCTCTTCCATCAGAAACACATGCAGCGGAACCACCAAGGAACAGATCCTGCTTGCCCTAATAAGATGTCAGAACATCTTATACGACACTCCAACAAAAGAACTAGCCACTTCTCCTGCAGTAGTTGTAGAATCTCCTCAGCAACATTAACAACCTCCGGGTTGTTACCTTCGATCTAGAACATCCATCTCATCCATTAATACCCTTGAGTATGTCTGAGTTGATTGATCTGATCTTCAAAACTCCTCCTTGTTTAAACGCCAGAAAGTATCTCCCAAGGATCTCATCCAGAACCAGACATGATGCCTGCTCTGATACCAATTGAAATTCTGGCCTATGCAGACAGCAGATGTCCTAACACATGTCAAGACATTATGCTACATAATCATTTAAACTCAGAGGCGCAACAGCAGACTGATACCTTGAATATCAGAACTGCACACTCACAGATGTCACGACATCTGATCCAACATGTTTATCATAAACCAAAACAGAAAACGTAAATCTGCAGAATGATAAAGAACACAACAATTGTTAACCTAGTTCGGTGCAACTCACCTACATCTGGGGGATACCAATCCAGGAAGATGACTTCACTATCTGTAGAACTGTTACAAACCTAAACTCCCCCGTTTACAACTTTATACCTAACATCTACCCAATGAACATCTTTACCAAAGCTAAACTCAAACGTTTACAACTCTGATATAAGATACCTCACTCACTTCCCTTAATCACCAACTGTGATTTCTACATCATCCCTGTTAATACAGAAATCTGTCAAGCTTTCTTGACAAACAAGCTAACTCGGATTTTCTTAAAAGCTTCATCCAAGAATAATACACAATCCAATACCTCAAGGCTTATGGATCTGTGCGACACCTATATATGCCACAATGCATCGACTGATACAAAGGGAGACTTACAACCTAGAGAGCCAACGACTCTCAAAACCCTAAACCCTTGTTTCTTATGCAAGAATACAAGGTTACAAAAGGCGTACAAAAAGGTATATCAAAACCTAGGTCTAAGTCTTCTATTTATAGTGTCTTCTGTTGGGCTTCAATCTTCTATTTTCTGATTCCTTGATCCACGTTCTGATTGCTCCTTAAATCTTGCAACATATTTAGAAACATCCTTCAATATCAGATCAGGATGTCGAGACATTCGTTAGGACATCATATCTGACCAATCTTCTCTCAACAGACTTCATGTTTAAACATATCTTTTGACATTCTGTTTTTCCAAAAATTTGCTCAAATGAGCAGAGCTTTCACAACTCTTGCTCTCAAAGTCATTTGGTGATGTACGCTCGGAAAATGTCTACCTAGACGGAAAATCAACCGCTACTGATCCATTACTTCCAAGACAGTTTAACCGGTGCCGCACTCAAATGGTACATGGATTTAAACCGCACCAAGATCAGTACTTTCAGAGATGTCGGAGCACCCTTTGTTCAGCAGTATAAATACAACTTGGACATGGCACTAGATAGGGACCAAATCAGAGCAATGTCACAAAAGGATAAAGAAACCTTCAAGGAATATGCTCAGAGATGGCGTGAAATCGCCGCCCAGATCTGCCACGCTCTCGAGGAAAAGGAAATTACAAAGATCTTCTTAAAAACGTTGAGCTCATTTTATTTCGACCGAATGCTTGCCAGTGTGCCCAGTGACTTCACTGAAATGGTGAACATGGGAGTAAGCCTGGAAGAAGCGGTCTGAGAAGGACGATTGGTCAAAGATGCAGAGCCATCCAGCAGTACTAAAAGATACGGTAGTGCTTTCTAAAAGAAGAAAGATCAAGATATCACTAATATCTCTCTGGGAAAGCAAAGACAAAGGTATCAACCGGTAGCAGCAGTAACTCCCACTATCAACCCGACGCCGGCTCTGACATATCAACCTCAGGTTGCTCAGAGCCAACCAAATCAACAATAGTATCAACAAAGGCCGCAACAACCTCTTCAGTAGGCTCGCCCTTAGTACAATAATAACAATTGTATTACATGACCATCAGGGTTCGACCCTATACCGATGTTGCACACAGAGTTATTTCCACTTCTACTGGCCAAGGGGCACGTTCAAACCAGGACGCCTCTCGCAGTACTAGAAAATCCACCTTTTTGGTTCAAAGCAGATCAAACTTGCCCTTACCATCAAGGAGGATCGGGACATAACATTGAGAATTGTCTCAAATTCAAGTCTAACGTAAAGAAGTTTGTCAGGAACATGTGTAGCGAGCGATTTTGGACGTGGTTCTTAAGCACTATCGCTTTTACAGGTCAATTCATTTTTTATCCTATTGAAGCTGATGAAGGAAGGGAAATAGATGTCTCTAACTAACCTTGCTTGCAAACTGAGGTTAAACAGTCAAAACTGTTGGTTTACAGGTGCTATGTGGATGTGGGGCCTCTCTCTGCTTATTTTGTTCGGAACGAGATACCGGGATGGTTCCTGGGGAATTGGTTAGGATGTTAGGACTGATGCTATTCGAAGGTATGGGATTTTGGGTTTTTGATTAGTGTGCTCGCTAAGATTTCTTATGCCTACGTATTCCCGGGTGTAATACCCCAAATTTTGACCACTAAAGTTTCCCATCATTGTGCAAATCATCACCACCATATGGATGTACCTTTATGCTTCATCAGTCTCCCCAAAGATGGGTGAGCATCCACTACAATCAAAATTAGGGTTTCAAGCCCTCTCTGAGCTTTAGACAAAGGCTCAATCAAGAAATGACTTGATTTTCAACTTGTCTAATCTCTCAAACATCCTCAAAGGATCAGAAGGACTCCCACTTCAAGGATTAAGCACAAGGTTGCTCCCTTCTAGGTGGATCAGGCCTCAAGATCGCCAGTGTCACCAAATTAGGGTTTTGATCACCCAGGGCCTCCAGATGAAAAGTTTCATCTGGGCACAAGCCATTGATCCAAAACATAACCTAATATACTTCATGGAACCTCATGAACCCATGCATCAAGTCAATTTTGCCTCAAGGGATGCATTCATCAAAAATCAGGAATTAGGGTTTCTTGACCTAATTCACCCCTAAGTTGACTTTTGGGACAAATCATGAGCCAAGACCTCAAGAGATGATTTGAGGGTCTCTAATATACCATATTGATCCATTTGGGACAATGGATTAATCCAAGAAGTTTGAGCAACAAGTCTCAATTCCATCTGCACCACAATTAGGGTTTTAAGGGAAAAGTCAACTGTAACTTTGACTTTTGACCAAGACAGGCTCCCAAACCCTAATACATGATTAAATATACCCTATGACACCCATGGAACATGTCCATCAAGTTTGATTTAGGTCAAGGACATGATTTCCTGAAGAATTGCACAGTTTGGAATTCATCTGATAAAAAGTCAACTGTGCACAAAAGTCAACTTTGACTTTTTGAGATTTTTCACCAAAATGGATTTTTAACCCTAAAATGATGTTAATGTATGATTTGAATCATCATTCATCAAGAAAAATCAAGAAAAGTGAGATAACTTGTAAAAGGGGACCATAAAACTTAGAAAATTTTCTAAGTTAAAAATAAAGTGGCAAGGGTACCAACTTTGAAGGACCATAACGCCTAAACCACAAGGCCATTTTTTCTCATCCAAATATGGATTTGTAGCCCTCATTATCACCTACAAAAACTTCAACTACAAGTCATTCCAATTCATTAAGGATTTTGAGTTATGGAGTGATCAAAGTGGCTGAAAAGTGAAAATGTCACTTTTTCCAACACTTAGTGAAATTTTCACTAAGTCAGATTCTGCCTCACTTTTTGCCAAATGTAGGGGGATTTTTCGCTTGGAATCAAAAGAGATCAAAACCAAACTTGTTCAAACAGTTGTTGTATCATGTAAGAGCTTTCCAAAATGGCCAAGAACATTGCCAAATTCAACTTACACCATGAGATATGACATTGGCAAGTTGCCTTGATAAAATCTGTCAAGGCAAGGCAGAATTTGCAACTTTGGTCGATTTGCCAAAATCAGCCAAATTCAATTGCTCCTATCCACTTGGACACCTCAGAGGATTGAATCTAAAGGGGACAATCACTGAGCCAAGCCTCCAAAGTCCATGGAACAAGAAATAGCATGTTGAACCTAGAATGGCCAAAATAGGGACAAGACTTCAAATTTGGAATGAGGCATTCAATGGAACCATCAAGGTGGCATGGACTGAGCCATTCTCATCTAAAATCAGTCAAGACTTATCCAAGACCAAGGGAACCAAAGCTCTGTGCCCTAACCTCTAGTCAATGGCTAGAGGAGACTTGGATTTTCATTTGCCAACATTGGCCAAACCTACTTACCAGCTGCCATGCACTATTCCTTGCAAAACAAACTTGCTCTACTATAAATAAAGCTCAATTGTGGTCAGTTTGAGTACACCAAAGCCATCTAACTGATGCTTTCCTCAAAATCTCTTCTTTCACTCCAATTTTGCCTTTTAAGGCAAGTCACTATCGGGTTTTGAGTTTGAGAGCAATTCCAATCAAACCAATCACTCACACACCTCGCATACATCACATATGAGCTGATCAAACACTTAGATTACTTCTGAAACATCAATTTCACAAAATCACCAGCTGGTTGCTCAAGGTTTTAACCAAAGTGCAGCTGAGGTACCACAAAATGATCCAGCCAATTTCAATCAAGTCCAACCATCCAAACACAATCCATAGGGTGTAGGGAAGCTGTTCAGATCATCACAACTCATCTGTAACACCTCCAGATCAAAAATCACTTTGAACTTGCTGTCACGGCCTAGAGGTAAGCACATGCTTGGTCATCTCTCAATCTATGCATATTTCCTCGCACAATAATTTGGCCATATGTTCATAATCATGCATGGAATGTTTTCCCTCAATTAATTGCATTGTTTGAATCGTGTATCAAAAATCCTAGCCTTCATGCAGAAATTAGGGTTCTTGAGGTCTCTTCGTGATTTCTTGTTGTATGTTTAATTTAAATGAAATTAAAGTACATAGACATGATCGTGAGGTTGAGACGAGCATAATGATATGTGGATTGCATGATATGATTACGTATTCATGGAGATTGGATAGAAAATGCAAATCTGAGAAACCAAGAACACGCGCGTGTTCTTCAGCTTGTTCTTGGCGCCATTTTTAGAAATTCAAATATTTGAATTTTGTGATTTTGTTTAATTGATTCAAAAATTAATTTCTCTCTGAGTTTTAATGATTTTGAGTTGATTCTTTTTTTAATAATTCACAAAAATGTTAAAATATTTTATTTTATCAAAAAATCCCAAAAATATTATTTATTTCATATAA
Organism: Lathyrus tuberosus; assembly: GCA_022829125.1. Taxonomy (NCBI): domain Eukaryota; kingdom Viridiplantae; phylum Streptophyta; class Magnoliopsida; order Fabales; family Fabaceae; genus Lathyrus; species Lathyrus tuberosus. Next base: position 4,933,123 of record JALAZF010000298.1, on the reverse strand, counting down.
TTGATATTTTTGTAAAGAATTAATATTTTGATTGTTTTTGGCATTTTAAGTATTTTTTCTACATTGATTTTGCAACTTTTAATGTTTTCTAATTATTTTGTAGGTCAATACTTAATTTTTGAAGCATTAATCCAAGATCACAATTTGTTTTCCATGTGTTAAACAATTTTTGATCATTTTAATTGAATTTTTATTCAATTAAATACATTTTGAAAACAAATTAGGGTTTTGGATTAATTCAACCCTCATAGATCATTTTCAAAACTCTTTGGGCCTCTTGAGAGAGTGTAAGACCCATCCCCCTTGTACAAAAACTTTTTGGGCCTCATTCATTGTATAAGTCCCTCTGTACAAGTAAACGGCGCGATCGTCGTCTTTTTTAAAATAAACCTGGGCCTACCCTCGAGTAGTAAGACCCATTTCTTTTTCTTAAAACTTTTTGGGCCTCTCCTTGAGCTATAAGACCCGTTCAAAACACTTTGGGCCTCTATTAGAGTGTAAGACCCAATCCCCCTTTTAACCAAAACATCTTGGGCCTCACTTATTGTATCAGTCCCTCCGCGTTAAAAGAAAACCTCGGCGCGATCGCCATTTTTAAACGAAAAATCATTTGGGCCTACCCTCGTGTTACAAGCCCCGCTCTTTTTCCTTTAAACCTTTTTGGGCCTCTTGAGAGAGTGTAAGACCCATCCCTTTGTACAGAAAACCATTTTGGGCCCCAGTCACTTGTATAAGTCCCTCTGTAAAAAGTCAAACAGTGCGCTCACTGATAAAACCCTGGGCCTCTCCTTGAGCTGTAAGCCCCAAATCTTTCTTTTTCAAAGCACTTTCTCCTTTCATTTTGAATATACTGTTGTTTTCAATCTTTCTTTGTTGAACAACTAACCAAACAGCATGGAAGCACTCCAACCGAGTAAGTGGTTATCGCTTTCGTTTACTGCTTTCATATTATAAACTGTATTGTGGGGCTGCTCACTGTAAGTCTCCTTTCATAAACTCATATCTACTGTGTAATAATAGTATAGATATTTCGAGTTTCCCCGGCAACTACGTCTAGAACTAGGTGACGCCGTTTCATTTATTCGTAGAAATAGACGCCTAGATCCCCAATAGGAGCACCAGATACAGTCTTCTCTTCGGCTGTCCTCCTTAGGAATCGTCAAGAAGCTCTACTCCCCAAGATGAATGTATTCTCCGTAAATGGCATCTTTGAGTTTCTTCCAAATTCTCGAACTTTCCTGACTTGATCTATTCCTTGTGGATAGCTTGCCTTGAATGTCTTGGGGTTTGGGTACCCACTACGGTCATAATCTTGGACCTTAACTAAGGAACCCTCTTTAAAAGCTAAAAGTCGCTGGATAGTAAACCTCGCACGTTTACCGGTGGTTTTTATCTTTAAAAGAGTTATCTCTCCTAATGGAAAGGAGATAATAGACCCACGGGCTTCTTAAAAGCATCGGCCTTCTCTTGGGCATTGTTTAAGGACCCACAGGCTTCCTAAAAGCAACCCCGCCTCCTCTTGGGCATTATTCAAGGACCCTACGGCTTCTTAGAAGTATTCACAGCCTCCTCTTAGGCTTCGTATAATGATCTCTTCCTCCGGGAATGATAGCCTCCTCTTGGGCTTAGTACAAGGACCCGTCGGCTTCTTAAAAGTTTCCAGCCTCCTCTTGGGCTTCGTACAAATTGTCCTGACGACCTCCTAGAGGTATAGGAACAGAACTTAGTCATCTATATAGAACAGTCCTTTCATAGAGTCTACTACTGTTTCTCACAGCATAGTACAAAAGATGAAACTCTAGACACGGATAGTCTAACTTCCTTGAGTCTCAAAGACATTCTCAAGCGACCCCTTCGTTAAATAGGAAGGAAACCTGCAGACTCGGACAGTCTCAATACCCTTTGGATTTCCCATTTCCTCAAAGAAAAGGAAACCACCCCGATCCTTAGATCTAACCTATGAGTACAGTGATGCTCATATAAGAACTGATTTTCTCTTTCAAAATCAGTATACCGGACCTGTCACTTAACTGACATAGCCTCCTCTTGGGCTTTGTACAATGACTCTCCCTAGCAGAGTCAAACAACTTTTAGCCTCCATCTCGGGCTTTATACGAGATACCAAAAGATTCCACCGTTGAGTCAAAACCTTTTAGCCTCTCTCTCGGGCTTTGTACGAGACACATAATAACCTCCTCTTAGGCTTTGTATAAGAAAACCACTGGTTGATCCAATCAACCTTTTAGCATCAAAGATGTGCCTCGTTCACAGTACACAAACATCAACAACTCCTTTCCCTTCATCTAATCGCTGTAAGCGGCAAGCCTCTGGATCATCTATATCCACGCCACTGTCCCTCTTTTAGCATGAGAAATTCCTAAGGAAAGATGGCATTGCTCTACACTGAGTTAAAATCTTCTCCTTCAGGTTAAAACCCTTTCTTCGGAAATTATGGCATTGCTCGGATCCGCGTATCCCAGTTAAAGTAATTCTCCTTCTCCCCTCTTTAGAGATGACAAATTCTCTCTAAAGCCGAGGTCTTTCAGCTTCACGTCTTGGGCTTTGAACAAGACACAAATAGACTTTTCAGCTTCACATCTTGGGCTTTAAACAAGATACAAACCACCTTTCGCTTCACGTCTTGGGCTTTGAACAAGACACCAAAACACCCATTTCCTCCCATAGAATAGGAGGAACTACGAACGCTCTGATTTCCCTGTTTCGGTAAACGGGAATACGTAGGCATAAGATTGAAAGAAAAATCTTAGCGAGCGCAATCAACAAAAAACCCAAATCCCATATCTCCATCAATCAAAAGCAGTAATTCAAAAGCATCAGTCCTAACATCCTAATCCTTGTTCCCCGCCAGAAACCTTCTGCCTAGATAAAAAGAAAGAAAACTATAATGGCGAAAATACAAATAACCAGTACAAAGGCCCCCCCACATTGATAGCATTCGTAACCTAACAGACCGCTGTTTAAACTCAGTATGCAAGCAGGGTTAATTGGAGACATCTATTTCCCTTCCTTATTCAGCTCACAATAGGATAAAAAATGAATCTACCTGTAGTCAAAGCTCAAACTGCAGAGAGCGACCAGCGCTTAAGAACCGCGTCCAAAATCGCTCGCTACAGAAAAAATGGCGCCCATCGTGGGGCCTTTCAAAGTTAGATCTAGGCACGGTCTTCCTTTTCACCTCTTGTGTGAAAAACTACAGAGTGGTAACTCAGCCGGGGAGCCATTTCTGTCAGGAACTTAGGATTCTTAGCTTTATAAGTCTAGGATGATTAGGACAAATATATATACTGCTTTTCCTAATTGCTATATGTGTTTATTTTTCTGCTACTGGGAATGCGTGTGATGCCGCATGTGGTGAGAATGAGTATACACTTAAGATAAGTGATGGCGACGGGGTCGACCATCAACCTCAGTGGAGGCTGACCAACGCAACCCATTCACTCTTCTAGCCAATGGGCCGGTTGTTAAGTCTGAGAAGCTGAGGAGCCAAACCCTTTCGTAGGGCGGAAACTATCGAAAATAGTTGTTACGCGATACTACCCTCATTTGAGGCTGGTGATCTATTCTCGGTGAATGGCACTTACTCTAAGATTGCTCTACAACTCGCTGGCGATCTGCTTGTTGTCTTGCTTTCCTGGGAGGAGCTGATGATAATGAGTACAGGTACAAAAAATCACCCTAGTATAAACCTTTGGGGATAGGTAGAGCCTTGACTTCATGACAATGACCCTTTGACCCCATGTTTTTTCTATGTTTTTGTGTGCTGCATTCATGCATCCATTTAATAAAACATTAAAACATTAAAAAAACTTCTCTTCTAGTCTCTCTGTTTTTCAAATTAAACTAAGACTGTGATTGCAAATATCAGAGAAAAAGATTGCATTAATGGATTTCGGTAGAAGGAGAACTCACCAGTATACCTTCAAGGTTCCAAAGCTAGAGGATTTGAGAAAGTTAGCGAGGATGATCGTTAACCCAGAGGCTTTCAGAACCAAGCACGGTGGTTTGCTACCACTGTTAAGAGTCCATGTGATTAAGGGGATCATGGACGCGCTCATTCAGTTCTACGATCCGGTTTATCATTGTTTCACATTCCCGGATTACCAGCTATCACCAACGCTGGAGGAGTATTCTCATCTGACTGATTTACATATCACTGATCGAGCTCCATTTTCTGGACTGGAAGAAATTCCAAAGAATCAGACTATTGCAATAGCAATTCATTTGGATGAGTCTGAGGTCAGGACTCACATAACCACTAAGGGTGGCATCCAAGGTTTGCCAGCCCAGTTCTTGACAAAGAAAGCCCTGTACTTCGCTAGTATAGGGAACATGACTGCTTTTGAAAGCATCTTTGTCTTGCTCACCTACGGGTTATTTTTGTTTCCTAACATCAATAAATTCGTCGATATCAACGCTATTAAGGTTTTTCTCATTGGAAACCCTGTGCCGACTTTGCTCGCAGATGCGTATCATTCTGTACACTTGGGAAATTTGTACAGCGGAGGGGAGATCACATGCTGTGTACCTTTGCTCTACAAATGGTTTATCTCTCACTTGCCCAAGTCTGCTGCTTTTTGGGATTGCAAGAGTGTCTTACGTTGGTCTCAAAAGGTCATGTCTCTCACCAATTCCGATATAGATTGGTGTAATAGGATTTATGAGGGAATCAGAATCATTGACCGTTGTGGAAACTTCCCCAGCGTACCCCTCATAGGAACTAAAGGAGGAATCAACTATCATCCGACATTGGTTCTTCGTCAATTTGGATACCTGATGAGACACATCCCACTGGGTGTTCATCTGGAAGGTCTTTTCTTCAAAGAAGGAGAAAATGACAGAGCACTAAAGATGGAAATAGTGCAAGCTTGGAAACATGTTCATAAGAAAGGACGAGAGTCTCTGGGAAAACCGGACTGTGTCTCGGTGGAGCCTTATCTCCATTGGGTACAAACTAGAGCTCTCAAGCTAAAGATGCCTTATCCTCGTTACGAAATTCTTCCACCGAGGGAAACTGTCATGTACTTCATGACAGAAACTGAAAAGCTTCAGGTTACTCTCAACAAAGTTCAAAAGGAAAAAGATCTTGGAAGAACAAGTACCGCACCCTCGACGTAGAGTGTATCCAAATACAGCAACTACTAAAAGAGAAAGATGCTCTGATTGAAATTTTGGAGCAGCATGCTGTAGAGAATCAAGATGACCAAAGGAATTTGCTCGCTCCTTTCACCTGGCAAAGGAATGACAACCCGACAACGGCCCAAGCGCCCCGGTCAAAGAAGAGGACTCGGGACCCATTAGTTTAGGTTTCTGTTTCTGCACTTTGTAATCTACTGTATTTCCATTTCTGTGATCCTTTGGAATTCAATAAAAAGGGGTTTCCCCACCGTTTGATATTTGCAATCTAATTGTCGAAGTTTATTTTGATTAAACAAAAAAAAAACAACAATTAATATAATCATTGCATTCATCATTCTCACATCGCGTATTCTTCTTACCTACGAATCTCACGTTTGTGTCTCGATTCTAGAGTAAAACTGTCTCATTCGTATAATACTCGGGCCAATCGTCAGAAAAAGATGTATGATCTTGAGGAAGAAAACAGAGAGTTGAAAGAAGAGATCGACGCTCTGAGAGAGGATATGAGAAAGCTTCGTAACGACATGCAAGCCATGACAAAAGCTCAGCTACAAAGAACTGTGATCTCAGAGATCACCTCAACGCCCATCATAGAAAAGTATGATCTTAGGTATCAGATGCCAAAAGATCGTCCGTGGGGCATGCCTGTTAACTATATCCCGGAAGGATATGTTCCGCCGATCACTGAAGATCAGGGAATCGCAACAGAAGCCGCTGGGCCTGAAGGTTACAAACTTCGGGAAAGTGAAGATGCTAGGGGCATACTCAAGACTCCTGAAGGTTACAAACTTCGGGAGGCGCCAAGACTTACTGCCGTAGTCACGGTACCACCCCCTGTGGTGCAAACTATCCCGGAAGGACAGATTCCACAGACATCTTCTGGTAAGAAGGAAACTATGTTTGACAGAATGGATGAATTCCAGGAGCAGTTCTTGGAAATGCAGAAAGAGCTGCAAGCCATTCGCGGTCAGGATCTATTTGGAAAGGACGCCGCAGACCTCTGCTTGGTCCCAAATGTGAAAGTCCCGCACAAGTTCCAAGTGCCCGACTTTGAAAAATACAAGGGTAACTCTTGCCCTCAGAGCCATCTGGTGATGTACGCTCGGCGGATGTCAGCTCAGACGGAGAATCAGGACCTGCTGATTCACTACTTCCAGGATAGTTTAACCGGTGCCGCACTCAAATGGTACACGGGTTTAAACCGTACTACGATCAGTACATTCAGAGATCTTGGTACTGCCTTCGTCCAACAATACAAGTACAATTTGGACATGGCACCCGACAGAGATCAACTCAGATCAATGTCGCAAAAGGACAAAGAAACCTTTAAGGAGTATGCTCAAAGGTGGCGTGAAATTGCCGCTCAAATTTGTCCACCTCTTGAGGAAAAAGAGATGACAAAAATCTTCTTAAAGACCTTAAGCTCATTTTACTATGACCGAATGGTTGCCAGTGCGCCCAGTGATTTCACCGAAATGGTCGGCATGGGTGTACGTCTTGAGGAAGCCGTCCGAGAAGGACGTTTGGTAAAAGACACTGGATCAACGAGCGGTACTAAAAAATACGGTAGTGCTCTCCCTAAGAAAAAAGAGCAAGATATTGGGAATATCTCTCTCGGAAAGCAAAGGCGACGTTATCAGCCAGTAGCAGCTGTAACTCCTGCTATCGGCCCCGCGCCTGTTCCTATGTATCAACCTCAGGTTGCACAGAGCCAACCTGACCAACAAAGGACACAACAGCCTCTTCAGCAGACTCGTCCTCCATATAACAACAACCGTACAACACGGCCACCAGGATTTGATCCTATACCCGTATCGTACGCTGAATTGTTTCCGTTACTGCTAGCCAAGGGGCACATTCAGACTAAGTCTCCTCTTACAGTACCGGAAAATCCACCTTTTTGGTTTAAGGTGGATCAGACATGCCCTTATCATCAAGGAGGATCAGGGCATAACATTGAGACTTGTCTCAATTTCAAGTCCGACGTGCAAAAACTTGTTAGGAGTGGGGTCCTATCTTTCAAGGATACGAATCCTAATGTTCTCACGAACCCGCTGCCTCAACATGAGAAAGCTGCAGTCAATCTGATTGAGAAAGAGACTAACAATGTCTATCAAATTCACGATGTACTCTTGTTGAAAACCAATCTGGTCAAGATGCATTGTAGACAGAGTGGATATGGCCATGTGCCACCTCATAACTATCACCAGTGTGATATCTGCTCTAAAGATAACCAAGGATGTTCGGTAGTGCAATCAGCTCTACAGGAACAGATGGATCTCGGATGGATCCAAGAGCACCGAGTTCGTGGAGTTAACATGGTCTATACGAACTCCAACGTCATTCAAAACCACGACATCCGTGCGATGAATGTCAACTTGGTGGCGATGCACTCAAGGCAAAGCCAGTATCATAATCTGCCGCGGCACGATTACAGTTCCTGTCTGATTTGCTCGGTAAACAAACAGGGATGCTCTTTCATACAAGAGGCCCTCCAGCGTCAGATGGATCTTGGATGGATCCAAGACTACCATGATAGGAACTCCTATCAAATCAACATGGTTCAGATCTTCGATATCCGTGTAATGAATACCAACCTGGTAGAGTTACATGCTGAGCAGGTCCGACTTGGATTCTTAATATCACATGACTATCAAAATTGTAAAGCCGGTTGCGAAAACGATCGAGGTTGTACCCTTGTCCAGGAGGCACTTCAGCACTTGTTAAATCACTGGTGGATGCCAATCTACATGGATGAAGATACTCAGCAGATTAGTGTCAATAACAGGAATCCTACTCGTCGTCAAAGTCAGGATGTCCGATCAATGGAAGGTAACCTAGTGAGGTTACATTGTATTCAAAGTGGGCGTGACCAGGTACCACCACACAACTATGACAGTTGTAGCGTCTGTTCGGAAAGTAACCAAGGGTGTTACCTTGTGAGGGCAGCTCTTCAGGGTCAGGTCGATCATGGAGAAATTCGTCCATATCCAGGTTCAGGACCCATCAACTGGACGCCGAATTACCTTGCCGATCAAGTTGAGGATGTTGTCACAATCTCTGGTCATCATAGGACCAGGGATGTTTTTGCCATCATTCCTCTACTTGACGAATCTAAAGTTCCCAACCAGGAACGGATCGAGATTACTTATGATGGTCAGAAAAATCAGAAGGTTCCCATAGTCATCTATCTACTGGGGCCACTACCGTATGAATCAGCTAAGGCAATCCCTTACAAATACGGTGCAATAATAATCGAGAATGGAAAGGAAATTCCATTACCCTCCGTCGTGAATATTGCAGACATCAATCGTGTAACACGGAGCGGTCGAATCTTCAACCGAGGGGTTGGAGAATCCAACAAAGAAAAGGAACTTCAGGCAGAAATTCCTGATCTGCCAGTCGGTCAATCTAGTAATCCCGACTTTTCAAAAGACAAAGATGAGATGCTAAAGCTCATCCAAAGGAGTGAATATAACATTGTTGATCAACTGTTACAGACTCCTTCAAAGATCTCAGTATTATCACTGTTACTCAGTTCAGAAGCACACAGAGAGGCTCTACAAAAAGTCTTGGAGCAAGCCTTTGTGGAACAGGATGTAACAATCAGACAATTCGATAGCATTGTCTCTAACATCACTTCCTGCAATAATTTGGGATTTAGTGATGAGGAATTACCCGAAGAGGGTCGCCGTCATAACATGGCGCTCAACATTACAGTTAACTGCCAGGGCGATGCTTTAGCCAACGTACTGGTAGACACAAGGTCAGCCCTGAATGTTATGCCGAAGTCCACTTTGATGCAATTATCATTCAAGGGCCCTCCGATGAGAGTCAGCGAGGTCGTCGTCAAAGCATTCGACGGATCCAGAAAAACAGTTATCGGCGAAGTTGATCTTCCCATAACTATTGGTTCTCACACTTTCCAAATCACTTTCTAGGTCATGGACATCCGGGCAACATACAGTTGTTTATTAGGAAGACCTTGGATACATCAGGCTGGAGCGGTTACTTCGACCCTCCACCAAAAGCTAAAGTTCGTCAAGATTAACCAAGTAGTGTGACGAATCATATACTGGCGAATACGTTTGGCTGCCCAAGCCAGAGCACAACAAGTTTTCTCGAGCATAGTGTACCGAGTCTCGCAGTCGGTGAATTTCTTGCTCAAATGGTAGATGGTAGACTATTTCCTTTTTGTTTCGTCTTGTTGGCCAAGTACACATCCCATTGAGTCCTCTAGGACTGTGAGGTAGATTATCAGTGGTCTTCCTTCCACTAGAGGTGACAGAATCGGTGGGTTCGACAGGTATTCCTTAATATTATCGAAGGCGGTTTGACAGACTTCTGTCCAAGCGCAATCCTGATTCTTTTTTAGTAATTTGAAGATCGGCGCACATGTCACAGTCATGAGGAATATGAATCTGGAGATGTAGTTCAAACGTCCCAGGATCAACCTCAATTCCTTTCTGGCTGACGACGAACCCTAAAAGTTTCCCTGAACGGACACCGAATGTGCACTTGTTAGGATTCAAGCGGAGTTTGTACTTTCTCAACCGCTCGAATAGTTTTGACAAGTGGGTCACATGCTCCTCTTCTGTTTTGGATTTTGCAATTATATCATCGACATATACCTCGATTTCCTTGTGTATCATGTCATGAAACAGAGTAGTCATGGCCCGTTGATAGGTTGCCCTGGCATTCTTCAAATCGAACGACATTACCTTGTAACAAAAGGTACCCCATAGGGTAATGAACAAAGTTTTCTCCATGTCTTTCGGCGCCATTTTGATCTGATTATAGCCTGAGAATCGATCCATGAAGGAGAAAACTTTGAACTTTGTTGTACTGTCTACCAGCATGTCTATGTGTGGCAAGGGAAAGTCGTCCTTTGGACTTGCCTTGTTCAGATCTCTGTAGTCCACACACATTCTGACATTTCCGTCCTTCTTCGAAACAGGTACGATGTTAGCTAACCATTGAGTATATTCTGATGTGGCGAGGAAACCTGCGTCAATCTGTTTTTGTACCTCCTCTTTGATTTTGATGGCCATATCCGGGTGAGTCCGTCTCAACCTCTATTTTACTAGCGGACATTCTGACCTCAACGGTAGATGATGTTCCACGATGTTGGTATCCAACCCTGCCATATCCTGATAGGACCAAGCGAATACATCGGGAAACTCTTTGAGAAGCTTTGTCAAACTTTCCTTGGGAGTTGGACTGAGTAGTGCCCCAATCCTGATTTCTTTTCTCTCTTTTTTTGAACCCAAGTTTACCGTTTCCAACGGCTTTTTGTGAGGTTCAATGGACCTTTCCTCCTGTCTGAGTAGTCGGGAGATCTCCTCTGTAATTTCGTTGTCATCTTCTTCTTCAGCCCCAAATACCGGGAACTCAAAGTTGGGAGAAGGCATCGGATCGTATGTTTCAACTGGGTTTAAAACAAGCAATCTGCATGATGTGATGATT